>LR812537.1:40495185-40807685 GCA_903798195.1 Danio kyathit | reverse complement strand
TTGATGGGAAATTTAATAATTAATATAAATAATTCTCGGCTGCATCTGTATGTGATCTATAGCTGATTGCCCATGTGCATGGATGATAACAGCCTTCTGAGCCTACCAGTAGGCTCAGAAGTCCCCTACAGGCCCATATCTATCAGCTGACAACCACTGATAACGCAGATGCTCGAACCAATTACCTTTTTGCTGTGAGGCGACAGTGCTAACCACTGAGCCACCTTCCACAAAACATTTTTTGTTAATCTTTTTTTCCCCCATTTATTTATTTAAATTAAAATTAAAATATTTAATATAAAATCTAAAAGTGTCTAAAGGTATTTTATGAACAAAAGTTATAATATGAATTTTTGAAAACACAAAAGAAAAGTAAGGGTCTTTATTCGGCATTATTGCATTAAATTGATCAAAAGTAACTGTAAAGACATTTACAGTGCTCAGCATAATTGAGTACACCCCATTTTGAAAGTGAATATTTTTATCCATTTCTCAGTAAATATACGTAATATATTTTGGTGCATTTGAACAAAACAGATTTATTAAACAGATATATTTATTAAAATAATATTTTAGTCACCAAACATATTTAGAAATTGAAAGACATTACAATTAAATTCAAGCAAAATATTGCAAAAAAAAAAAAATAAAAATTACAACCTACAAAATAATTTTTTACATTTTTTGCTTCTTTTGATTTTTCCTCTTTTTATTTGTATTTAATATTTTTCTATAACATATACATTTTGGTGTACTAATTTTGGACCGTTATTGTAAGTTATTTTATTATATTAGCTCCAGATTTGGCTTCAGTACTGACTAATCTAATGTACAGTTGAAGTCAGAATTATTAGCCCCCCTGAATTATTAGCCCCCTGTTTATTTTCTCCCCCAATTTCTGTTTAACGGAGAGCAGATTTTATTTACCACATTTCTAAACATAATAGTTTTAATAACTAATTTCTAATAACTGATTTATTTTATCTTTGCCATGATGACAGTAAATAATATTTGACTAGATATTTTTCAAGACACTTCTATACAGCTTAAAATGACATTTAAAGGCTTAACTAGGTTAATTAGGTTAACTAGGCAGGTTAGGGTAATTAGGCAAGTTATTGTATAACGATGGTTTGTTCTGTAGACTATCGGAAAAAAAAATCGTCTAAAGGGGCTAATAATTTTGTCCTTAAATTGGTGTTTAAAAATGTAAAACTGCTTTCATTCTAGTCGAAATAAAACAAATCAGACTTTCTCCTGAAGACAAAATATTATCAGACATACGGTGAAAAATTCCTAAACATCATTTGGGAAACATTTAAAAAAGAGAAAAAAATTCAAAGGAGGGCTAATAACTCTTAAAAATATACATTATTTTACAACATTACTCTTTTATTGCATTTTTGATAATAATAAATATGTATTAGTAACAGTATATAAAGCTTTCAAAAACATTTTTTACCAATTTCAAATTTTTTTCAGTACTCTACACAAGTAAGATCCCACTGCCAGTTTTTGAATGTAAGCATTTTAAAATCCCAGCTAACGTCTTAATTTCCCTCAGTTTAGAAAGCCTTTTGGGGATCACTGAAAGCTGTGAACTGAATCTGAACCTCATTTCGAATTCACCTTTTTGTGTGTGTGTGTTTCAAATATATAGGGGTAGTGCGGCACAATGGAATATTTTATTCAAATAAGTCTCAGCACGCATTTCTCTTCTAAATGAGGAGAGCGCACTAAGAATGCGTTGTGGGGTGCGCTCCTTTCCATAGCTGTAGTTTCCTTTGATATTAATCAGACCGAAGTGACCGTACATTGTGCTCCATGATTAAGGACAGCATAGCTCCCTTTCAAATTCCAATATTGCTTTCTCTCTCTCTCTCTCTCTTTCACCTTCCTCATTCTGAGCCCGGAGAGTCGAGTCGAGCCGAGCCGAGCTAAGCAGAAACAGAAGCGCTTAGCCAGCCGTATCTGAGCTGAGTCTCATCTGTATGTGTTATCAGCCATGTCCCCAGGCTCACCTAGCCATGCTTTAGAGCTCACGCAAAAAATGCAGGTATTACATAAAAAAAAGATAGATAGAAAGAATAAGAAAAAGAGAGAGCTGTATATACTTCTCTAATAACCACAGGGACCTGAGCTGATATGTATTCATATAAGATAGCGTATTAAAAATTACATTTCTTCACTGAAAGGAGGAAATAATTCCAAGCTCCTGGGAGTGAACTGATATATATGTATGTATCTTTTATATCGTCTCTCACAGTCCACAGCAGATATGCTCTGGTTTTACTCGGCTAGTTCGTGTTCATCTCAACAGGAAGTCTCCAAAGAATCGAGCAGAATTCTCCAGATGTGTCTGGTTCCTCCAGGTTCTGCTCCATTAAAGGATGAGAATCCAAATGACGCGTGACAATACAGACACTCATAAGCGGCTGCGATATTTCTACATACCTCCAGCTGTTTAACAAACCAGTGTTCCTAGTCCATATATTTTTAGGTGCTTAAAGTGCACCCGCTACCAATCAAACGCTCTATTAAAGGGCACCTATTGCACCCCTTTTACAAGATTTATAAGATAAGCTTTTGGTGTCTTCAGAATGTCCATCAGATTATTTATTACAGCCTCCTTTTTTGTGTCTGAGTATACTGTAGCTTTAAGTAAAAATGAGCTGGGGGGAACCCCGCCCACCATTCCCTCGTGCATGTCTGCTTCTCATCATGCGTTACGTCAGATAAACAGCACAGTGAGACAGACTCGGATCAAACTGAAATACAGCTCATTAGTCAAAAATACCAAGTAAGTTTATTTCATGTATTTGTGCTCTAATTTATTCAAGCTTTTCTGAAATGATGAGTCTCACACAAATGCCGTTTGCAGTACACACACACACACACACACACATATGCGTGTTTGCTGACATCATGCGGCCGTGGTGATTATATCGGTAAAGAATTAGATAGCACTGGGATTTGGGTCCTATTTTAACGTCAAGAAATGTTTAAAATGAGACTTGTTGGGTTTATATCACTCCAATATGACAGTGGACACACTATACCTACACACAGTTCTGTCCAAACAGCTTACAAAAGTTGATATTCATCATAGGTGCCCTTTAAAACATTGAACCAGAAGATCTAAAAGTATTTTAATTACTGTAAGATTTTCCTTCAATATCCAGGCTCAATCATAAGGAAAGCTGGCTGACCCGAGAGCAGCTTGAAAGAGATTCCTTTTAGAGCTTTTGTTGTTAATTTAGCTTTTTTTTATTTAAATATAAAGTGAGTTGAGTTGGAAAGATTGTAAATCTGAGAAACATACAGTTAAAGTCAAAATTATTAGCCCTCTTGTAAATTTTTTCTTTTCAATTATTTCCCAAATTATGTTTAACAGAGCAAGGAATTTTTCACAGTATTTCCTGAAATTGTTTTCTTCTGGAGAAAGTCTTATTTGTTTTATTTTGGCTAGAATAAAGTCAGTTTTTATTTTTTAAACCCATTTTAAGGTCAAAATTATTAGCCCCCTTAAGCTACAGTATATATATTTTTACTGATATTGTAAACTTGTTCTCCAGCTTAATAGATTTACAACACATATATCATACCACACACTTAAGACAAACGTTAAACAACAATAATAGTACTAAAAACAGCCACCATCTCTTCCCATTAAAATTCAGCAAATCAATCGCACAAGGAACAAATGAAAATTAAAAAAAATGTATCTGTTCGTCCTTGCCAAAGAGACCCTATACCGAGATCCTGAGGGTAGGATTTGAAATGAATCGAAAAGAAGATGGGATATATCAGATGTAATCTGATGGGCATTCTTTTGAGTCTACAGAACAAATCATTGTTATACAATGAATTGCCTAATTACCCTAACCTGCCTATTTAACTTCAGCCTTTAAATTGCACTTTAAGCTGAATATTAGTATCTTGAAAAATATCCAGTAAAATATTATGTACTGTCATTATGGCAAAGATAAAATAAATCAGTTATTAGAAATGAGTTATTAAAACTATTATGTTTAGAAATGTGTTGAACAAATCTTCTTCGTTAAACAGAAATTGGGGGAAATTATACAGAATATTAGCGGGCTTATAATTCAGAAGGGCTAATAAATCTGACTTCAACTGTAATATTAGTGTTCATTCATGTTATGTACTTTCCTACGTATTCTTCTAGAACTGCATAAATTATATTGTGCTGGTAATTTATAAAGAAAAAAACCTGCAGGTGCAAGCAGGAATACAGTGCGATTGGCTAAATGCCAACAAAACTACAAGTCTGACTGCCAGTGATGCTGGTTTAAAGTTGGCCTCACCTGTCAGGCGTTCTTCTCTTGCCATTCTCGTTGACGTCCATCAAGAGTTCAGACGAGTCGACGGGCGACGTAGTGCTTGTGTCCAGCAGGAGCTGCTCATGTTGGGCCAGATATTGAGCCGGGTTCTGCTTGGCCAGCCGTGCACAGTGCACCAGTTCCCTCTGCAGTAGCGGCAAATTGGCCTGTAGGGGGAGATAGCGATCAGGTTGAGCAGCACTACAAAGCTGTCCACAGCCAGAGGCTCTAAACACCGCTTTTTTGTTTACTCATTATTATCATTACAGGTACATTCTTCCAAAATAAAGACACTCTGGCAGCGTTTCGAGCAGCACTCTATTGTGACCTAAAACATGCATTAGTGCCCTGGGCCCTTGATATGAGCAATCATGGTCAACACAGAAAGTGACATCTTCAAAGCAGATGGTTTTGGAGGGGGGAAATGCTCGCTTTCTTTCTGTCTCATTTCCTCTGCATCTCCGTCATGATTACTAGCTGGCTTGGCTTTCTCCGAAAGCACTCGGAGGCCTTGCCACTTCAAAGACACACCGAGGAGCATTTTCACGGCAGATGAAAGGTTTTTGTGAATCCCCATCCAGCAACAGTTGGACTACTGCTGCATCTAAACAGCACAAGGTGTTGGTTGGAGGATGATGTCTATTTTCTCTTTTTCTGTGCTGTCTTCTTTCTTTCTCTCTGGCCTCTGACTCTGATCTAAGACTATAATCAGACATCTTTTCAGCTCTGGAATATACTTGAGTACTCCCACAGTGTGCCTTTTCAGTGATGTAATGGCTAAAATTAGAAGCAGCTTGTTGATTGAATATTGAACGAAGCACAATGAAAGCAAAGACTTTTAAAACAGAGAGTGTGGTGACAAAAAAGCAGCCGCAGGTCATGATGCAGATTAAATGGAGAAAATCTCAAATGTGAGACACAAAGAATGTAAATAAATAAAAGTTATTTTGATTAGTTTTAATGATGATAATGATGGAGACTGTTTATAAAGGACCTCCTGGTTGCCAGCTGTATGAGGCAATGGTCTGTTAGTAGTTCAGGAAGATAATTACCAGAGGCCAGTGAAATTGCTTTGACCTTCAGTGACCTCAGACTTTCGTTTAAATGGACGTGGAAGTTAGTGACAGTTGACATACAGCGACTGCTCATGTGCTGCATAATGTGTAATGCAAAGATTATTTCCTTACTCTTTATTTTTCTGTTGCTTTCCAATATGAATATTCAAACAAATACATACAAGTCAGGGCTCGACAATAAGGACTGCTCAATGGTCTGGGGCCAGCGTGCGAGACATTCGGACAGTAGACAGGATTGTTACTGGCCCGATCAGGCTAGTGCTGCCTTGTCACTAAGTTTAATTTGGCTGCGACTGTTTTCAATTGCGTGCAAATAGGGTGCTTCCACACCTAGACGTTTGTTTTGGAATCTTTCCAGTTAGCCCAGTTTGTTTGGTATATGTGAATCCCGCAATTGCGCTCGCATCCGCGCCAAATCAATCAATCCAAAATTGCCTGAATGAAGTGGTCTCGGCTCGATTGAAACGAACTCGGAGGGTATTGATTGTAGTGAGAAAGCAAAACGATCCAATGAACTCACAAACCAGGCTATATCACTGTATTATGGTTATATAATAGCCATATAAACAGCTATATAAAGAGAGAAATATGAGTAGGGCGGGATGTCATTCCTACCAATAAATGTGCATTTCATGTCGAATACGAAAGTGAAAGCATGGTGAAATATTACTGAGTGCTGTTTGTCCGCGAGGAAAATTGACAGAAATTACCATCTGATACTTTTTCCAAATTTTAATCTTATAATATGTTGTATTAGTCCATTAGTCCATTTCTGCTTCATGATCTGACTGGAGTCTCGCTTCATCTGTTATTTCTCTCTGTACTTTAAACCTATAATGCAAAATTCTAGCCAACATTTTTTTTTTAATAGATTGATTAATTCATATTCATAGATAGATTTTTACAAAACTTGACAACTGAAATGAGGCTGTGTATGAGAAAGTTTTACCTCTCTGATTTATATTTGGTGACGATGTCTGTGTCAAAATTAAAGTGCACATTTTCGCTTATAAAATAAATATATATATATTAATTTAATTACATCACAATTGTATTTTTTTTTTATTTAAAGAAAACTTATGCTGAATAAAAACTGTATGTATACAACTATATTTGGCTTTTGACACATTATGTAAAATATATGGCTGAGAAAAAGCTATTCACTTTTTTTTTTGGTGGGGCCAGTGAAAATTTTGGCAGGGCATGTAAATATCTGAAAAAATCTGATAGGGCCAGTAGAAAAATCCTTAGTGTTGAACCCTGTAAGTATAAGTTTACTTGATTATTTATTAAGACTCGACTTCGACTGCAGCTTATTGTGTAGAGCACATCTTTGTTTTAATTAATTTCAGATAATGGAGGTAAAACCTATAATCTTATTATTTATCGTCATCAATTTTTTAACTCTAAAGGTTTACAAACACGCAATACTCCAACCTGTGCTTCGATCACATCCGAGTGTGTTCTCCAGCTCCTGTGTGGTCCATTAGCACACAGTTAGTTGGAAACCAGCATATCAAACACAAGCCGCAAAGCAGTTTGCCACGTATATGTAATCCTCGCTTCCTCTGCACTGCTAGCATGTGGTGAAGCGCCGACTATGTCACGCTGAGTACGTCTCTGAGCAATGAGGCACGGAGCCACAGAGGAACACATGTGCTTACAGGCTTTATGGAGCCTGCTGAACGAAACGGCGGCTAAATATTACAAATTTATCTGACAAGGAATCCATTTAGAGAAAATCGTAAACAAAAGCCATCAGCAGAGAGGCCGTCAGCTGGCGTCGAATTTGGATTACATCATTAGCGTGATGCACTATGCCCTTCCTGTAAACACTTCCCCGCAAAACCCAACTCTGACGGGAGGGTCGCTAGACAACATTAGCCTAATGAAAAAACGCTGCTAATGCACATTGTTGCAGCTGCGCTTCTGCACACTTTTAAAAGCCCCTGTTCCCACAGCCATATGGTATTTGTCATTAAAGGCTCCTTTGAGGAAAACCACTAAAATTAGACGAGAGGGAGAGAGGGAGCGAGGAAAAAAAACACAAGTTGCATCTTTGATACCACCCCTCCTGACTGGATGATACAGTAACCATATGGCGAGGAGTTGAGCGAGTCAGGGAAGTTTTCCTGTTCACTTCTATGCAGTGACTGCCACAACCCCTAATAGGACCAATTTCTATAGCAGTGAATGAGATGAAATGCCTTCAAATGGGGTGCTGTGAGAATGGAGAACCCTTCAAAATGACAGACTCCTTTCCATCGTAGCCTAATGGAGTAAACAACATCCCAAAAAAAAATTTTCTGGCCCAGCTCTGGCCCACACAATCAGGTTTTGCTTGGCCCACATGCTGCAGTGAACTACGGTACATGACTGGACCAAGTCTGGCTTCCAGACAAGAGCCAAACATGGACCATATCTGGGTCAAGTCTCAGCCAGGTTGACTAACTGGGCTTGAACTGGGCCAGATAGGTTGGTGTGTCACGATTGCAATGAAATTGATAAACCCATAGAGCATTGTGCTGTAAGCCTGATTTATACATTCGCCTGGCGCCGCATCGCAGACCTCCGCTGACTGCGCACACACCTCACGAAACGGACGAGGCTTTTACACTTGACGCGTTTGCCATTGTGATATTCTTTAAAACGACAGGGAGAGACCAAAAGAAACCCACCGTAAAATCAGACGGATAACCACAGAAGTAGAAGGTTTCCGGAACTACATCATATCATTAATATCATTCAAGATTTCATTCATTCATTCATTTTCTTTTCGGCTTAGTCCCTTTATTAATCTGGGGTTGCCACAGCGGAATGAACCGTTAACTTATCCAGCATATGTTTTATGCAGCGGATGCTCTTCCAGCTGCAACCCATCACTTGGAAACATCCATACTCGTTCAAGATTTTTTACTAATTATTTTTATAAATTATTTTAATGATTATAAAGATTTTTTGTTCATATCTCAGACAATTCTACCTATTAAAGTTTATTAAAGTATGAATGACAACAGAACATGGGTTGCTCTACAAATAAATGTTTTATTATAGAAAGAATAAACCATTATCACCAATGAAGTAAAAAAAAAAACAGGGCATCAGTATGTTGTAAACCGATAGGTTTAAATATTCTTTTTCAGTTATCAAATAAATTATTTGTTCCTTAATTGTAGTTTTGTAATTATTAAATAATTTTAAATTCAAAATAAATGGTGAAAAAACATACTTCAATATTTAAATAATCTGTTTTGCCTTAAACAAACTTATCCCTCAGGTTTTCCAAACTTTTCCAAAAACTTTCTTCCTTTCCCACTGCTGTTGCAATTTCTAGCCAAGAATTTTTGGCCATCTGGTTATCCCTACACTGTAAAACCTAACAGTCAACTTTATCAAATGAAATGAGTGTAGTTAACTCAAAATTTACTGAAAGTTAGTTCTACTCATTTGAAAACAGTTTTGAACTCTGTGTTGAAGCTAATGAGTTAATTAAATAGCTCATTATTTCAACTTAGATGGAGTAAGTTCACAGTACTCATATAGATTAGTTTTTTTTTAACTCAAATGGATTGTTGCAATCAGTTTCCTCAAACGGTTTGAGTTGACTTAACTTATTGGGTTTTACAGTACTCAGTTGGTTTGAGTTCTCTTCATTAATCGGGTTTTACTGTGCTCAAATTGCTTTGTTTACTCAAATGGATTAAGTTCATAGTACTCATTAGGATTAGTTTTTGAACTTAAATGGTTTGTTGCAATCGGTTTCTTCAAATGGTTTGAGTTACCTTACATTTTTGGGTTTTACAGTGTATGATGATCACGCATTGATGTATGTACAGTCGTGCCTGTTTCAGACAAAATCTCTTCAAAGTAATTCATATTCAACTCAAATCAAACAAAATTTGCGGCACTGCGTGAACTGTTCGCTCGAGTCTCAAAAGATTTTGTGCGCTCCGCCAGCCAAAATCATGTCGCGCGCACTCAAAGCGAACCTCCGCAAACACCACAATGATGTCACATTCGCTGTGTGCACTCAAGCAAACTAGTGAACGTGTCGAGTATAAGCCAGACTTTAGGCACACTATGGACGTGCTTTTTCTCAAAGCAACCTGATTGGTAGAATTTTTTCTGTACTCAAAAATTATTTTATGTATTTTAAATGTGGGTCAAGACAGCCCAAACTTACGTGGCCCACATATCAAATTTTAACATCTGGGCCAAATACTACATTTTACATCTAGCCCAAATTGTGTGTGTCACCTTAAAAGGCGGTACCACCTCTGCCAAACCCAGGTCATGTTTGGCCCACATGCTGTATGCCAGTAATGAATGTGCAAGCTTTATGTCAAATCTGGGTCAGAAATCTTTGCTACTTGGGACAGATTTGATCAATCTCCACTGGTTGCTCATTTCATAATCATGGAAAGGGCGATAAAGGAAAGCTACGAGCAAGAGAAAGATGGGAAACAGGGAGAGGAGGGGGTGAAGGTTAGACAAAGAGGGAGGCGAATGAGTAGGTTGGTGCAGCGTTTGTAATAGCTGTCACTTACAAGCAGATGAAAACGAATGGCTAACGATTGAGGCTGGATGGATACAGCCGTCAGCATATGGATCAAAGCTCATGAGAATTTAATCTCTATCAAGCGCTGCTGTCTATTTGCTACATATGTCATAAATTAGCACACTCGTTCGCTCTGCAGGCTACAATCGTTTTAATCTCCAATACAAAAATGTGCCATGTGTAACTCAAATACTTCCCTTCGTCGAAAGAATAATACGGCGAGTGTTTATTTGAACGGTTCGTGTTAAGTGCTCCAACATAAACAGGCCCACAGACACATTTAACTGTAATGAAATAAGGGTCGCAGTGACAAATGGGCGGCAGGGAGGGCAAAGGTTGATATTCTCCCAGACAACAGATCGTCTTACTGTGGTAATGCTTTCAGATGTGGCCTGCCCTCCCAAATTCAGTGTGTGAGAAAATCGACAGCAGAACAAGGGATTCTATCGACACATGTAAATAAATAGACAGATTGTGCTGTAGGACGGGACCTTATGGTGCTGTTAGACTCGTATGACATTATGTAATTCCAATTATAAAAAAAATAGTCCCATTGATCAAGAAACCTGGTGTCTCTTTGCTCATCAGATATCCATTTAAAAATGAGGGATGAAAAAAATGTATAGCTTAGAGAAATATGTATCTGTGCTTCAGTTGTTTAAATGCATCCCAGATTTCTTGCTTGTGCAATACCTTCAGAAACGGGATGACAAACGGTCGGAGTGGGAAGTTGGTCGCTTCTTGCAGTTTGGAGTGGAATTCCTCAATGGTTAGAGTGGAGTTCTGCAGGGGGAGAGGAAAAAAGAGAGCGCATGCATGAATACATGTGGAAAACATTATGTGATAATATTACTTATTGGAGGCAAAACTATATCCTGCTGAAGATTGAATGATTTGAAGACTGTAATGGGAGTCATATGGATGGCTGCGGTGAAAGGCCTAGTATGGGGAAGTTTGATCTGGCGGCATGTGCTGACCGCATCATCGTTACGTCAACAAACACATGCACAAACACAACTACAGATGCAGGATAACAATGTACAGCTTGCTCTGCGAGATAAAACATGGCATAAACATCAGAAGGCACACAGAAGATATGAAAAACGTCTTGTTTTGCTACCAAACTGACACATATCTCACCCCTGTTAAAGTGTAAAAAAGGAGAAATGACTCATTTGGATTTCTCCTGCTTTCTGCTCTATCATCTTTTAACAGACTGATAGGACACCATTTTCAATTTTCGAGATGTTATTTTCAAGAGAGTTAGTGGAAGGAAAGATGGGAAAGAGAGCAGGGAGTCGTACATTTGAGAAAAATACACAGGCTTTTTTTTCCCACTCCCCTCATTTCCCAGACCTGAATTTTGTTACATTAGGCTTACATCTGTTCGGCCAGATTGCAGCGGCCTGTTTTGACAGCCAGAAAGCCTCCTGAGCTTTTCTCCAGCATCGGCGGCGCTAATTAAGTGTGTCACTCTTTTCAATAAGGCAGAGTGGGGAGCGAATTAAAAAGAGCCACGGAAGCCAAGGGGACACAAGGAAGCCTCTGCATGTAGACACAGCAAAAAATAAACAAATGCCCGCTGAAAAAAAGAGCTTTCCTTTGGAATGGCTAATTAAAGCAGCCCTCCTCTAGTACAAGCTGCTATTTCGCCTTTGTTTATTCCATAACTACATATTAGCGAAAATAACGCTGCGGTGCAGCTTATGCTGCACATCTTGTCAAGTGGATTTTTTTTCACAGTTTTGTTGCTATCCTTAGCTACAAATGCATTCTGTTTGATTTGTCGTTGTTGGACAAGCCTTTCTACGCTGAAAGAAAAACAAGATTTTTTTGGCAAAACCTTTTTGATGGCAAAAAAGCAAAATAAATAATATTTTGCTGTGTAAACTTTTCAGAAGACATAAGCTACTGTATGTTAAAAAATCCTTCCCCTTCTCCATTTTAGTTTTTTTATTCCATATTGAGCAAACATCTACGCAAAACCCATTATCGGAACAGAAATTGGACTGGCATTCAAAAACAGGACAGAGTGTGGAGTTTAAGTTAAATAAATGAATGAAGAAGTCTGATTAATATCACCAGACACATGTCTGCCATGGTTTACGCTACATTCATCCATGGCGGGGCGCCACACCAAAATTCATTCCCGTAACGGCTACATTACAGCTTCTCATTCAAAACATTCAGTCATTGTTGTTTTATTTTAGTAGCGGGTTATAATCGCATAAAAACATATTAAAAGGTAAGTGAATTATAACAGCGCAAACTTTTCTGTAATCGTAGTAGTGCTGTGCGTTATTTGTTTAACCCTTTAAGGTGACGTGCTGACTGGCTGACGGGTGCGTGATGCAGTTATGATGAACACAGTTTCCATAATTATACTTTGTTTATAGATAAAGGTCTATAGCTCTGCATACAATGACTTTATCTTGCTGGAGTTTATGGCCTTTTCACTTTACTTCAGGATGCATCAATGCCATTCTGTAGGTCTATTGGAAACATTCATAAATATTCCTAGCAAATCTAATAAATGTTGGAGACATCCTCATTCGGTAAACGACCGCGGTAAAATTAGTTTGACGTTTGACATTCATTAGACATTTGGTTTCAAACCAATAAATTCTTTGCTCCTGTTCACATGCTCGTATTACATGAATGCGATCTCGACTTGTAATACCACGCTAGGGCTGTGCGATTTTGGGAAAATATCTAATTGCGATTTTTTTGACAGATATTTCGATTTGATTTGCAATTTAATTTTGTAGTCAAGATTGAGCTCAATAATCTGTATCATAGTTACTTACTGCTAAAATGCAATGAGTGTTAGTCAAAAAGGAACTGTAAAGACATTAACTTACTCTAACATTTATTCAAATTTGTTTTTAAATCTTCAGAAATTAAACACTCATTTTTCTCTAGAGCAAACAGTACACAAATAAAATGATCTTACATCAAATTAGGGAGATAGTGTAGCTTATTATAAAAACCAAAAAATAATCATTAAAAATACAGAACGCTCAGCAAAACTAACATTGCTTTCTGTAGCTTATATTGTCTAAAAACAAAATAATTATCGCAGATGCTGCAAAAATATCACGACATTTAACATACAGCTGTATTACTGAAAAATGGTAAAAATATGTGTGAGGCGGAAGTGTATATCTCCTTTCCAGCATTTGGATGAGGTTTATAAATCCCTCTTTGGTCACTGCACTGTGTCTTTAGTGAGGTCTTTAACTTTGCTGTTGCTTGCAACTAGATTGAGCGTCACTGGCAATACTTTTAGTTGACTTTTTAGCAAGACGCTCCTCAAATAGCCGGCTATGGTGCTTTTTAGGTGCTGGTTGTTGTATTTCCTCGTGCTGTGGCAACAATTCTGCGACAGCTCTTACAAATGACCTGTTTTTGTTTGGTGTCTGTGACTTCGAAACCAAGATACTGCCTAATTACCAATGTAATGTTTTTTTTTTATGTTATTTCGTCTATGAATGCTTCTGAAGCGGCAGACGCCATCATCCCACTCGTTCGCACTTTCCTGTTTGTTTGTTTTATTGTGAGCATCACCCATATTTTGGTTGCGCAATTTTGATTGGGCAGAACAAAAGTGTGCTCACTCAATTGGCTAGTAAGACTATCACACACAGACAGCAGTCACGCATTTGCTCTGGGTGGGGGAAATTAAATACTATAACGTTTCAAAACGCGATTGCAATTCGATTTCTATTAATCGCACAGCCCTTTACCATGCTCACAACATTTGTCATTGAAATAACACCACAGGAAGTGGAAGATCTGTGTAAAAGGCCTGCCACCACAGTTGGAAAAAATCCTAGAGGAAACACTGTAGACTGCTATTTTACATGAAGACATTTGGTAAAGAAGTAAAATGTGCAGTCAAAAGATAAAACAAATACATGAATAAACTGTTTTAAATCATAAATTATGCAAGGCGAATTTTGATTTCATACCAACATCAGTCACCAACAGATCTGGTTTGCGGCTACAAACTTACCACAAGTCCTAAGACCAGCGTGCGAACTCGTTCTCCTATCTCAGGCGAGATGTCATTGCCGAATTGCTGTAGTGTTGTGAGGAAGCGTTTGAGCTTGCTCAGCTGCCTTGCGCCACAGGCCGGTGGCAGCTGTTGATTGGCCAGAGAGGATGAAGATGATGACGAAGGCCCATTGCTGAAGCCATTGGGTGGAGATGGAGCTCCATTCAGTGCAGTGGGAGAGTGACTGGTGCCATTCGTTACTGGAAAACAGAACGATAATTATTTCTACACACCACAAAGAGAACACTGGCATCTATTTTTAACTGGAGCACATTGAATGATTCTAAACCCTAAAGATTCGTAACACTGCCAGGAACATTCCTCAAAAAGAAAACTTTGTCAAAATTGACTGACAGCGCCTGAATGAGGCTCTTATGACAGTGGAGCATTTGTTTTGAATCAGCCACAGCAGCTCTGAGAAGGAAGCTGTATCCATACATCAGACACATTAAGTCCAGAGGAGGAGAATACATGTGGTCGAGTGCCCCCTGCGCCACGATGAGAAACATACGCAGCGGAGGGATGCAGCTTGGAATCAACGTCTCTCTAATGAGATTAGGCTGCGTGATAGCCTCGTTTGCCTGGCCTCCCTCCAACAGAACCGAAACGAGATACTTGAGCTGCATCTGGTAACAATTACATGGAGGGGAAATCAAAGCGCTTGCTTTGTTAAACCTTCAGAATGTATAATTAGAGTCTGCCTTTAAAAAGGCTCCGGATTGCTTCAGACCCGGCTTTGCTTTTTGTCTCTCTTTTTTCATAAGCGCTAATTGCAGAGTCCAACTGATCTGTTTTTAGGGATGTAACATCAGAGAGAGGAATGTGTTACTGCTGTTGACAGCACACCACTGCTCAATTACACTGACATGGTGCTGGGAGGCTGCAGCACGGACGGCTTTGATAGCGAGCCACTCCAGCGCTCCCCTGAGCTGGCATGTGTGATGCTCTTTGTGGCATCAGCCAGCGGGCAGAGGCAAAAATCTGCAGGTCAGAAGACGAGAGGAACTCATGTCAGCTGTAATGAGGCGAGTGCAAAACCACATATTCTTTCAATTTCAAAGCTGACTGATTATCGGAGTGATTAGTCAAGCAGCTGGCCTTAAAGCCCTGGATAATTTTCCTGCTTTACTTTTGAATTGTTTGATCCTTCTGTGTTCTGATTTTCTAATGTTTCAATATTTGTGTTTTGTTTTTGGATGTTGCTACCATATGTCACTTGTTTTTTATGTAATCTAGAGCATCAGAAAGGACCTTCATCAACATACATTATTTGAAATATTATTTTTGATCATTAAAGCTGCACTGACATTTCTGAAATGTATGTCCTGAGAATATATTTAAAAAATCCTCACAAAACAGTAAAAGTAAAGTAAAAGTAAAGTTTTATAACTAAACTAAAAACCTAAAAAAACAAGCCTAATGTACATGATTGGACATTTTACGAGAAAAAGCAAAAGTTTAATATTTTAACGCACTATTTTAGCACTGCTCAAATTGGATCTGAAATAAACGGTGGCGCAGTGGGTAGCACAATCGCCTCACAGCAACAAGGTCGCTGTTTCGAGCCTCGGCTGGGTCAGTTGGCATTTCTGTGTGGAGTTTGCATGTTCTCCCTGTGTTGCCGTGGGTTTCCTCCACATATACAAAAACATGTGGTATAGGTGAATAGGGAAAGCTAAATTGTCCTTAGGGTATGTGTGTGAATGAGTGTGTATGGATGTTTCCCAGTGATGAGTTGCAGCTGGAAGGGCATCCGCTGCTTGAAACATATGCTGGATAAGTTGGCGGTTCATTCCGCTGTGGCGACCCCAGATTAATAAAGAGAATAAGTTGAAAAGAAAATGAATGAATAATTACCCATACTATTTTCCATCCTAATTGAATAATTTCAGGGACACAGACAGAACTGATTTAGTACTGATTTTGTGTCTATAAGCACATCGCTTTTAAATTGACATTGCTATATATTTTGTTTTGCTGCTACTGTACATGTATTGCAATTTGAAAGCAATTTCAAGAGATGATTTGAAAAAAACTTTTGGGAAAGAATTCATGATTTTAGAATGACTGGAAAGCTTTTGTGAGATGGTGTGTCCGAATAAAATATAATAAACACACTACAAGAACAAATAAATACAGTGCATCCGTGTTCATAGCGCTTCACTTTTTCCACATTTTTTTAATGTTACAGCCTTATTCCAAGATGTATTAAATTCATTTATTTCCTCAAAATTCTACACACAATACCCCATAATGACAATGTGAAAAAATTTTTTTTTGAAATTGTTGCAAATTTAATAACAATAAAAAACCTGAAAAATCACATGTACAGAAGTATTGACAGCCTTTGCCGTGAAGCTCTAAATTGAGCTCAGGTACATTCTGTTTCTACTGATCATTCTTGAGATGTTTCAGCAGCTTCATTGGAGTTCACCTTTGGCAAATTCAGTTGACTGGACATGATTTGAAATGGCATACATCTGTCTATATAAGGTCCCAGGGTTGACAGTGCATGTCAAAGCACAAACCATAAGAAACAAAATTCTCTGGTCTGATGAGACTAAAATTGAACTCCTTGGAGTGAATGCCAGGCATTACATTTGGAGAAAACCAGGCACCGCTCATCACCAGGCTAATACCATCCCTACAGTGAAGCATAGTGGTGGCAGCATCATGCTGTGGGGATGTTTTTCAGCAGCAGGAACTGGAAGACTATTCATGATGGAGGGAAAGATTAATGCAGCAATTTACAGAGACATCCTGAATGAAAACCTGCTTCAGAGTGCTCTTGACCTCAGACTGGGCCAATGGTTCATCTTCCAGCAGGACAATGACCCAAAGCACATCGCCAAAATATCAATAGAGTGGCTTCACAACAACTCGGTGAATGTCCTTGAGTGGCCCAGCAAGAGCCCAGACCTAAATCCTATTGAACATCTCTGGAGAGATCTGAAAATGGCTGTACACCATCGCTTCTCATCTAGCCTGATAGATCTTGAGAGGTACTGCAAAGAAGAATGAGCAAAAATTCCCAAAGACAGGTGTGCCAAGCTTGTGGCATCATATTCAAAAAGACTTGAGGCTGTAATTGCTGCCAAAGGTGCATCGACAAAGTATTGAGCAAAGGCTGTGAATACTGATGTACATGTGATTTTTCAGGCTTTTTATTTTTAATGAATTTGCAACAATTTTCACATTGTCATTATGGAGTATTGTGTGTAGAATTTTGAGGAAATAAATGAACTTAATCCATTTTGAAATAAGGCTGTAACATAAAAAAATTGTGGGAAAAGTGAAGCGCTATGAATACTTTCCAGATGCACTGTATATTTGAAAAAAAGAGAAAATGTTGACTTTAAAGATGGCGATGCTGCATTTAATTGGCACAAGAGGCTGTCTGACAACGAGGGAAAAATGCCTTGCAGCAGTTGTTTTTCATCCCATTTGATAGCATTTTTTTTGAATAATCAGTCCAGGAGGTAGAGCTGATCGACAGCAGTAGTTCAATGATGTTAAAAGCAAGTTAGATAGATTAAAACTATTGTTTCTTCTAAGTTCTAAGCATCCTCCTTGTGCATACACGCAAAGCATAATGAGTAATTTTGTGTTCTAAGAAAAAGGTCTATACACTGTATGAAAACATCTGAACACGTTATACTTGTGTGCCATTCAAACGCACTGTTCTTCTGCTGTGCTGCCATTGTATAGGCCGTGTGCAGTGTGTATGAGTACTCACATGCTGTGGGGGTGAAGGAGCTGGTCCTGGGAGCTCCCTGTGTGGTGGGGGGAGGAGGCATGGTGGGCGGAGTTAACCTGGACTGTGTTTTCACATCAGCAGGTGAGTCGGGCATGGTGGAGCGCTTCTCAGTGCGATCTGCAGAAGAAAAAGTAGAACAGTTCTTGTGAGACCTCAGTGATATCCCAACAGCTGCCTCTCCACAGCACCTGAGTTCTGGTAAGACATACACACATAGCTACATACGCGGCGCACGCCTTTAGAGAGTTCATAGATAGTAACACCAGTCAAATTCCAGCTGTCATCCCTATTTCCCAAATGATCAAAGACACCGGCAATACTCTCATTAAAACGTTTCAGAAATCTGGAGGAACCCCACAGAGATCTCCGGCATCTTCAACACACATGTAATGTCTAAAGTACCCCGTTCCTCCAAATTAGAAAGTCAGTCAACCCATTTTACACTTGATTATGGTTAACAATAACAATGATGGATGATTTTCACTGTACATGTGCTTGCATGTGAAAAACTTGTTTCAGTGTTGCTTTGTGGGTACTGAGTGGTTTATAAAGCAATGATAGCTGGATGCATACTCTAAACTGCTAAGATTGGTCTTAAAAGTTAGCTATCTCATTTTTGTTCTCAAGAATTTATTCAAGACATTGGCTGCGTCCGAAATCACATACTTCCATACTATATAGTATGCTAAAAACAGTATGCGAGCCGCGTAGTATGTTCGTATTCATAGAATTCGAATAACAGTACGGGAGAAGTACCTAGATGACTTACTACTTGCGGCGAGATTCTAAAGTGCATATCCGATGCATGCTATCACAGATAGCATACAAATGTGGGCCACTTTGGGCAGTTATGCGGCACTGGTGGTCTTCCTTCGGCCCAGACAAAATGAATGTGAGCCTGAAGTGGCCCACCTGTACAATGGCAAAGGGGGGCCAAAGATTCAAATTCATATATGGGCCATTTAAGGCAAAGATTTGGCACTCATGGGAAAATGTAATCTGAATGTGAGCCTAATGTGGCCCATGTGGAAAATGGTAAATTTGGCCCAAATGATGGAGGACAAATGTGGGCCACAGTTGGCAAAAATGTGGCATAGTCATTTAAGGGTAGTCTGGGTATAAACCTAAAGTAGCTCAAACGTGTAGGTGCAAATGTGGCACAGTTATCTTAAGACATATGTGGGCCACTTTTGGCAAATATTTGGCACAGTAAGCTCTGGCTATTGCGGCTGTGAGCCTAATGTGGCCCAGAGAAAAAAATCACAAATGTGGCTCAATAATTTTAAAACATATGTGGGCCACTTTTGGCAAATATTCAGCACAGTAAACTCTGGCTAATACAGCTGTTAGCCTATGGTGGTCCAGAGAACATATGGAAAATGTGGCCCATTATCTTAATACATATGTGGGCCACTTTTGGCGAATATTCAGCACAGTAAGCTATGGCTAATGTGGATTTGAGCCTTTAGTGGCCTAGAGAAGAAATGGCAAATGTGGCCCAGTTATCCTAAAACAAATCTGGGCCACTTTTGGCAAATATTTGGCACATTTAGCTCTGGCTAATGTGGCTGTGAGCCTAAAGCGGCCCAGAGAAGATATGGCAAATGTGGCCCAGTTATCTTAAAACATGTGGACCACATAGACTAAAGTCACCATTATGGAGAAAAGTGTTTGCTTTAGTTAGGCTCTTAGCCGTGAACCTCTTAATATAAATTTTCTTTTAGGCTGCTGTAACTTTTAAGAACTTTGCTTGCAATGTATATTCATTACAGCAAACAAGCCAAGATAAAAAAAAATAAAAAAAATAAAATGAGGCACAACCTGTAATGAAATAATATAATTCACTGATGTTAACCAATGTTTAATCCATTATTAGAAGTAACGTAATAACATGCTTGCACATGCCACAGAATTATGAAGGTTTATAAGCTAAAAAAAATCTACTTCTGCTTACAGAGACATCAACAATCAGCGTATGAACCTCAACAATGGTGACAATTAACAAAATGAACAAAACTCAAACATCACAAAAAGGATACTTAAAGTGACAAAATTAACAACGTCAACATAAACAGCAGAATCAAAATCAAATAATGAAAACTGTAGCATCAATAAGCTATAGAATGTATTCATACAGCAATGCATGCTGGGATTTTTGTACCTTGCCACACCCAGCAAGTGTAAGGGGTAGGCCGGATCTGGGCCAGAATAAAAGCAAACTGTGGTCCAGGGTCAGTTCTGGTTCATTTGGTTGAATTCTGGCTGATATGTGATATTGCTATGGCTTAATTGTGGCCCAGATCTGGCAAACAGGAGCGGACCACCCAAGTGCCATCATTCCGTGCGGTATGTGGGCTGGATGTAAGTGTCTGGTGTGGGCAGGATTTGAGCCACATGAATTTTGCTAGCTGGGTATGTTATACCATAATGCACCACCAGAGAAGTCATGAATGGGAGTGATGCAACGCAACTGACGCAGGAAGGTCACGTGATGATGACCAATTGGCGGATGTAGCTCGTCCGAGTTTCATCCATACTGCTCAGATTCATACTATATAGAGCGTACTTTTGATATACAGAACTTTTTTATGACTCTGTAAATTCTGAAGCAATTGCGTGAAGTTTCATGCCAAAAACATGGACAGAGAAAAACATTGCATAGCATTCAGAGCATACAGTACATATCATCCCATACATTACACATCATACCGCAATTTGTCCTCCTTACTGATCAACTACAGGTCAGCTCACTCAACCGCACACACCTCACGAATCCAAGTCGACAGCTCCTCAACTTTTTTCAAATATAAAAATGGGAGCTTGTAAGCCACTCGGCTTGGCTCATAAGTTCCTCTTACATGCTACAAGCCACAATCATACGATCATTACCATGCGACTTCTCCCAATGGGGGGAAAAAATGTGTATGAGCTTGTACAACATCAAAAATAGCACCTTGTACACTCGCCTTAAGAGCTTAGTCATCAACAGTATGACTCTCCCAATATGGCCTATTTCTCTCTAATAGCTTAAAATGCTGTTGCTAACTAGAACTATTAAAACTGCTTGTTTATCAAAATAAAGCTGAATGAAAATGTATATTGAATTGAAACATTTATATTTGTAAAGCTTTAGAAATGTTGCATAAATGACAATGGCTTATGGGTAGGCCCCATCTGCAGTTTTCCACAGATTTTTAGCTAATCGAGTATTTATTTACTTGTCTAAATGTGTGTAAATTTATATTTATTCCATATTTAAATTAATTTCAGTAATATTAATGACTGATATGAAAATGTTCATTTGATTTATTTCCAATACAGTTTGTAAAGTAATATTTTCTGTATTTTAGTAGATATATTATATGAAAGACTTGCTTTGTTTACCAAATAAGTAGATCTAGATAGATTTGCATTGTAAACATTAAATAATAGTTAAAAAGGTATTATTTTTAATTTCATCTATTAAGTTTTTAGTTATGATACTCCCAAAATAATTCCACATATATCCTCAGATTTTTACAAAATTTTCCGCAGAAATAGCAAAAAATGTCCGCAGATTCTGTCTGGCCCTACTTATGGGTTAAATGACTAAAACCAATACTTATACACAAGCAAAAGCTAAATAGAAACAGAAATATTATGTGAAGTTGCACAAACTAATTTCGAGAGGAGCACGTGATATGATTGATCGCAGCTGGTCTCTCATCTGTAATTATTAGTAAGCCAATTAGATCATTCCAAACTCACTATAAATATCCCAACTTGCATTACACTCTCATTTTCGTTTTTTGAAGAATCCCCCCATCCACCCCATCTCCTCCTTTACCAGGGGGAGCTCTCGAGAACTTCCAGATCTCGTACCCCCTCACATGCTCATTGACCAGGCGGGAGCCCCGGGCTCAATTATCTCCAAGCTCAGGGTTCTCTCCCGGAACAGCATGCCAAACCTGCTATTATTATCAAGCAATATCTAAGTGTGAACTCTTGAAATAATGTTGAACACACATACATGAATAAACTTAAAATCAATTAAACCTGGAAATAAATATTTCTATTTAATAATAAATCTAACACTAATTAAAACTAAGAACAGTTTTTTAATAATAAGATGGAAGGTTAAAAGCCCTAGATATATTTTTTTTCAGGTCATGTGTATGCTTTTTCTGCTTCAAAATCCTAGATACGACAGCACACAACATGACATCTAGATAATGTTTACTCCAGAAGGTCATGTCTAATGATGGGTCACAGTGGCCTTTAGCTGCAGTAACGATGAACCTTAAAAGCCTGCTTACCTTTCAGACTTATCAGTAGGGTTGTTCCAATACGGATACTAGTATTGAAAATACTCACTGATACCGATGCCAGAATTGTTGGAGTATCGGTGAGTATTTCTGATACTAATATCGGTATCGAAACAACCCTACTGATAAGTCTGAAAGGTAAGCAGGCTTTTAAGATTCATTGTTACTGCAGCTAATTTAGTATTTGAAACCATAAACTGATTTGATACCATCTTTTTAAATGAGACATATGTCTGTTAGCTTTGCTTAACACTGCAAACCCAGAGTCAGTTCTTCTCAGCTGCTCAGAATGCAAACACAGGAAGATGTGCCACAACAACCATTGTTAGAGCAGTGAAGAAGAGGGTAACACACTATTTTATTTAAAAAAATGTGTTTGAATTTTAAGTTGCAAAGAGGTTTTTTTTTTCCTATATTATTCATATTTATTTTTTGTATTTCTTTATACTCTGACTTTTATACATTTACACAATAGATTTTATTTTTCAGTTTATGGTGTTTGATTTTGTGGCTGAACTTGTTTTAGTAAAGTACAGTAAATAATATTACTGCTGAATGTCTGATAATAAAAATACTCCACTTCATTGTATGTATTTGTTTATGTTTTATTAATAACTATGAAGTACACCGTGAATGAATTTCAGCCAATTTATACAGGGCACAACTGTTTTTACAGATACACACTTGGGTATCGGTTCAGTAGTTGGTAGCTCAGATATCGGAATCGGTATTTAGAAGGAAAAAAAAAAAAACGGAACATCTCTACTCATCAGTCTTATTTGACCTGTTTTACAATATGATCGTCTCTAGTGACCCAGCAGCGTCCTCGTACTCTGTTTCTTACAAATAGACAGACGTGTTGTACCAGCTGTGGGAACATTATGTGTCAGGGCAAGCAGCCGCCCTGTGTCTGGGATATGTAGCCTGACTTTCTGATTACAACTGTCTTAGGTGTCCCTTTGACTCTGATAACAGCAGGGGCTCTTGTCTTTCCCCTTCTCTTTCTCACCATTGTGTTTTCAGCTTGTTTCATAATGGCTGCAAACCACCCTTCAAAGCTGGGGATATCAGCTACTGTCTTGCTGGCCATGTGCGCAATGCAGAATGATCTAAAATGAGAGTTGAATCCTCTTAGACAGCCGTAGTCTGAACAGGAAAGCAGAAGAGATAAAAAAGGTGGGAATTTCAGCTCCATATGGCTCCCATTCCCTAGGCATCTCTGCGACTGTATGTGAGAACCAGATTCTAAACATATGTGTCTGTGTAGGCTTAATCTGCCCCATACTTGCTCCCCATGCACTTTCAATCCTTTCCTCAATTGATAACAGTCACCGTGCTAAAAACAAAGCTTATATATTACACAGGCACGGACACATCTTTCTCAGCCTCGGCTAGACATTTACCGATAAAAGAAATGACAGAAAAATCAGCAGGGGTCTTCAGTTTCACGCCTACACCTGTGCAGATTAACCATTCTGCATACGCAAAAATAAATAAATATGTTTTTTAAAATAGCAAATAAAATAAACAATGAAGAGATGATGGACAGGCTAATGTGAAAAAGCAATGCAGGTAATGTCAATGTGACATATAATTATTTTTAATAAGGCATCTCTGTATTCGGTCTATGATATTCATTCAAAAGCATAATGATAGAAAAGAAAGATTCCTGAGTCGGTGAAAGGGACGAGGCAAAGCAAAAGTGACTCGATTCAACATTAAAATCTCAGTATGGGGCCGGTTATTACCTTGAAATGTTAACAACGTGACAAGTCCAGGCACTATAATTCACAAGAACCGCAGCACAAGCCTGAAATGAATAAAATAGCCCAAGCACTAGTGCGAAAGCTATTCTGAACCAGTGTGCCTGTCAGATTGTTATAATTGGAAAATACCATATGAAATTGTGAAAAATTATACTAATTGGCCAGGACATGATAAAAACTACGGGAAAGGGTTTTATTCGGCTTTGGTCTCAGAAGCTGTTCGTAAAAAGTAGCTTGTGGTTCTAGATGTTTAATTGAGCAGACCCCCTAGTTTTTTAGTTTCCACGGTCGCTGAATCCAACGCAAAATTCCTGCAAAATTCTTAATTTAAACGCAAAATAATTGCAAAAAATTTTAATAATCCCATAAAACATCCAATTCCAAACCATATAATCAATATTATCTTATATTTATTTCAGATTGCAATTAACTGTTTTACATGACTTATAGATGTTGCATACGCAGCGCACGAGATGTATTGGAGTATCTCTTGAAAAATGGCATCTCACCTGCACCCTCACAATCCTAGCATTATATGGAAGTGGGGAAATTGTTTTGCAGCCTGTGCAGTAAGCATACTCGGATAAAGCTTGAGTGATTTACATATGAAGTCAATGCAAAAATGGGATTAGACATCCTGTGGCGCGAATTGGGCGCTTTGTGTGTTTGACGTGCTTCGGACTGCAAAAGAAAGTTGGAGCAAACAGGCTGGAGATTCCCTGCAGGCACAGGACGTCTTCCAACGTACCCCATTGTTGTAGAGATGTTGGATTTTGTTTGGAAATAAAAATCGGGTTGATGTCAGAACCCACCGTCAGGCCAATGTCAACGTCCAACCTAAAATCAACCTAAAATTATCCAAATATCAACATCTAATCATGTTACACCTTGACGTTGTGTGGACATTACCACTATGACATCTATCAGACGTTGGATTTTAGTCACTTTCCAACACATCCTAAAATCTCTCAAATATCAACGTAATTTCACGTCGTTATTGGACGTCAAAATAACGTTGTCCTTAGACGCTGGCTGGACAATGAATTTTGGTCAGCTGACGTCATGACATAAATCTAACCTAATATCAACGACTTATGATGTTGTGTGCCTGCTGGGTTTGTTCAAGGATGAATGATTTTGTTTAACCCTTTCCCTGCAGTTAACGAGAGTTGTACGGCAATCTGTGTTTTAGGTCTATTACGGTAGGGGAAGCCCTAATGCATGTTCTATGTGTGAGGTACATGATGTCAGATGCTCCAGGCAGTGAAATCTGAGAGAAAGTAAGACTGTAGATAAAAATAAGAGTTATACAACCTTCCATTGGATTAATCACTACCGTTTTAGATCTGTTTTAGATATTGTCTTGACAAGAGACCAAAAACTTTCTTTTCATGATTTGTGTCATTGCCATTGTGTCAGATTGCACACAGTGCAGTGTTTCTCAACCACGTTCCTGAAGGACCACCAACACTGCATGTTTTGGATGTCTCCTTTGTCTGTCACACCCATTACAGGTCTTTCAGTCCCTGCTAATTAGCTAACGATCTGAATCAGGTGTGTTTGGTTAAGGAGACATGGAAAATGTGCAGAGCTGGTGGCCCTCAAGGAACATGGTTGGGAAACACTGTAGTAGGCTACCTAATATGGTAAATAAGATAAGATATTTTTAATATTTATATATATTTTCAATCACAAAATTGTCCGCAAATTTCTGGGAATTTTCACCACAAAATCAGTCATTTTTATCGCAAAAAAAAAAAACTCATGAAAAAATCGGGGGTCTGATTGAGGATAAACATCTGGGTCAAAGTTAAGATTGGACTGGGAATCTGGAAAGCAGAAACAATCCCAAGGCATCTAAACATCATAGCTTCTTACCTATTGTACAGAAATGGGCAATAGGTAGTACTGTAGATAATAGGCTGAAATCTTTGTGCACGTCAATATGTGCATTTTATGACATCCATGCTAAGATTCTGACCCTTGGAAAAGACTGAAATATGAAAAAGTGGTGTGAATGTGGAATGTCCTCCATTAGAATCTGTCAGCACAACATATCCATTATGTTTCATATTTCCTTCTGCTGTAATATTACACAGCAGACAACTTAAAAGCTTTGCACTTCCACAGTGTACGTCATCCTGTGTTCGAAAGATGTAATAATCACCATAATACATCTCACTTTTATGCTGGTTGGATGGATGAATTCCACACAAAGTACAATCAGTGACTGTAAAGCCCCATTTAAAGAAAATATATATAAAAAAACGATTTATAATATTATCTCACTATTTCCATCATATTAAGAGTGGTGAAATGAAAGGGACTTCATACATGTTATGGAGTACATATTTTATACATTTTACCTAATATTGGTCAAAGATAAAAGAAGAATTGCCAAAGAAACTGCACTCTACAAGAGCAGCATTAAACCCTCCTAAAAGTGGCATGCTGCACAAATATGTTCTGGAGGAAAAAAGGAGATAACTCAATTCAAATGAGCTCCCTCGTGGAGTGGAAAAGAAGCAATTTTGCATTTTAAACAGGCTCAAAAACATACCAGAGTGCACATCCATCCTGCCCTGATTTCATAAAGTTAATCTGCGCAGAGTTAACGCACATAGTGCATTTGTTTGGCAGTTACCTTGCCTTTCACAGATGAATATTAGGCGGGCCACCATGGATATTGATGCAGCAAGAGATTTAATGTGGCTCCCAGGAAGGACGATGAAGTGCTTTCCATTTTCCTGTTCGGCAAGGTCTTTTATTGCTTTTCAAAAGAGCTCTCGAGTAATATGGATCGCCATTAAATGGCACGCCAAACTGAGCATTATAAAACGCAAACCCGCTCATCTTCACCCGATGTCTGGTCATTTTTCACGACTCGACAGTGCCAGTGAATCTGCTGCCACTCTCCTTATATGCTAGTGCTTATATTCCAAATTTGCATGCAACAACACATACAAAAAGTCAAAGAGGACTTGCAAATTTTCACACTATTTTCAAGAAACCACTATTGAAGACCAGCAAGATTTGGTGCAGAGTTGAGTCACATCCTTCAGGGTCAGCCAGTTTGCCTTCATGATCTAAACAGACAGCAGTCTGCTATTTCTACATTCTTCTAAGAAGGTGGGGGGAAACACTTATCGCAATGTAATGGTGACTCAAATGTTCTTCTGTAAACAAAATAAATACAAGATTAAAGAACAAAACAGATGGATAAAGGAATTTTCTGGTTCAAAATATTATAAGCTTTAAAGGTGCAGTATGTTAGTTTGACACCCAGTGGTTGAACTAGTTATTACATTCCTGGATCAAAACAAACAAAAGCACAGGTTGCCATATTGAGGAGCAAGTCTTATGATCGAGCCTAAAGGCTGATTTAAGTCGTGTTCTAAATAAAAGCAATGACACATGACAGAAGGACTATTTTCCGTATTAAAAGGAATTTTTGTTCTAACCAACACCTCAAATTGATATATTAGAAATGGCTTCTATTTCTTGTAACTGAACAACAGGATAAACTGACAATGATCAGCTCAGGTACACCTCATGTGCTTTATTCAGTGTTAAATGCTAATATTGTGAGTTTGAATGCCACTTTACATGACATTTATTGCCATACTACTGAAAGCAGCAGCAGATAGTTCACCTAGGATCTTGAAAATTAAATAAATCGTTTGAAATTCAACTTTAGAACTGTGAAATAATGCAAACCAACACTTATCAGTGATTCAGCATCTACATTTAATAATGTTAAAAAGGTTTAATGTGTATTAATTTGATTAAAAACCTTACCATTTCGTTGGAGTGCAGTGAGTGCACTATTCAGTGCTTCTGAATGGCTGTATTTAAATTTCTGTCGTGTTTCGTAACCTGTAGGTGAATGTAACCTGTTCACCTAATGTTTACGTTCGTAATATTTATATTATTTGCTAACTAATAACCTGATGTGGAACTCTGAATCTGCTTCTCATTTTGAAGTCCACTACTGTCCACCAGAGGTCACATTTCGGTCACGGATGCATGCTTTGAGAACCTTTCTGACTGAATGAATGAAATATCAAATTTTCCACCAAGGCAACCTGGGGTGCTGAAATATAATTGGCTAAACTGGCATTGAGCGGGTTAAAAGAACCAAAATAAGGACAGACGTTCTGGCACGGAAAACAACACACTTTCAAAGCAGAATATCTGACTTCAGCATTGTTTTTCAGATAAACAAGAATGTTTATGCACATATTATTGTATTTTTATGGTTTAGAAGAGTCAAAAACTTACATACAGCACCTTTAATCTAATGCAATGGCATTTGTATTCTAGCTATCAACGGCAGAACTTAATATATATATGTATATATATATGTATATATATATATATATATATATATATATATATATATATATATATATATATATATATATATATGCAGTATTTCTACCCATAAGTTTAGTCTGTTCTTTATATACATGCAATCTGTGTTAGATCTTTCCTTCTGATAACGTGAGCAGAAAAATCGCAGACTATTTGTATGTTTGGCACACATTGCTTGACTTACATCTCTCTTACATCACTCACTGCATTAATGGTAATGTTCAGCTCATTTCAGTGTGGGTAAAACAGCCATCTGTGTGCGCATGCAGTACATGAGGAAAAAGAAGGTCACGAAGCATCTCATTCACATTCTTCTGGTGTATTAGAAACCCTATATGATGCTTCTTAAGCAGCCCTCCCCATGTGCCACTGCGCTATGAATTTAAAATCATAATTACACCAGTGCGTCGCTGCTTCTGTGTCATTGTTAAAATAGTAACGCTGAAACTACATTCATCCTCCCACACACCAGCTAAACTTGTTTATTCACTTAGCAAGTTATAAGCTTTGTGAAACCTAATCTGCAGTGATGATTTAGCCATATAGTTCTGTAGTGCCTGCAGCAATGCAGAAATACACAGTGTGCGGGAAGTTCAGGAAGCGTTTCTCCCCATAGGAACGTTGTTTTTGCTCCTCAGAGAAAACCTGTGGCCAGTAACGTGAAGCATGACATGCCAAAGCCATGGGAAGCCAATCAGCTGCATGCTAATGCCAACAAGATGGCTGCATTTAGCAGCCTTTCGCTCGTCAAATTGGGGTCGCAAGGTGAGAAAGACAAAGATAGAGAGCACCTTTCATGGAAGAAGTCTCGCGGGATAGATAGTGGCGTGAAAGAGATGACGAAGGTGCCATTACAACCAGCTGCTGTGCTTCAGATCTGCCTTGCATTAAAGATGAAGAAGTCAGTAATGTTGAGAGAG
The DNA here is from genome assembly GCA_903798195.1 of Danio kyathit. Lineage (NCBI taxonomy): Eukaryota > Metazoa > Chordata > Actinopteri > Cypriniformes > Danionidae > Danio > Danio kyathit. The sequence goes on along the minus strand of LR812537.1, from coordinate 40,778,530 downwards.
AGAAAGAGAGAGAGAGAGAGAGAGAGAGAGAGAGGGAGAGAGGGAGAGCAACGACTCTTCGGATAATTGGAATTCAGATGCCGTCTCAGGTATCCGAGGCCGAGGGTGAACTGGGAGTGTGCGTTGCGTCGGTATGAATACATTATGAACTTGTGCACGCTGATGCACCATGCAATCATCTCCGCCAGATGGAACGGCGCACAGAGCGTGGCCCATCAAACCCTGCCGGCTTGTCAAAGAAGATGTATGGATTCCCCCGCCCTTCTAGAACTCATTCCCAACACTTATTCCGCTCATTCTCCCTGCAACAAAGCCTGTCCCTTTGGATCTCCATCTTTCTCGTTCCCTTTCTCCCTGAGCCCTCACTTTTCAAGGCTTCTCCCCAGGCGCAGTTGTTTTCCCGAGCCCCACTTGGCCGGCGCCAGGTGGTGTGCCAACGTTTTATTCCATCCCATCAAATGACGTGCGCTGAAGGGACCCGCATCAGTCTGTGCTCGCTCAAGAGTTACCAACCCACCCAACCGCCAACTGCAGCAACCTGTGCACTCCGATATTTAAAGAGATTGCACTTCTCCGCCAGGCTCTTTCCTCAGCACACCCAACCGAGATGTTATTTCTGGATTAAAACAGATGTATGAATCATTCCACCTCTTAAACGCACCGTAAATGCCATCATCGGTTACCGATGGCAGCAACCTTTAAAAGAAAGTGATTTCACACTATAGCTATCCCAGTTTGATGCCAGTCGTGCCAACTTAAGTGGACACTGACGAGTGGGCACTGTTAGTTTTACAGTGTGGCTATAATGTGAGATAATGCGTTCCTACAGCAGTTCTGCAGTAAATACGAAGGGCTGGGAGCCATCTGCTGATCCATTTCAAAATATGGTCTTGCGTCCAAGGAAAAAAAAGAGAAAAGGACTGACCAATAAACCAGATGCAGCATTTATAGTGAAAGTCACTCTTCTTTCCTTCGTCCTCTTCTTCAAAATGGATTTATCTTAACGTCTGTTTTAACCATCTGTTGAAATAAGGCCCCATTGGCATGAAGCGCAGAGGAAGAAAACAAGTGTAGAGGAGCAATAAAAGTGATTCACGGTTGCCGTTACACATCCGTTGAAATCGCAGAGATTTGTGCATTATCTTGTTGCCAGACTTAAAGAAAAAAGAGGAAAAGGATAAATCCTTTAAGGCTGTGAGAGTGTAGGACCTCACAGGGGAACTCGCATAAAAAACACTTGTAATCTCCTCTTGAGCCTCATCTACAAACAGACAATCACAACTGACGTGGGAACAATGGAGATTTTGCAATTACACTACGAGCACAACTGCAATTTCCAGCATCTTTTGAACAAACGGTAAATAATTATTTACTTACTTCTTATCTAGAGAGGCAGAATTAGAGCATTTTTCAATAAAAGGCCTTTCATACTGAGATTAGTGCTCTCAAACGCTAGTATGAAGCTCGTCCAACTCTCAAGTCAATGACTCACTCAGCTTCCTGGCATGAGCAGATGCCAGCTGAAAAGTGGGGAGAAAGAGAGAGAGAAACAGAGAAAGACGGCACACGCAATATGGCTCAGCACCTAGACACATGGCTTTAACTGGCTATCCACCAACACTGCTGTGTTTTTCACTGTGTCCCTCATTAGCAGCGTGTAGGTTAAAGTCACACACGTCCTCGTGGGAGCCGCGCTTGGTCCACGAGCAACACTCTGTCATTGAAGAAAGTTTGTTTGGTGAAAACAACATCACATAAACAGAATGTCACATGGCCAGAAGAAAATAGACATTCAAAACTTGTGATGGACTTTTTATATTGACCAGTATTTGGCTTTTTTTAAGATTAAAACTGTGTATGGCATACATTAGTAGTGCTTCCCCCTTGTGTCTGTTCTAGAATCATCCTAGCCAACAAACTTTAATGAATTACTGCTTCATGGAGCTTAAGTAGATTGTGACTTTCTAGGTCTTATCGATATACTTTTGATCCCGAGACAAAGCTTAATAATCTTCTAGAGCTTCAGACTAGATTTCAGCGATGTCTCTGTGCTATATTTGTCAAACCACCAGAGACTCCAATGAAATACCTGATCTAATTTAGTCTCTTGAGATTATAATGGGAAACATTTTTAGACTTCGGATTCTTGGGATATGTTTTAAAGGAATTAGAAGGGACCCACTTCATATTAAGTGTGCTTAACTACTATGTACTTACATCAAAATATAAATACAACGTACTTACTATGTTCATAATGTATTGCAGAACACTTCTAGTGTTCTTGAAGTGGGATATAGGAGGGGTTAGGTACAGGTTTGGTGGTATGGATAGGATTAAGGGCGTACTCATACTATGCTATTCGAACCGTGCCCAGGCCCGTTTCCCGGATCGTTTGAGAAGTGTGATTGCTCTGAATCGGGCTCAGGCACGGTTCACTTGTGCGGCCCTGGCCCGGTTGGAGGTGGTAGGCCTGAGCGCGGTTCACTTGGGCTCAGGCACGGTACACTTGCAGTGTGAGTGCAAGCGTGCCTGAGCCTGAAACTGAAAGCGAGACGTGACTTTTACGGGACTGTCTGATATGGATTAATTAATCATTCGTACTGTTCAATGAACGTAAACTGTCGTAGTTTATTAAAGACGCAAACCTCTCATTGCACGACAGCTGCACCTTCATCAAATCTCCTAATTCCTGCAGCACGAGGACTTTATTGTTGTTTAAGAGCGTCAAAAGTGGCTGATCTGTTCAGTGAAATATTTGACTGTGTGTCACCGCATATCAAATGACTAAACGATATAACTAAAGAAATCTCCACTGTGCTGAGCAAGAGCGATTCTCTTCCTTAATTGAACAGCGCATCATCGATGGCGTAAGCGTGCCCAGGCCCCAATGTTATGTGAGTGCAGGCCGTCGGGGGGACAAGCGTGCTTTGACCCGGTTCAAGGCAACTGTACATAGTGTGAGTACACCCTAAGTGTGGGTTAAGGTTTAAGGGATGGTCAAGAGTGTAATTACAAATCTAGTTACATAAATTAATTACTAATCTAATTACATGCATGTATTCAATCAAGCATAAGTACAATGTAAAACCATGTATTTAGACAATATAGTTATGAATAATTAATTGCTGTGTAAGTACATAGTAGTTAAGGCCACTTAATATAAAGTGGGACCATTAGAAGAATAAAAAAGTCACAGAAATCTTTCATTTGCTCATTTTACACCATTTAATACTATATGATCTTTAGTAGACGTAACTGAGATATTAAGGAGATCTCATTTGTGACCTTTCTTTGGGAATTCTAGACACATTTATTTATTGTTCTTTATTATTTTTATTAATAATTTAGAATAATAATAATTTAGATTGATTTATGTTGTAAAGAAAGTCATATTGTATTTGCTGCACTGTAAAACCCAAAAAGTTAAGGTAACTCAAACCGTTTGAGGAAACCGATTGCATCAAACCATTTAAGTTCAAAAACTAATCCTAATGAGTGAAACGAAGCAATTTGAGCACTGTAAAACCCAATAAACGAAGAGAACTCAAACCAACTGAGTACTGTAAAACCCAATAAGTTAAGACAACTCAAACTGCTTGAGGAAACTGATTGCTACAAGTCATTTAAGTTAAAAAACTAATCTATATGAGTTCTGTGAACTTACTCTATTTAGGTTGAAGTAATGAGGTATCATTAACTCATTACCTTCAACACTGGGTTCAAAACTCTTTTCAAATGAGTTGAACTAACTTTCAGTCAATTTTGAATTAACTACACTCATTTCATTTGATGAAGTTGACTGTTGGGTTTTAAAGTGTGTGTAACTGAAAAACATCATAAAACATAACAATCTGTAAACATCTAAAAAGACTGGTTGTGGCCATATAATTTAAACGAATGGTGTAAAATTATATTTGAAACCCCCAAAACACAAAGTTTTATGTATACTAAATCATATTATTAATATCATGGCCCTCAACAACATGTAACTACAGACAATTGTAAAGAAATCAAGACTGAAAGAGGCCAGAGAACATCACGATGCTCCCACCGAGAAGCCTGGTGCTTCTCAGGCAGATAAGGGAACACACATCAGATGTTTCATCCATATCCATATACAGCTCCTGTCCTCTCCTGCAGCTCAAGCCGACTGCAATTACCTCTGCACTCTGTCATTGCCCTCAGCACCACTCAAACCTGCAAATTGCAGGCCTTTATCCACTTATTCACTTTATTCATTTCAGCCACTTATTCTCACTGGCTGTGGCAGCTACGAACGGACGTCTCTCTACGCCTGGCAACAAAAGCGCGGCGAAGTCTCTGATGCTAGGACGAGTCGAGCCCAGGGCGGCGGATGCCAAATCAATTTTCGACAGATAATAAAGAGGCTCATGTTTTACATTAACAAAACGCTATTTTACTACACTCAAAAAATGCGAGCTAATAATATACTGCTCTCGCTAACTGAAAACACAGCTACGTGATAAAAGAATAACTGACACGCAGGAGGAGGAGGTGGGGGGAAGACGATTGCGAGAAAAAAAGAAAGACCCTGGCGGCAGGATGACGGTTTATTTCTGCTGGGACCTCTGTCTGCAAGTGTTTTGAAAATATCACATGACAGAAGCCATGTGTTCAAAATTAGAGTGAGTTAAGTCCACTGCACAGAAAAATATGTCGACAATTTATGAAACGCAGTCCTGGATGGAGATTTACTAAGTAGAACCAGATTCAGAAAACAACTAACCCCCACTTTCAATTACTGTGAGCACACATACACAAACTGTCTCTTTCTCTCTCTCTCTCTCCCTCCTCCTCTTCCCCTCCATGAGACCTTAAAAATGGTTCGAGTCACATCTGGCAGGCAGGAGACGTCGGAGATGGTGGAGTATGACCTAACGTCAGGGCACTTCCACCCTGAGCAGTTTGTGTGTGTGTGTGTGTGTGTGTGTGCCTGTGTGTATGTGTGCGCGCACGATTGTGGCACTGGCCACAGTTTGCTAATGGCTTTCAGTACAAGGAACTGAGGCGTAGCTCCAGGCAATGACTGCCCCTCAACCGATTGGTTGCCATCACTGAGTGGCTTCTTAATGACTAAATACACTCTAGAGAGGCCGTCTTTAATGCTTAAACTTGGGTCAAAATCCTTGTAGCTGTACTAGCTAAAAGGACTGAGAAAGTGCATGGGAAAAATGCGCTATCAAAGACAGTGTCTCTTATTTTAGTTTGTTTTTTTGTTGTTGTTGTTTTCATATTACCCAAAACAACCTTTATCTGGAAGTAGTGACTGTGTGCATCAGAAAATAATCTTCAAACAAGACTGTCTCAAAGAACAAAAGCTGAAAATCTACAGAAGCAGAGCCTTGTTTCCATGCTAACCATGAATTCTTTTACTGTAGATTCTTACATACTGTACACAACCATGATGCACCATCAGTATATTATTCATTCATTCATTTATTCATTCATTCTCATTCGGCTTAGTCTCTTTATTCATCAGGTGTCACCACAGCGGAATGAACCACCAACTTATCCAGCATATGTTTTACACAGCGTATGCCCTTCCAGCTGCAACCAAGTACTGGGAACACCCACACACTCTCATTCACACGCTTACACACACACATACACTACGGCCAATTTAGTTTATCCATTTCATCCATACCGCATGTTTTTGGACTGTGGGGGGAAACCGGAGCACCTGGAGGAAACCCACGCAAACATGGAAGAAAACATACAAACTCCTCAAAGAAATTCCAACTGGCCCAGCCGGCACTCGAACCAGCGACATTCTTGATGTGAGGTGACAGAGCTAACCACTAAGCCACTGTTTCGCCATTAATATATTAAAAACGGAAAAAGTGTTTACAAATATATCATAATATGTTTTGAGGACAGCACAAACTCTTGATCAACTAAATGATATTAATGTAATTATATTGTAATTATTGTTCTCTTTAAAGAAGTATATTATGGATACTATATTGTAACTTATATTGGATATTGTAACACATATAGGCTTGATAGCTGTAGAGCCCATGCCACAATACTGGAATTCGGTACCAATCGATACTGACGTTTTAAAAACGCCCACTTCCCGCTAACATTTAAGCGATGTTGAGCACGTTCCTTAAACATCACTGATTTGCCATTGTGTTCACATGCTCAACAGAAATGACTGTGATTGGCCGTGAAGGTCATCAGTTCACCGAACTCACCACTGTTTACTGAGTGTAACCACTGATACAGGGGCACTGGAGCGTTTTAAAGCCACGATTTATCAGCAGATCACTCGTATGTCCGCTTATAGACAAAGCAGCTGATCTACGTGACTTTGAAATGCTCCAGTGTCCCTGTATCTGTTGTTACACTCAGTAAACAGCAGTGAGTTCGGTGAACTGATGACCTTTACAGTAAATCACAGTCATTTCTGTTGAGCATGTGAACACAATGGCAAATCGGCACTGTTTAAGAACGTGCTCAACAGCAATTAAATGTTAGCAGGAATTGGACATTTTTTAAATTTCAGTATCGATTGGTACCGAATTCCGGTATCGTGACAACCCTACCCTTTACTCACAACACTATCTATTTCTGCTTTAGATTTTGATTGTATTGTATATTGTTATAATATTACGGTTTGTAAAGCTGCTTTAGAACATTAATAGTTGTGAGAAGTGCTATTCAAGTAATCTTGAATTGAACTGAATATTGTGTAATATTGCAAACTAAAAATGTCTAAAATAACGTATGAAAACATTTGCTTACAAATGAAGCTGCAAAACTACAAAACTTGCATAAACATGAAATATTTAACGAAAAACATTGAAAATATATTGTACAAAACAGATGTTTTCATACTAACAAAAAAAAAGCTTTTATCATTTAAAATCAAAATTGATTGCAGGTCAAATATTGTAAGCTAAAAAAATATAGTTTCCTTACAAAAAAAGATTTGTACCTTGATTTTAATAAGAAACCAAGCAATGCAAACCCTGAGTTACAGTAAAAACCAAGGTGCATAATTTGTCTTGTTACAGTAGTAATGGGGCTAAACAATATTGAACAGATCTAATATTGCGATATTTCATTTTATTCCTGTGATAAATAGTACAATATGAATACAGGTTTATTATATAAAATGATTTGAATCACTCCATTTGATGCTTTTCAAGGGAGTCTAACTATTCAGGTAGAGAAATTGAATAATTACAGTGCAAAAATACTTTTCTTACTTCTTACTTTGTCTCGTTTATAGTCCAAATATCAAAAAAAAAAAAAAAATCTTGAAGCAAGTAAAAATATTGTTTTGCTTTCATCTTTAGAAGAAATAAAATTAAGAGTTTTGTGTTTTCGCTTTGAAATGTGTATATTTAAACAGTAGAAATATCTATTTTGCATACTAGAAACAAAACTAAAATTATTTTTCTTGCATAAATTGTCCATATTCCATATAAATACAGTAATTAAATAAAAGTCTGTAGTTCCTTATCAACTATAATTCAGACTAGGGCTGGGCGATATGGCAAAAATGCAACCTCGATAATTATTTTCCATATTGAATAATAACGATAATATACATTTCGATGCAAGTTGTTAATGCTTCCAAATTTTAAAAGAGTACCGCAACAATGACTGAAGCCACAAAAATTAGAGTGTCCATTAAACGGCATAACATTTTCAGCCTATAAATTTTTAGTGATATCTCTAATATCAGCACTCTTTTAGATTTCTATTGCACATTTCTGCCGTGTGATTGGCTCTTAGATCAATAAAGTGTCAAAAAAAGTCTAGAGTTTATCATTGTTTCGCGATTCGATATAATATCGTTTATCAGCCCAGCCCTAATTCAGACTCGACATTGCATATCTTGCAATGTCACGACTGTGGTTGCACACATTGAGATATCAATGCTGAAACGATATATTGTGCAGCCCTATTAAGTAGCATAACTCATGAAAAATATGGTCGTCTATAATAAAGTGCAGTGAAAACACTTCATACAAAAACCTGCTGCTAACAGAAACAAAAACGACTTGTTGGAGTACCAAAACCATTACAAACTAAGATATTCCAGTGAACATATATTGCATGAACACAAAAAAAGGCTACAAAAATACAGGAGCTTAGCCATGTTTTCATAGTACCCAAGAGAATGACCTTTATCTCATTAAAGTAGCAAATTATTGCGAACCGAGAACATGCGTTAAAAACACACTGTACGAAAACACTCTTGCAAACAGAAAAAAAGCTATAAAACTACAGGCGGAGAGGAAGGAGCCAAGCTCTGCTCAGCACTGAGAGCTTCAGTCCCTGCCACAGATGGACGGCACTGTGTTTGGCACTCTGCCAGCGAGTGAACAGATTGTCCGTGGCGGCGGCCTGGAGGAACGGTAGCTCCAGTGCAGATGGGTGTCCGAAATAACCCAGTGTCAGTTCTGCTCAAGTGTCCCTGACCTGGCACACGCGCCTGCTTACAGCTGCTTCCTCCAGAGCTTCCCAGAACAATTCTACACATGCACACACAATCCATAAACACGCACTTTGCACTAAGGCCAATGTTAACAAACACGTTTTGAGTGGTTATTTGAAAAGAACAAACTGGTAAACCTGATCTATAATGCATGAACGAGACACTTTCTTGACATATCTATCCAAAGCAAAGCACACATATGAAGAGTTCAGATGCAAAAACCTCTTATTTTTATCATCTTTAAATCTTTTAGGAGTTCTGGATGGCATTGTGTTTGTTGTATACTGTATATGAAGAGTTTATATGCTAAAACTCTAAATATCTTCTGAAATTTCCCTCTAAAATGAGCATTTTTTATCAGGCTCCTGTGTGTATGTTCAGTAATATCACTTTTATGGCAAAGAATAAGTCCTGTTCCTGGTGTTTAACGTGAAATATCTCAACATAAACGAAGGAGGCTGAGAAAAATGCTCATTTTAGAAGAAAATTTTAGCCGATATTTAGAGGTTTTTGCATCTAAACTCTTCCTAAACATTATACAACAAACACAACGCCAATCCAAAACTCCTGAAAGATTTAAAGATGATAAAAACCCAGCCAGAGCATTGCATCATTCAAACTACAGTTTAAAGGGCCTCTCAGAGCCAAGCACACAGCCAAAAATGTTACACTTGCAAGTTTAGACACAAAACAGAAAGAGAAGTCGAGGCTGGGTAGATGGAAGAGGGGGAGTCGGAGAGGTGGGCACCAGACGGATTGCCTGGCAGAGAGGTAGTGGCCATGGCACACAGGAGAGCAGCAGTGCCAACAGAGCTTGTCTCACAACACCATCTGTGAAGAGCAGCACTGAGATCTCCCTGCAGCCTGCACACACACAGCACGCCAGCTGCCCTCTGCAACTCTCTCTCTCTCCTTTTCTTTCCTTCAGTCTGCTTTCTTTACATCCATGCTCCAGCACAGTGCTTTTTCTCAATCTATAACCGATATCTGTTTCTTAAACAGGACTCGTCAATATGCATGTGAAGATTTAAGCTATTTCATGGACAGTCAGGCTATTTCGATATTACTGCTATCACAGAAAGCTTTCATTTGCTCTTCATTTTACACCATTAAACACAATATGACAAGTAGACGTAACTGAGACGTAACTGAGATATTGAGATCTCATTTGTGACCTATAATGCATGGCAATTAAAGTAGAAACATTTATTCATTGTTCTTTGTTATTTTATTTTTAATTTCAATAATTTAGAATTAATAAGTCATCAATAAATCACAATTTATGTTGTAAAGAAAATCCAATTGTATTTGCTGTGTAACTGAGAAACATCATAAAACATAACAATCTAGTAAAAAACTGGTTATGGCTAAATAATTTGAATGAGCAGTGTAAAATTATATTTGAAGCCCCCAAAACCTTTAGTTTTATGTATACATTGCATTGAAAATTTCAAGTTCTTTCATAATTGAAATGTTGTAAACAGTACTGATTTAAATACATGACCAAGTGTTGCCTTTGTGATTATCTTAGAAGAGTTACTAAAAAGAACCACAATAATAACAACCGTAATAATAATAATAACTAATAAATGATAATAATACATTTTTATTAAATGTATAAAGGCTTTTCACCTTTATTTGGATAAGAAAGTGGAGATTACAGACAGGAAAGAATTTGGAGCAGAGAGAGGGGAAAGGATCGGCAAAGGACCTCGAGCCGGGAATCAAACTCGGGTCGCCGTGAGCACCTCAGTGCTATGTGTTGGCGCACTTAACCACTAGGCTATTGGCGCCAACATAATAACACCTTTGAATTTTCCAGCAATACTGTGTGCATACAATTATCTATTATGGAGATGCATTCCAGTTTAAAAATGTGAAAATGTTAACAATTCAAAACATTTTTGGAGTAAAAAATCATGTAATAAATACAGCAAAATAATATAAGTGTGCAATATTACATGTATACTTCTAATTCACCAACATTCCACTGCACAAGTAGAAATACCACCAGAAAAGGCATCAGTTGCACATAAAAAAACCTGTCAGTTAAGACCTCACATAGCTTAATCAATAAATTAAATCAAACATATAAAAAGAAGGCTGATTTGCATTTGCTTCTTACAAAAGTATTCAACAAAAACAGTAAAAGTAGCCTTACATTGTCTCTATTTCAAGATATTGACATTCAACATGCACAGTTTCCCTCAGACACGGTCACATACACATTGACAGCTTTCCCATCTCACCTGGCATCATGGATGCTGGAGACAATCTGGCTCTCACAGAATCCAGGTTGCTTTCCCTATTTCTGCCCTGTAAACTTAGTCTCTTTGCGCCTTTCTGTGCTCTGCGAGGGGCACGGGGGTGGCACAGGACCCCCGGGGCCCAAACACCAGGTCCGAGCGGGAGAGTGAAGCAGCCTGTCCTCCTGCTTTCAGAGCTTGAGAGAGACAGATGGAGACCTGCCTCTCGTTCTGCTCTGCTTCCAGGGATGCCCTGCACTAACGAGGGCACGTGTGGCCGCTGGGGCCTCGCGCTATCCTGAACACGCTCGTTCCCGGAGCCCGCAGACTGAGACAATGACAGCTAGAGCGCACGCAAACGCACACACGCGCTCTCCGCCTCCTCCTCTGACCCCTCCCAGTTGATGCGCGGCAGCCACACAAAACACAGCACGCGTGTATGAGAGCGAGAGAGAGGGAGAGGGAGTGTGCGAGCGAGTGAGAGAGAAAGAAGGGGCAGAAGTCGGATGGATGAATGGATGGATAAAACAGTCAACAGTACGTTGACTGATTAAATAGACAGGATAGCATATGAATGATATTAGACAGATAGAATGATTGAATAAAAGACAGGATTAGACAGACAGAGAGAAAGACAGGTTTATACTTAGAATCTGTCCTCTCATATGCTTTGAATTAAGAGCACTGTTGCAAAAACAACCTTCTTCTGGTCAACCGGCCAATCTGAGTTCATTCACATCTGCTTCTGCTTACCCACATTCACTTCATGCTTTACTACTACGTTCATGTATGATTAAAACATTCAGATGTTTGTGTGTTTGCTCATGTTTGTGATGTCAAGATGATCAAATTCAGCTGTCAAAAATTCACTGTTTGGATGCTCGAATGCTTTAGATTCTTGGAAAATAACGGCATACGGTCATACTGCTCGCATCAATCAGCGCCCCTCCACAATCTTTTTTTTTTTTTTGCAAGCAGCGGCGGGAACAACCTCATTAAAAGCAAGAAAAATCAATTTGGAGAGTCCAAACAAAGGCATGCATCTGCCTCTACTGCTGTGTTTTAAGTCTCTAGAGTGGCGCTCTCCCCCCACCCCCCACCCCCCGCACTCGTTCTTTTTCTGCTCTCTTTCTCAGATTTGCTGTTTCTCCCTCTCCCCTCCCAGACTGCCATCACTGCATGTGATTAACATATGTCTGGGCTTTCAGCCCCTGTCAGCTTGAAGGCATTTCTCCCAGCCGCCTTAAACAGCAGATGAGCTCCATGTGGAGGAAACACTCAGGAGAGAGAGAGAGAGAGCAAACGATGAGGATGAGGGGTGGAAAGATGAAGCTTTCCTCCTTGCATGTTTAGAGCCTCATCTTCTCTCTCTGCATCAACCTGTCTCTCCTCAATGGGGGTTGAACAGAGTGTGACTTTGAGATTAAAAAAAACATTTCAGTGCAGGTGGCAGTGAAATCTGCCATCTCAATCATCTCACAGAGATGGGTAATAATACAATACTAAGGATAATTGTACCTTAAATGTTCAATCATTGGCAAAAAAGAGAAAATTACCTTTTTTTTTTTATTCCTACTGGCACAGCGTCAAAAAAAAGTTGATTTGTTTTAATTGCCAACGGTTGCATTCACTTGTAAATTACGAACATTACCAAATCTCCAACAATGCTAGATTTCCTCATTTGCTTTTTTCCTGCAGCTTTAAATACCGAAGTAAAATCCAGTACAGCTATCACAGTCATAAAAGGCAAATTGTACTGCAAGGTATAAGAAAAACACTGCAAAACTGACTGAAGCTATTTCAAACAACTCGTGATTGACGCCTGCTGGAGCGTTTCATAAAACATAAACATAATTGAAACAATTTCAAGAGGATCACTTACCATGAGATAAAAAACACAACTTTCGCTGCATTTATATCCTGCCCTTTGGTGTGAGAGAAAAAGTCATTTCGACTTCCTTTTCGTCAGCACTTACACACCTTCATGTCCACTCAGCACAAAGCCAGATCTGTCAATTGCCTTTGCCTCTAAATGAGCACATTTCTCAAAATTCACTACATCTATGATTTTATTGAGAGGCAAACAGCAAACTAAATATTCAGGTTTTTCTGTGGCTCTCTTCCGTCCTCTCCCTCCCCTTAAACCAATCTGACAACCCTTTCAGAGCCGGTGGGAAGTGAATATATTTCCAGCCCGGCTTGATAAAGGCCTGCTTTAAGAGTTGGCTGAATTAACAGACTGAAAGAGCAGGAATGAGACAATGCGAGATGAGGAAACTGGGAGCTGAAGGGATTCCACTTCTTTCTCATTCCAAGCACCAACAGTGCCAGATTTTTTTTTTTTTTTTCATGATAGGCTTAAGAGCTTCATGAAAAGCCAGTGAACATACAGATACCTCTTCGACTTCACTTGCAAGTCGAACTGGGAAAGCGGGAAAGAGTTGCACACATGCGATGTCCCCACACACTCAGCCCCTTGACCTGTGTTGCAGGGTGACACCCGGGGAACAGTGTCTTTTGTGGTTCGCTGACACTGAAAAAAGGGACCAAATTAGTTTGGTTTTTCTTCTGCATTGTCTACTTCTCGACCCAACCCAAAGGGCTTGATTTTCCACACAGCTGGAAGCTATTAGAGCTCTCTGATGATCTGCTCGTACGCAGGGTGGCTGAGCTGCAGAGGCTGCAGCAAGACAGAAAACGAAAAGCAGAGGAAGAACGGATGGAGAGATCACCCAGTATGTTGCTATCACTCTGAAGAAACCCCAAAAGGCACAACTGTCTAATAAGAGGGCACAAATCAGACTATAAATGTTTTATCAGCCATAAAAGACTGAAGAAACATGTGAAGATGCTTTTTCAAGAGGAAAATGCCATAAACAGCGGAAGCGCAGAGGAAACACTCAGCTAACATCATATTTAGGCAGTGTGATAGGAGTGCTTCTCATTGATTGATAACAGCTCACCAATAAAACCATACCAAAATTGTCAACCCAGGCTCATTCTGATTACGTACCACTATATACATTTCTGGAGAGAGCAAAATATGTCCCAGGAGCAACATTTTTTTTGCAGTTTTTGTTTTTGTGAATCCTCCAGAGGCCGATGTGTACGCTTTTTCAGATCTCAAATTTCTCTCGTGAGTGCCATTTACGCCTGCTCTTCTCACGTAATTCCACCAGAGGTTGCTGTCGAATGACTTACTGACTGACCAAATGATGCCCCCACCCTCCCCCTACCCTTAACCCAACCAATAGTATTTTAAAAAACACTGATTGACCCGCCCACTCACTTCCCTAAACCCAACCAACAGTGTTTTAAAAAAACAAACCAGAAACAAACTGGTAACCGCGGAAAAGCCGTCCACATGCAGGTAAGCAGTCAGCTGGTAAGCGAGAAAAGAAACGGCGTCATACCGCCCTGTAGTGTTCGTTATAAAGACGAAATGCAGTCATACGTACTTCTGGCTACATAATTCACGATCTCCAGAAATTTATATAGGGCTACGTTTTCAGAATGAGCCTATGTTGGACATTGTCTGCATAATGCCAGAAACAATTATGAATAAATGACATAAGTCAGGTCTCTTTACTCACCAACCTTCACCACATGTAAAATGCAATAAAATATTAAAGGAGTGTTACTTATTGCATTCTAATAATCCAACCAAAAATATTCAGTAAAAGTAGTGTTGGAGGCCTGAAATTGTTGACCAAAAGTGACTCTTCAAATGATATAATGTCTGTTTATTGCACACAACATGGAAACTAAAGCGGGTAAACATTTCAACAGTGGACACACTTCACTGTGACTGAAAATATGAATAAAGTACCAAACGGTAAAACGTGACAGTAATATTGGCTTGATAAAAAAAAAAAAAAAATCTTTAAAACCCGTTTCTTAATGAAAAACATAACACTCTAAACAATAAAGAGTTCAATTAGCAGGTAGGGATGCAACGATTAACCGGTTTCACTATTAACCGCACTTTAATTCGTTAAATTTAAAGGCTTCTCAAAACAGCGTTTCTGCAAAAAACAAAACTGCAGCAACTAAACAAAGTTATGCCAACTCTGCGCTAGTTTAAAGTTCCGAGCTTGTTAGCAATAAGCACGCACACTGGATTAAAGGCTGATTTCAACTATGGCTAAGGCTATAACTAAGGGCCGTTCACATATCCCGTCTTTTGCGCACGCAAGTTCGTTATTTCCAATGGAGGTGCACGGCTTGAGCGGAATATTCAGCCTGATCTCACGAGAAAACATAAGTATTTTACGTTTTGCCAGTTTAGTGGCTAATTCATACGAAAATGTACGATTTTAAAAAGGAGGCGTATCACCCAACCCTGCCCTAAACCCAACCATCATTGGGTGATGAGTAGGCCCACATGGAATCCCACACGGATCCGCAGATTTTTAGCCCATCATTGAGTCTATGTATTAACTTGTGTAAATATGTGTAAATTTATATTTACTCAGTTTTTAAATAAATGCAACTAATATTATTGTGATATAATAATAGCATTATTAAAATATTCATATGATTTATTTACAATACAGTTTGTAAAGTAATATTTTCTGTCTTTTAGTAGATCTATTATATGAGAGACTTGCGTGGCTTAACAAATAAGTGGATCTAATGGGATTTGCATTGTAAACATTAAATTAAAGTTAAAAAGGTGTTTTTTTTTTTATTGAATATATTAAGTTTTTGGTTGCGATACTCCTAAAATCATTCCGCATAAATAAACAGATTTTTACAAAATTCCCTGCAGAAATAGCAAAAAAATGTCTGCTGATTCTGTCTGGCCCTAGTGACAAGCAATTTTTACTAAATTGTAGGAATTAGATCATACGAATTCATATTAATTAGCCACTAAATCAAGAAGTTACAAATTGTCATGAGATAGCGTTGGCATATTGGCACTCACGTGCGCGAGCGGCATAATGCACTCATGATTTCCAGGCGCACCCGATTACCAGGTTGAAAGAATGCCGCGAGCACACTGCGAGTCACGTGACAAGAACTGACCAGTCAGCTTCATACTTTGTATGGAATAAACACATTTCTACTCCAAAGAGGAACAGAATAATACAAAAGACGGATGTTCAGCAGTCTTTATCATTTATTTTCTTTAAAAAGGGAAGAGCTTAGCTAATATGTAGCTTAGATTTACATTAGACAAACACTATTTTACATTAGATATACTTTTTACTTATTCTTATTTTTATTTATTTATTTCTTTGTTTGTTTGTTTGTTTATTCATTGTTCTGTCATTTATTTTCACTGTAAAATTATTACTTATGTTTAAATGCCAAAAAAGGGTAATACTTAGCTAAAATGCATCTTAGATTTACATTAGACAAATACTTTTTTACATTAGACAAATATATATTTTTATTTATTCTTATTTATTTAAACAACTAAAATCTATAATTGTTGCATCCCCGTTAGCAAGTTCCTCAAATCGAAATACTGTAAATTACAGTATCAGTTTTCTGCTATTTCTTCCATCGTTAATGGTTTCTATATCTTGTTTGAATTGGTTTAGCTACCTAAGTGTTCTGGGTTTACATGAAAAAAGAGAAGAGAAAAATCTGAAGTGTGTATGTGTGTCCAGTCCCGAGCCATCTGTCCGTTCTGCTGTCCCTGAGTCCCAGAGCAAGCTGTGGCTGAGGGCCGGGGCCAGATCTGTGTTCTGCAGCTATTCATGACTTTCCCACTCCACCTTTTCAGCATGACTGCGACACACAGTGCACGCCAATCAAACCCAACAACGGTCACCAAGTCCAAAGAGACCCCCCCACCCTCTCGCCCTCTGTGACGGCAGAATGATCCTGCTCTCCAGTCTGTATAATGAGTGCAAGTATCGTTTGAATGTGTAGCTCACACTAGAAAGCGACACCAGCAGTTGTGCTGATTCATGAAAAGCATGTCGTCAGTGTCAGCCCCCTCAATTGGACCGGAGCCAGATTCTGCTCTCAGCCCAATTCAGCCACTGTCTGACAGCTGAGTCGCTTTTCCTCTCTGTGGAAAACAGAGCATGTTTCATCAGGCTGAGGAGTTTGGTGTTATTTTGAAGTCTGTTTAATCTCATGAATAACTCAGAGGGGACTTGAAGGTAAAGATGCCTACATGGCTCATCCTTTTGTGTTTGCACACTAGGTGGTGCTAGTAATACATACTTCAGATATTACATCTACAAACACACACACACACACACACATTTACAGAGTGACAGATTCATTGTGTCTGGTTCTGCATTTAGGCAACAAACAAAAACACCTACGTCTCATTTCTAAATCCTTATCACCAGACATTCGGTTTTCGAGGTCCAGATGCGCACTGACAGATTCTCTAGCAAACGCTGAAGAGAGAGAGAGAGAGAGAGAGAGAGAGAGAGAGAGAGAGAGAGAGAGAGAGAGAGAGAGAGAGAGAGAGAGAGAGAGAGAGAGAGAGAGAGAGAAAAAAAAAGATGTTTCTGCTTTAGAGTGTTTTTGTCAACTTTCTCAAAAGTGAGGATGCCAGCTGTCCCGGCTTATGTTTAGATTATGTAATGCAAACATATTGGGAAAAAGAGGACAAAAACTGGCTCTCCTCAGTTCTGTTCTTACTTTCGGTATCCTCATGTGACTAACACAAAGAGAGAGAGAGCAAAACAAAACAGGAGGAATCTGTCAGTGGGACCGGAGCTGGCTGAGTGAGAGATCGAGCCCAACAGGAACCAGTCGTTCCTGGCCCAGCCCTTCTCCACACAATAGCCTTTAGAATGGAAGGAACCACGGGCCCGGCAGAGATAGCCCACTGTCAGGAACCAGGACGGACAGGGCCCGGCCTCCTCTGGCAGGATGTCGCTGCTGCGCGACTGCACAGCCCCGATATCCCATGTTCACACACTCTTCCCCCCACCGGCAGGCCGGGATGTTTTGCTCCTCAGGTAATTGAAGTCGGAAGCCCTGAGGGCGGGCGAGCTCACGGCCTGACCTCCACTGTCCTGGTCGAGAGGCTGGTTGTGCTATCAGGCTTCCGCAAGCTACGACTGGGGCATCAACAAGCTGCAGTTATCTGCCTCACTTTAGCCCTTCTTGAGGAACACCCATAAGGCACATTAACAGTAGAAAACCACACAGATTTCCACAGAAATCGAATGCCAGTCAATCTTTTTTTGCAGAAGCAGATCATCTAATGAAAGTTAGAAAACTCACAATCTCGCTATTCTGAAGAGCACAGAAAAAGATATTTAGAAAAATGTTGCAACTGTTCTGTAATAACAATACCACAATACAACAAAGTGTGAACCTACACTGGTCTCACGGTTCAGTTACGATTATCATGCCATCAATTCAGTTCAATTTGATATCTCGGTGCATTGACGATGCTTTCCAAACACAATTTTATATTTTACTTCACAGAACAACAATTCTTGTAGTAAAATTCATAAATATATTTATGATTTATATTTATATATGCAATAAACACATGCAATACTTTCTCATACAAACTTGTACACAGCACCTTATAACAACATACAATGCCATACTTTCTCTACGCATTTGTACACAGCACCTTATAACTTGTATATTTATAACAAA
Organism: Danio kyathit; assembly: GCA_903798195.1. Lineage (NCBI taxonomy): Eukaryota > Metazoa > Chordata > Actinopteri > Cypriniformes > Danionidae > Danio > Danio kyathit. The sequence goes on along the minus strand of LR812537.1, from coordinate 40,760,221 downwards.
TCTGTACATACAATTCAACATCCAGAGCTTTTTGATTAATGGCATCTCTGTTTAATGTTTGTCGTCTTTCTTCATATTTATTTTGTGTTGTCACTTGTCACTTTATGTACACTGGAAGCTACTGTAGCCAAAATAAATTTCTTGTGTGTGTGTAAGCACACTTGGCCAAAAAAACGATTCTGATACTGATTTTGATTTATATATTATTTGTAATAAAATGTTGTCCTTTAATACAAGCAGTCAGCTATATAAACTGTACCTTTAAAATCTCAAGTACATGCACAAAACAACATGAGCATTTATAGCAAATAAACAAATGTAAATATCCTGCTTGCTTTCTGAGTGTTGTAGTGCAAGTTCTTTCCCCTATGACCGGTCACGCGCTCAACAGAAAAGGCTGCGATTGGCTCTAACATTTTGGCGCTGTTCACTGATGATAAACACTGATAAACGGCAGCAGATCACAGCTGATCCATGATAGACGTGAAGGAGAAAACTCGCTTTGCAGACACACTCGTGTCTGTATCCAGAAGTATCGCTTTAACAGCCGAGAGGAGAGGAAAGGTTACCTCACCCCAGCAGGTCAAACGGTCCAGAGTGAGAGAGAAATAGCGTTTACTTTCATTTTATCCAGAACAGTGAAAAATGGGCTTCTGCTGTAACTTCAGTGTCTTAATGTTCAGTATTTTTTTTTTTTTTTATTATGCGCATAACTTAATAGGATAAACTTTTTATTTGATAAGAACTGATGCGCATAAACTATCTGGAAACACTTTTACCGAATAAATTCCGGTATGCACATTAAAAAAGGTCATGTGATTTTGTTATAAGAGATCATGTAATGATAAATATTTGTGTGAAAGGATAAACCAGCAGGCTGAGCACACTGTAAAACATCTGAAATGTTGTTTTGGTCATTCTAAAACGCCTTAACCATTTCCGTATTAGCGTTATTATATTATTAATGACCTCCAGAATCAAGAGCATCTGTGCTCTGCGTCTCATGCCTTCAAACGACACCGCATGTTCACTGCGTGTCAGGATTGTCTTCTGAGGTGCAAGTCATTTATTAAATGAAGAAAAGATTCATGCAGCTTCTCCTACAGTACCACAGCAAATTCCATTTTTACTTTTGATAAATGACACCAACTAATCAGAAAGTGCTCTCTTTGACTCGTTGGATGGTGCTTTAGTCGCACATCTTTTATGCGATAATCCAGTTTTGCGCATAAAGTTAATTAGCATTTTTGGATGGCAACAAAGCTAGTGAATTGTGCAGAGTTTCTGCATTTTTAAGTAGTTGGAGTGTTTTAATTACTCGCGCTCGCCTCCCTCACCATAGTGAGCGTCCGCAATATAGCACATATGATATAAATGACATCAGTACGCAATAACCGGTTAGGATCTATTACTTAACTGATACTGAACTGTCTGCATCGCGGTGCACCGAAGAAACAATTAATTTTGACACCCCTAATATTTTTCAAAATATATAATTTTAATAATCCATAGAACAACAAGTTACACACATTTTAATGACATAAGCATGAGCAAATGATGAACAGAATTCAATTTCCAATTCAATTTAACTCCATTTTACCACGAAACAATGTGACACTCCTCCATTCACATATGTGAAGATAGAGGAAATCCATGAAAAGCCACTTATTTCTGTCTTCTAAACAATACACAGTCCCTTGGGAAGGAGCTGAGGCATGGGTTTCACAAATGTCCAGACTCTATCCTACAGATTAGGATAAAACACTCGCAGCGTGCTCATGAAATATTCAGTAGCCCTGGAGAGGTGAGGACAGACGGAGCTGCGATTCTGTGGCACACTGACCCCAGGTGTCCTGGGCAGACCCCGAGCATCCCTCTGGTCAGCGCTGCTCTACTTCAGCACACCTCTGACCAGAAGTACCGCCAGCAGCCCGCTGCAGTTGCCTTGACAACGGGCACTGCAGATATGTTGTGAGGTGAGCAGCCTGTCAACCTGCAGAGGAGCTTTTGTGTGTGTACTACATGCTAAATAAAGTTACCGCCACTACTAGAACGAGAGAGAGAAAAAAAGAGAGAGCAACAGATACAGAGGAAATAAAAAGAGAAACTCATTGCTATTAATAAAATATACGGCAAGCAGCGCAGCAGTGGATGAGTTATGCTCGGACTCGCTTGAATCAAAAGCCGTCTCATGTCGAAGCCGTAAAACTAAAACAGTTCTCTGACATATGTATGCTATTAACATCACTTGTCCATTGCTCAGAAAGCCTCTTAGCCACTAAATCAAACCCACAGATGGCATAAAGACTGAGACTGGAGAGGAGAGAGGCGGCTAAACAACTGCTGCACTCCATTCTGAGGATACAAAGCCAGGGATATAGCATAAACACAACTTGAAATCACAATGAGAAGTCAGTTCTCTCATTATTTACTAGGTTGTGTAAAGACACCCAAATAATTTAGTGACTGAAAGTTTCCCTCAATTTTACCAGCAGCTGAATCTGTGGATAACAAACAAACAAACAAAAAGATCAGTAGGCAAGTATTTTATATTTTCAGTCTGGAGCCCGACAGCCAAAAATCTATAACGGTAAGGCAGTAAACAAAGACATGTGCAAAGTGAATTGTAAGTAGCATCAACACAACCACACTATGTTAAAATGAAAACTAAAAAAACAACAATGCTTTCGCACACTGTGAAACTCAAGAGATCAAGATGCAGAGAGCAGATCAATGGCTCTGTCAGGCACTCCGGAGTCAGAGTCTTAAATGAATGGCATACACAGAGGCAGGCGTCTTTACGAGAGTCAAATCTGCTAGAATGAGGACAGCGGGAGTTAATCGAACTCTCTATACCCTACAGTCACACGCTTCTACAACAAATGCAAAGTTTCTACCACAAACATTTAGTTCTACTGAAATATTTTATGCGGGTTAGGGGAATCAAACTAATAAAAAATGTTTTGTTTCTCTGTATAGACCATTTTGAGAGATGTAAACAAAAACAATGGTCCCAACGTATTTCCTGTTTCACATTTTTAATTTCTATAGCTTCTGAGAATCCAAAAAGAGCCACAAATTGATAAATAATGTTAGATAGCTGTTTTAACATTGAGTTATGAGTGAATTGGCTGTTGTTACACTTCTGAAATAGTTTGATAAGAAGCAGGAAATGTTCATGGGCCAATGACATGACCACATTGAAATGGTCTATTATGTGTAAGATTACAGCCTGTATTACAGCCTCTCCCACCTGCAGCTTCTCCACGATGGACGTCTAGCTTTCTCCAGCGCCTAGACTGCAGCTCTGCACAAGACATTTGGCCAGACGAGAAATGGTTGTGCCCAACTGAGCCTGGTTTCTCTCGAGGTTTTTTTTCTTTGCTTTCGTCAATTGGTGAGATTTGTTCCTCGCCACTGGCTTGCATGGTTCGGGACTTGTGGAGCTGCGCATCGATGGATTTGCCCTTCAGTGTTTGGACTTTCAGCAGTGAAAATATAACCACACTAAACTGAACTTTAAGGCTGAAAACTGGACTGACACTGTTTCAATTTACTAGAACTTCTATGTTAAGCTGCTTTGACACAATCTACATTGTAAAAGTGCTATAGAAATAAAGATGAACTGAATTGAATTGAACTGTATTATCCACGGGTGGCATCTGATTATAACATTATTCCTGAGCTCATCATAAATAAGGTTAGTGATTACGGGCGAACAAGCACAGCTTGCAATAATGAAATAACACGCACATTAAAACATGATACTACAGTATATGATGCCGCTGTTCAGACCATCTCCTTCTGTTTTATTACTCTTTTTCTTCCCTCAGCTCTTACTGCTTCTATATTTTGTGGCATCTGGCACAGCGACTCTACGTCTGTTCAATCGTTCTGTGCTCCTCTTTCAATCCTCCCTCTCTCTTGTCTCTTAGTGTGTTGCCTGATCTCCTCCTCCCTCTGGTTTCCTCTGCTCGGTGCTGATATTGTCCTGGCCTGCAGCCCTGCCCATCAATCTCCAGCCTGTGGCATTGATGAACACAGGAAGGCTCCACCCTGACAAATGTCTGTGAAAACTTTATTCCATCCAGTCCTTCTCTCTTTATCCTCATCATTCCTTGCGTCCTGTGAACATCTCGCCCCGAGGTCAGTTGTGGACACGGCCTCTTGTATTTTCCCTTCATTTTGCTCAGATTCCGTCAGATCAATGGTTCGTTCTCTCATGGAGCTGAAGTGTGTCCAATAATCATGTTGATCTGGAATTCTCATTCCATTTCACTGTCCGCTCGTCATCGACCCTGTGCGCTACCTATAATCCACTCTTTGGCTTAACTCCATTTTCATCTCATCTCGTCTCGTAGCAAATTCCCAGAGGCCCTCTGCTTGTGTTAGGGGGAGAAAAAAAAAATCACTTTTCTTTTCATAGTCCCGGATAACCCACCACCCTCCCTCTGCGATTGACACCCACCTCCACCACCCTCCTCCCAGAATGTGGATAAATAATTGAAAACAAGTGCAGGGATTTGCCAGACTGTAAGCTTCCTTTCATATGTTAATTACTCACAAACAGTTGTTTTGAATAAAGGCATTCTCTTCGCTCTCCTCCTTTTTGGGCTCCAAATCCTGCGTGGAGAAAAATGCGGTGCCAATCGCAGATAAATCCAACTCTCTGTTTATAGCACAAATCCATCTCACACACACACACACACACACAGAGGCGCCTAGAGCGCTCAGCTGATGCAAGGGGCCTTTTAAGAGAGTCGTGTTTGGCGTGGAGTGACAGGGAGCACCAGACGGGAGCCAAAAGTGAGATCTGAATAAGCATGCTGTGCGTGCATGCTCTCTAATCAGCCACCGACTTTTCCGTTTACGCTGTCATTAAAAGCAATAGCCTGAGGCTGTGCATGACAAATCATCTCTTTGGCAATAAGTGCTCGGGGAGGCTGAGTCCAGAAGGACCCCCTTGTCAGTGATGAGTGTTGTCTTCCCTGCTGCATGATGGTGGCGAATTACCCCAGGATCTATCTGGACACCACGTTAAAAATAGGAATGGATCACAATAGTTCATAAGTTGTCCAACAGCCCAGCAAACAGTTTTGTGCTTAATAGACATCTACACATAGACAGCTTGGCTAAAACAAGGCTAAACTTGGGCTGTCAGTGAAAATCAACCCAAAACTAGACTAGTCGTCAAATGCAGATTAGACAGACTTTATACGTGTAGTCATTCATTTCTGTTTATTTGATGACTACTCTAGTTTTGGGCTAATCTTAGACGTCTATTAGATTTTCACTGACAGCCCAAATTTAGCCTTGTTTTAGCCAAGATGACTATGTTTAGATGTCTATTAGACATCTATTAGACAACTTTTAAAAACTAAAAATGCTTGCTGGGAGTGTACTACTAGTGGAATCGTAAGGTCTATCGTTCTTTGATCATTTTTATTCAGGGGTTCTCAATCCTGGTCTTCGTGACCACCCTACACACTGGTTATTTTGCATATCTCTCTTGTTTAACAAACCTGATTTAAATAAATAGATTGTTAGAAAAGTGCTCCAAGAAGGAACTGACATTTTTCCTACACAATTTACTTCATTGAAAAAAAAAGATTTGCTCTACACCACTGTTTGCAGCCTTTTCAATTATACCAGAACCTTGAACGGACATTTAACCATAATCATGTGATTAGCATAAAAGTCACGTCTTGCGTATGTTACCCTTTGAATTGAACATGCTTTCAAACTGGAATAATGGCAGAATATCCCATGATGTCCACTTCGCAGGGCACTTACAGTCAAATCGAACAAATCTCTGAAGCAGTAAGAGAAACATACAAAATAAATAACAAGAGGTCTTGAGGACCATCGTTGAGAATCACAGATTTTATTAAACAATGATAATTTTATTAGCAGGCTGTGCATCAACTGTTAGTATGCACATGTTTGATCACATCAGGTGAACATGGAATCAGCCTACTTGTAGAGGGTTTCTTTAAAAGAATAACTGGCACCAAAATAGTATCGTACACAAAATTCTTTTAAATTACATTTAACTGTTCCTTGAGTACTGTATGTACAGAGTTTAGTAAAACAGCGTTTTCCTCCTTTGGCTCTATATTATGGAATAAAATGCAGAGTGTTATCATGTTAGAAACAATTCCATCTCTAAATATTTTTTTCAATCTTTTGAAGTCTTACCTAGAAGAATCATGTACATTTTAATTCATGATATATTTTATGTGTGTCTAATTTTGAATCTGAAACTTTTTGTGCTGCCATTTTGGTCAGAACCCCCTGGTAAAAGAGATGCATATTTCAATGGAACATTCCTGGTAAAATAAAGGATAAATAAAAATAGTAACAAAACACAAAACTTTAACTGGTGAGTAAATGTATAAAGGATACGATTTTTTGTGAAGACCATTTACTCTGACAGACATCGCTCTGATTAGTCCCTTTTAAAATCTATAATTTTGCACATCACTAACAAAAACAATTCAAGGTATCTGTACAAAAGTGAGCATTCAGACCGTGACCTGACCAATGCAAATCCTAGATACGATTAGGTCTCTGGAGGACGGAAATGTTTGGAATTAAGTATCTCAGGGTGAATGAAACCATGACAAGCTCCTAATCCCTCTACTGAGATGGCACGCTACAGCGCACACAAATGCAACACAATCTAACCATCAAGGTGGCTTCAACGGCACTAGGCATGGGACAATAACCGTTTTCAAGGTATGTCACGGTTTGGAAAAAGCAAGGTTTTAAAAACAACAAAAAATTTGGTTATACCGTTCCTACAGTATATGTATGATTTTTTTTTTCTCATTTTTTTGTTTTGTTTTGTTTTGTTTTTTAGGGTAACAATATCTCCAGCAGAAACGATATCCAAAGATGCCATTTTAAAGAGTAAACAGTTTTTAAAACTAACGAAGACAGCAGAAGTCAATGATTCATTTAAATTATTTAGCCTGACTTTTTTACTGTTCCAAAATATTTTAAATGTTTCTCAAAATAAAATACATATTGTGAAAATATTGTGTTCAAAGGGGAAATAGTTGTTCTTTACCCAGACATTTAAAAAGACATATTTTAGAGCAGTAATCACAATACTGTGAAACCGTAATATTTTTATCCAAGGTTATCATACCGTCAGAATCATATACCGGCCCATGTCTAAACGGGACACATCGCTGAGCCATATTTGTTGCATAAACCCTCTTTCATTTGACTGTAGCAGCGTCTCCCATATGGTGCCGGGAGGAGGCGGGGCTGAAGGGAGACGGCGAGAGAGACAGAAAGGAAGAACAGTTAAAATTCGCAAACACAAAATTGCAGCTGCACCATTATATTTGATCCCAGTGCAGCTGTGAATTATTATGTGGACAATTTAATACTGCCAAAGAGGAAATAGCAGATTAAGATCATATCTTTGCATCGCTGCCAAAGTGTGTGCACGTTTCTGAGCCCCAAGCCTCGGTGAAGAGGATGGGTTCTTGAAGATGCGTCTCCTTTCATGTGCCAACGAGACGTCTCTCTCATTTTCCCTGTTGGTAAGGTACACGGTGAGGTGTAGACAAGGCGGCACTTACAGGGATGAGCCGTTCACATTTCACTCAAGTGGCCCCGAACGGCCTGCGAGCCAGTAATTTGTCCAGTCACCGGGGGAACATTAAAACCAGACCAAAATAATTCTTTACAGTTACGGAAAAAGTGAAGAGAAGAAGAAAAACAGTCGCATGCACACATCTTTCCCCTGAAAAGTTATTACATTTTGTGAATGGTATGGAGTAATGGCAAGCATATGTGGCGCTGCACTCGGAGCGGTAGTCAAGGCTAGGCTAATCGTGCTAGCAGGACTGGGAACCCTTGACACATAACGGATACTTGTTACTGGAGAATAGCTTACAAAACCAGATGTTGATAAAGACACATTAAGACAGATGGGAGAGCAATTACTGGCACACACAACTGTCCTGAAACAACTTAAAACATTTCTGACCTTATAAGGCAAGATGGATTTATGCGCTCTGCCATTTTATTGCTCCACGAGACCCCTTCCCTTTCGGAGAGGGGTTTTTATTTTGCCATAGCTGCACCACTCGCCGCAACGTGCAGCTATTTAAAACACTGGCGCTGAAGTGTATTTTGAAAGAAATGAATCAGAGAGAGACCACAGCACAATGAAATACCACACAGAGCCATAGCGATCCATACGTACCCATTTATAAGCTTGGATACATTCATCAGTAACTTTTTTTTTTTGCCAAACTGAAAGACGCCAAAAATCACTACTTCATAGTCATGGAATTAAATGTCCTCAAAGTCAACATAAAATGCCATTGCAAAATATATGGCAAAGAAAATACAAGCAATCAATCAATCAATCAATCAATCAATCAATCAATAAAAAAAAATAACAGTAGATCTTTAAAACTCTCTAATTTGCTATCGCCTACTGGTTAAGATTATTCAATTACAGTCAAGCACTTGGCCATGTCTGCAAAAAAAAAATTATTTCACATCAGGGCTCGCAAATTTCTTTTTTTATAATTTTTTTTTATTAGAATATGCAAAAAGGTACACAAATTAGGATCATACAAATACAAAGAAAATGAAACAACAACAAAAACAACAAAAAACAAAAACAACAACAATACAGTCAGGTACTGGCAGGTGCGTGTATGTGTGTGTGTGTGTGTGTGTGTGTGTGTGTGTGTGTGTGTGTGTGTGTGTGTGTGTGTGTGTGTGTGTGTGTGTGTGTGTGTGTGTGTGTGTGTGTGTGTGTGTGTGTGTGTGTGCATGTTAGGCATGGGACGATAACCGATTTCAAGGTATACCGCGATGTAGAAAATTCAAGATTTTAAAACAGTCAAAATTTTCTGCTACTGTTTACCGTTCCTAAGGTGTTTGCAAGATTTTTTTATTTAATTTTTTTTTATTTTTTAGGACAACAGTATCTTCAGCAGAAAAGATATCCAAAGATGCTGTTTTAAATAGTAAAAAAATCTGTTTTTGAAACAAATGAAGACATCAGAAGTCAATAATTCATTTAGCCTGACATGTTTAATGTTCCAAAATATTTTAAATGTTTCTCAAAATAAGATATATTGTGTTTAAAATGGAAAAATGTTTTAGTTTTATACCCAGACATTTAAAAAGAACATAGTTTTGAGCAGTAATCACAATACTGTGATATTTTTATCCAAGGTTATCATACCGTCAGAATCTTATACCGGCACCTGCCTAATGCATGTTAAGGTAACTTGGTGGACAGGTCAGAGTACATACATAAGGGACAATAACAGTTAATAAATGAAGCAAGTATCATAGACATAAATAAAACAGATAGAAAGAAACAAGTAGACAAGTAGACAACGTCTACTACTACTGACACTACTACAACATCTACTACAACTGATACTACTACAACAACGTCTACTACTACTGACACTACTACAACATCTACTACAACTGATACTACTACAACAACGTCTACTACTACTGACACTACTACAACATCTACTACAACTGATACTACTACAACAACGTCTACTACTACTGACACTACTACAACGTCTACTACAACTGATACTACTACAACAACGTCTACTACTACTGACACTACTACAACGTCTACTACAACTGATATTACTACAACAACGTCTACTACTACTGACACTACTACAACGTCTACTACAACTGATATTACTACAACAACGTCTACTACTACTGAAACTACTACAACATCTACTACAACTGATATTACTACAACAACGTCTACTACTACTGACACTACTACAACGTCTACTACAACTGATATTACTACAACAACGTCTACTACTACTGACACTACTACAACGTCTACTACAACTGATATTACTACAACAACGTCTACTACTACTGACACTACTACAACATCTACTACAACTGATATTACTACAACAACGTCTACTACTACTGACACTACTACAACGTCTACTACAACTGATATTACTACAACAACGTCTACTACTACTGACACTACTACAACGTCTACTACAACTGATACTACTACAACAACGTCTACTACTACTGACACTACTACAACGTCTACTACAACTGATACTACTACAACAACGTCTACTACTACTGACACTACTACAACGTCTACTACAACTGATACTACTACAACAACGTCTACTACTACTGACACTACTACAACGTCTACTACATCTGATATTACTACAACAATGTCTACTACTACTACTACTACTGTTACTACTACAGCAATCACTACTACTACAACATCTACATCGACAACATCTACTACTTCTGATATTACTACACCGACAACTACTACTACTACTAATACAACAACAACACCTGTACTACTAATAATACCACTATACCAATGACATCTACTACTACAGAAACTACTACAACTACTACTTCAACAATCCCAACTACAACTACAATCGTTACTACTACAATGACTACTACTACTACTACTTCTATTACTACTACTCGCAAAATTTCGAAATCCCTGGTAGCCCTCAGGCAGACACTCTTCTGTTTTTAATAGCCCAAATAAACATTTAAGTAGCCCAAATAGAAAATTCATTATTTATTAAATAAAAAAAAGACCTCATGATGTAATACTGCTTGTTTACGAACCAAAAGAAAGACGTCCTATTAAACTGTACAGTTCCGAACAATTCTGTGGTAAGAAGTTAATGCATTTTCTTATTGATTAAATCCAATTCATATATACGTCATAAAATAAAACCTATTATCAAACATTTGTCCATAATCCCAGGTCTTTAGAGGATATGCCAAACATATTAAGGTTAATGACCCCCAAATACTCTGCACAAATTGAAGTCTCTTCTGCCCTGACCCCCTCAACTAAAACCTTATTGATCCACAAAGATCTGCTCCACAAATACCACACATGAGTCACGTAACAACCATGAGCGCTATACATCATTTTGCTGAACTTGATCTGGTTTGATGATCTTTAGTATCTCAACTCGGAGGGGTCTGAAAAGTGCCTGACATGTCGGAGGTCTGTGGCAACTGAGGGCATTGCCCATCTGTGGGTTCATTCTGTGGTCATATGCGTGCAGTGGAGCCGTGCTGCTAATGGCGGAAGTCCTGAGTGACCAGGAATGGCTTCTGGCAGGGTGAATTCCTTCCCAGCTGTTTAAAAAAAAACACGCTCGCATCCATATGGCCATAAACAGGATCTAAGACAAGGTTCATTTTCATTTCGCAGCTTCTAGGAAGACTGCATACAAGAGTCTTATCAGAGGAACCTCCTTTCTAGGCATGAGACAATAAGCAAGGTTTACTGTGGTTTGAAAAAGTCAAGGTTTTAAAACTGCTAAAGTTTTCTGTCATACCATTCCTACAGTATATGTATGTGTTTTTACAGCTATTTTATTTAGTGTTTTGGTCTATCCATGATACACCAACATCCAAACATGCTCTGGATCTGAACAGTGCAGTGGCTTACTTTATATCTAAAGAAAAGCAAGAAATGCAAAGATGCCTTTTTAAGTTGTACAGAAATCTGTTTTTAAAACTAAACTTGTTCAAGCTTTAATCACCAGCAGAGTGGATTACTGTAATGGACTCCTCACTGGCCTTCTTAAAAAGACAGTTGCAGCTCATCCACAACACTGCAGCCAGAATTCTGACCAGAACCAGAAAATCAGAGCACATCACGCCTGTCCTCAGGTCTTTACTCTGGCTCCCAGTTACATTCAGAATAGATTTTAAAGTATTATTACTTGCAGAGGCGGATTTAACTAATAAGCAAGGTAAGCAGCCGCTTAGGGCCCCAGGAAATCTGGGGGCCCCCAGTAAATATCTAGAAGTATAAATTATACCTTTAAACTATATATAACATTGTTTTCTATCATATTCTGTATGGTCAGAATTAAACAAATACAATTTTAACGTAATTAAATATTATTTAGTATACAATCAAATATAATGTTATGTAATAATAATATTACAAAGTAAAATATCCATCATTGAACAGTCCAGCAGTCAAATTTATTTTTTAAAAATATGTATTTTTAGTTGTAAATTCATTCATTAATTCATAAACCTAGAGATTGCATTAATTTAAAATGTAGAAATGAAGATTAAGTGATATAACACACAGCAATATAAAAAAATAAATAAATAAAAGTACAAAGGGTGCATTTCAGTACTTGGGCCCCATGGCTGGAATTGCTTAGGGCCCCAAACTCACCAAATCCACCCCTGATTACTTGTCTATAAATCGCATATTGAATCGCATATCTCAATACATTACAGATATGCTCACTGAATACAAACCTAACAGATCACTCAGATCTTTAGGATCATATAAACTAGAAATTCCAAGGGTTCAAGGAATCCGCCTTCAGCTACTACGCCCCTCGCTGCTGGAATCAGTGTCCAGAAATGATCAGATGTGCTCCAACATTAGGCATATTCAAATCAAGACTGAAAACACATCAGTTTAGCTGTTCCTTTACTGAATGAGCACTGTGCAACGTCCGACAGATAGCACTATTATGTCTTTATTTTCTTTTTCATTCTTTTATAACCCGTTTTAACACATTTTAATCTGCTTTTAATCATTTTTATTATTTGTTTTTATTTTCTTATACTTGTCTCTTTTATTCCTGTTTATGTAAAGCGCCTTGAATTGCCATTGTGTATGAAATGTGCTATATAAATAAACTTTGTCTTGCCTAATGAAGACAGCAGAAGTCATATATTTATTTTAATTATTCAGCCTGACATGTTTACGGTCCCAAAATATTTGAAATATTTCTTAAAGTAAAATATACTGTGATCAATTGGTGAAAAAAAGTTGTTGCTTTTACCCAGACTTTTAAAAAAGGACTAATTTTAGAGCACTAATCACAATACCATGATTTTAATCCAAGGTATCATACCATCAGATTCTTATACCAGTCCATGCCTACTCGTTACTCAGGAAAAGTCTAACTATGCCATCTTAGCTGCCATAAATCAGCCCAAAAAAAAATGCGCGCTTTAAAAAAGTGATTGAGCAATCAATGCATTATCGTCTTGTTCTTTGGTGTTACATACATTGGTGTATTTTGACTTTTGTGTTAAAACGGCTCCTTTAGTCTTTCCAATGGCGATGACGGTAACATGGGGAGATAATATCAAGTAATTCAGTACAATTCTCCATTCGTTCTGCGGCTACAAACACTTTTAATGCGCCAGGGGTGCCCCCTCTATTCACGGCTAACAAAAGCTTAGATGCAATGGACGTTTAACAAAATGACTCTTTTATGTGAAGCCGCATTGAAAACGAAGAGGTTCATCCACCCGGGCCCATGCTCCTCTTTACCTGCTCCCCCACACTTAGTCTTCCTCTACTTGTACACTTCAGGCCCGCCTTATGAATCACCTCTTCTAGAAATAATTGACACAGAGCATTTATCTCCAAGACACCTGCTGATCGCTCGACTACAACACAATCTTCTAGTGTGCTACACCACAGAGCTATTGTCCCACCACAGTGTCTGTGACACTAACTGCCAACAACAGGAAGCCCAAACTACTGTATAGCCTCAATACAATTTGGACTAATCCAGAGACAAGAAAACACACACACACACACTTTCAGAAAGAGTCTGTATACTCAGTTTATGAAGAAGCTATTGAATATACCAGGTGTTATTTTCACTAGCAGGGTAAGAATCTATAGACGTTATAATGAATGCACACCATATGGCATTGTGTGCTTTGGAAAAAAAAAAATCACTGCATGACACAACTGCATACTACCTTATATTTCATTTGTTCAGACGTTGAATACAATTCTACCGATCCGTCCTGTTCTCGCTGTCTTTCTGCTTGCTTGCTCTCTCCTTTCCTCAGGAGCTCTAATTGACTGAGCGTGTCAATATGTGTAGTGAACACACAGGGGTCTACTGTCTCTACCTATTGATCCATAGCTCTTGAAGGAGTCGAGCCTCTAGGCTCAAAACAAATCTTAATTACACTCCTCTTTACTGGGCCACAGAGGCTGCACTCGAGTGGGTGCCCTTTTCATAAATACATATCAGAATCCATAAATCAAAATTAATGGGTGTGAGCGGCCCATGAATCAAACATTAGCGACTGAACAGATACGGCTGACAGATTTCCACTCTGATCCCATAAATTACAGAAAAAAAAGGTAGTTCTTAATGCATCTGTTCTCTATGTAAACTGAAAACGCAGTAATAGCTGTAAGCAGGGCTGGGTATCGATTCAATTTGATTCAGGTCAAATTTTGATTTGATTCAGATTCATTCAGGTCTTTTTGGGGGATTTTGCTGTCCACAATCTGCCTCATCTGATTTAGATATACCAACAATACAGTGCTCAGCATAATTGAGTACACTCTATTTTGATAATGAATATTTTTATCCATTTCTCAGTAAATATAGGTAATAGATTTAGGTGCATTTAAACAAAACAGATTTGTTAAACAGATATATTTATTAAAATATTGTAGTCACCAAACATATTTAGAAATTGAAAGATAATACAATTAAATTCAAGCAAAATATTGCAATAAATAAATAAAAAATACAACCTACAAAATTTCAACTAAATGTTAATTTTTTATTTTTTTGCTTTTCTTGACTTTTCCTCTTTTTAATGTCTTAATAGTTTTAATATGTGTCTCTAACATATATACCTGGGTGTACTTGTTTTTAGACCATTATCGGAAGTTATTTCGTTAGATAAGCTCCAGATTTGGCTTCAGCACTGACTAATCTAACGTATATGCACAAATATAATATTGTATAGCTTCCTATTAAAATATGAATTTAAAAGATAGATTTGTGAGGGGTGTACCTATACGTATATGCTGAGCATATGCTTTATAGCATTTTTAGACTTTTAATACATTCGTTTACATTAAGTGTTTCTGTAAATGTTACTCATAGCTATTTTTTAAGATAATCAACCACATATTTGAAACACAACTTGTTTAAATTAATGGCTTTTTAGGCATTAGAAAAAAAATAGAGAGAAAAAAAATGTTTTAGAAAATATAAATTTCATATTTTTAAACAAGTATGCAAAGCAACAGTAAGCCAAGTGCTTACTTAAGACAGGGGTTCCCAAACTTTTTAATTTGCGACCCCCTTAATAACAATGCCAGTGACTCGCGACTCCCAATATCCTCTGAGGTGGTTATAAATATATAAAGCTTGCACACAACACTGCACACATACCAATAGGCCCAAGTCTATTCATCAATTAATTTTGGAGAATGCCACTCAAAGACCATCCTCCATGTTTAGTTATGGCCTGAACTTATATTTAATATATGTAAGTGCCGTAAAGGTGTCAGAAAGTTTAACCTGATGCCATAAAAATCAATCTGCTGCATCTGGCGCGATTGCTGTGTCTTTAATTAAACGTAATCACCCCAGGGGTCACAAAAAAAATCAAAATATTAACTTTTTTCTTCCGTAAGTTAATTTTACTAGTTTAATAAAATGATTTTTGGATATCACCAAGCAACCCCCACTCATTGTCCAGCAACACCCTAGGGTGTCCCGACCCCCACATTGGGAACCACTGACTTAAGAGACCAAAATTATTAGGTCTGTACGATATTGGAAAAATCTGACATTGCGATATTTTGTTTTGCCGCAATGTATATTGCGATATGAATACAACTTGACCAGATGATTTGAATAGCTGAAAAGATTTTCTTAATTGAGATCGATTGGGATGTTCTTTTTCTATACAGTGCATCTGCATAAATGATAATAAATTACAAGCAAAATTAAATAAATAAACAGTGCTTTATGGTTTTCTGGGGAGTCTAACATGGTTATCATTTTATAAATAATTAAAAAATAATATTTAATAATATCTATATTTTTTACCTTTAATAAATCATATAATCCTGTGATGTGACTATTACGTTTACACATAGCGATGCTCAAGTGATATACATTTTTAGCCCTATAAATTATGTAGTTAAAGTCAGACTTATTATTAGCCCCCCATTTATTTTTTCCCCCAATTTCTGTTTAACAGAGAGATTTTTTTCAACACATTTCTAAACATAATAGTTTTAACAACTCATTTCTAATAATTGATTTCTTTTATCTTTGCCATGTTGACAGTAAATTATTTTTACTAGATATTTTAAGATACTTCGATACAGTTTAAAGTGACATTTAAAGGCTTAACTAAGTTAATTGGGTTAACTAGGCAGGTTAGGGTAATTAGGCAAATCATTGTATAACGATGGTTTGTTCTGTAGACTATCGAAAAAATATATAGCTTAAAGGGGCTAATAATTTTGACCTTAAAATTGCCTTTAAAAAATTTAAAACATCTTTTATTTTAGCCAAAATAAAATAAATAAGACTTTCTCCAGAAGCAAAAATATTATCGGAAATACTGTAAAAATTTCCTCTGTTACACATCATTTGGGAAATATTTAAAAGAGAAAAAAAATCAAAGGGGGGAGGGGGGGATTCTGAATTTAACTGTGCCGCCTAAAAAAGAATTCATTACAAAATGCCAAGTAAACAAATATTTTTAAGTTGCTTTAACTTATTTTAATAAGTTAATCAGGTTTCAACAATTTTTTTTAAGTTATCCAAAGTTAAACTTAATATCTTTAGTCTAATTGATTGATGTAAGTTGAAGTGACTAGAAAAGTTTATTTGATTCAACAAAAAAAATGTTTTTTTTTGGTATAAGCTCAAAAAGTAATTAATGCGGGTTATATGGCTGTCATAAATCAATTTTAAATAGTGAGTAAACATAATTTAGTACCATTCAAAAACGTAAAACAAAAAACATTAGGAGTTAACAAAAATAATCAAACATAATTATGCCTCTCATTTGTTGTTAACTAACTTAAGGTACACCACAACATTAACCCTAACCCTAACTTTTTTGTGCGAAATCAATGAGCTGCGCATTGATACAACAGACCCCCTTTTCCCCATCATCCAGTTACAAGAAACTGATCATATACAAATTTGTTCATACTTATTGACCTTATTCTTCGTGTACGATCGGGCGCAGCCATTTGAATCTCTTTGGCTTGAGACTTCCAGTCTCATTTGCTTTTATTCATTTTTAGACGTTAAAAACTGCTCATTATGCGGCTTGATGTCGCAAACTGATATTTTCTTAATAAATGATTCTGCTTTGTCTGTATAGTCATGCAAACACTTGTTTGTAGACCGTTTTCTGTCGTTTATTATTCCTAGTCATTTCTCCCACAGGCAACTGAATAGGAAGTTCTAAAACAATCGCACAAACGAGCACACTTCTGCATTTTAGAATAAGGTTAATAGTATCTTTAAAGCAACAGTAAAGTAAAAGTCAAGTGTAAGGATGTTTCTGATGTCTCTTTGGCAGCTTGTCACCGACGAACACCCTTTTTTATGGAGGAGATTTACAGACTTCCTGCAAGAGCCGAGTCCATCCCTCAGCAATTGTTACCTCGTAAAAAGAAGTAAACCCTAATGAAGCCATTACACAGTCCATATTCTCCATCAATCATGCCTTTGCACTGATATGCCAAAGCGTAATGTTGGTCATGTGCCATTCTCACCTTCTCCTTGGCAAAAAGCAGCCCCTGAATCCACAGACAAAACCCAATTACAGATAACAATGTGCTAATCTCTGTTCCCAGGGAGCAGAGAGTCGGTCTGGAGAGAGATAGCAATGCCGCGAGGCTGAAACGCAGGCCAGATACAGCCTGTATGACAGACCCTGTGTGTTTTTTTTTGGTCTCCTTCACTCTTTGCTGCTAAAGTCACGCTCTCTTCAACCACCCCATCCCCCCCATTCGACACACACACACTCATTCTGACACCTTCACCACCCTGAATCTTTTACCCTTTTACAGCTAATCTTTAAATGTAAATTCTGTGACGGGAAAATAGAGGAGGCACGAGATAACAGGTTACATCTTCACTCCTTCGCTGCTATCGTCTTCTGCATCGCTGAAAAGCACCTATTCAATAAGATTACCTTCTGGCAGAGTGCACGGCGACACACCGCGGCTTTGTATTCATTAAACACACATCCCCGGCTTATCTGAAATATAAAGGGGCTTGTCAGGATGGCACATTGTGTGTGTGTCTAAGGGAAAGGCAATGTGCATTAGGGCGATTACAATATCAGCCTGGTCCAGATGGAGGCAGGAAAATAAACAGAGGGGGAGAGAGAGAGAGAGAGGGAGAGAGAGAGAGACAGAGACAGAAGACAGAGAGGTAGTTTAGCGTGCGCGTGACTGCGTGCGGCTGATGGATGTGAGTGAATAAGAGTACGTGTTGGAGTAAGAGAGGAAGGGAGAGAAAGAGAAGTTAATTGGCAAGTGAATCCTGGATTAACAGTGAGAGAGAGGAAGACAGATAGCGAGCGAGCAAGGCTGGGCGGTCTGGACACCTGTCAGCTGGAGCAGCGGTTTGTTTAGTTAACCCTGGTCTGGACCACAATGACAGCTCAGTTTTAGACAGACACCACTGCATGTTCAGATCCAACTTTACAGGAATGCCTTTGTTGTTTTTGAACATCAGAAAATGAGTTTTTAGATTAAAATTCTGCATCATTATTTTTATTTACTTTTAATGCTTTGAATGAGATCATAATATATGCATAATCTATAAATATTATGTTTTTTTTTATCTAATATAAAAGCTATAAAATGTTGTACACTCAAAAAAAATGCAAAGTTCCAGATAGGGCTGGGCGTTATGGCAAAAATTAGGGCTGGGTGAAAATCACGATTAATTGAACATTTTAACTTGATTACGATTAATGAACGATTATTTTATTTATTTCTTTATTTAGTAAATATGCTCACATATTACAAGTGAGATATTTTTGAAAAAAGGGTGCATTACTTGATTCTAAAACAATGGGAAACACATACTATCTACTATCTATATGATTATTTAATAAACATCAACCTTGAACTACTGAAATTAAAAAACACATTGCCTGAAACGTACAGTCACTTTTTTCTTATAAAAAAGTGAAAATAAATAACTTGCACTTTTGAAAAAAAAAAAAAAAAAAATATATATATATATATATATATATATATATATATATATATATATATATTCAATGTTTTTCACATAAAAAAATAGAAAATAAGCAGCATATCTTCTAAATAAAATAAAATAAATCTAAATAAAAATGTAATAAAATAACTCTAAAAAAATAATATTTTAAACAGTGAATTTCTTGAATCTTCTGTAAACAGATATTTTATTGTAAATAATAATTTTATTGTAATGGAAAATATGCCATCTCAAGATATATTTGATGAGGCTTTCAATCATTTTCAATGTAGTGCAAACATGCGACGTGTAGTTACATTTTTTGAGAGGTGTGCGGGTATGCAACCGCGTAAAAGCTGCGCAGGACCACACCCATGCGTTCGACGTAGAACTTTAAATCAGCCTTAACAAAGCGGGGTCACATAACTCCACATGCAGTAGGGTAAGTAATTGAAAAAAGTTACTTGAAAAAATTTGATAGATTATCGTTTCCCTAATGTCGATTTCAATTACTTTTCGATTAATCGCCCAGCCCTAGCAAAAATGCAATCTACTAAAGAATTCGCGGACTACTTCGTAGTTTTCGTCTATTTTGGGTTATTTTTAAAACGTAACTCCAGCAAATGATGTTGATTTCGATTACTTTTCGATTGATCGCCCAGCCCTAGCAAAAATGCAATTTCAATTAATTCTTAATTTCCATATTGAACAATAACAATATGTATTTCATTATCAGCTGTTAATGCTTCCAGGTTTAAAAAGAATATCCCAACAATGGCTGAAGCCACAAAAATGAGAGGGTCCAATAAATAGCATAACCTATTTTCAGTAGCCGATTTTTTGTCGGACGAAAATTCTCTAATATCACCACACTTTTAGATTGCATTGTAGTTCATTTCTGCTGTGTGATTGGCTCTTAGATTAATAGAGTAAAAAAATCCAGAGCTTATCATTGTTATCGACATAAATTTTTCGCAATTTTATATACAGTGATCTCTCGCTATAATGCAGCCTCGCAGATTATTTTGTGCAATTTGACATGCTTTTTTCTACAGCGCATTATGTTCTGTGTCCTAATTAGCGCATTGTCTTCTGCATCCTGATTGGCTGTAGACCACTGTCAATCAATCTCCTTCGTGCCGTGTCTCCTGTACAGTACAGAATGCGTTCTTGCCAAATTTACATAAATATTCGATCGCTAGTGTGACTCTAAATTGCTGTACTGTATGTTGGCAAGTTTTCTCTCCACAATATCGACGAAACCGTCAAAGGCACCTGCGGTAGCACCCAAAAGACAGAGAAAGATGCTAAGCATTGCACAAAAAGTTTAACTTCTGGACATGCTAAAGGAAGTTAGAAGTTATGTGGCTGTAGAACGCCATTATGGAATAAATAAATGAAGATCAAATGGTTTCATTCTATAATAATGGACTTATTTTTCTACGAAGGTTTGAACTTTGAGAGTTTAAACAAGAGAGAAAAGTGCAAAAATGTTAATGCCTCTCTGAGACAAGTGTATAAAGTGTATAGTGAGGGGGTTTACAGCCTTAAAACATCAATAATAATTGTAAAAAAATAAAGCTGACTACATCACAAACTTCGCCTATTGTGGGGTATTCTTAAAACATAACTCCCACGAATACTGAGGGACCACTGTAATATCATTTATCGGCCCAGCCCTATAGTTCTACACAAAGCCTTCACACAAATCCATTAAGTTAACTTCATTGTTTTTACTAATTCAAGTTGATTGAACATAAAACAATTAAGTTATCCCCCAACAAATCTCAAGAATTGTGTTGATTCAGCTCATTATAAATAAGTCATATGAACAAGAAGCAAAAATAATTTGAGCGTACAAGCTAAGTTAAATACTGATAAATAATTTTGTCTATAATTTAAATATGTATATTAACACACAAAAATTATGCCTAGGACAAATCTGTTCTGTAAAAACTGCATCGCATAAAAAAGCCCCATGTAAATTCTTACATATCCCCCCCTGACTTTATATTGCCTCATTATGTTGTACACTCCAGCCCCCCGATACAATAAAAACCACTCATCCTCTTCTCTCACATTATACTTTCATGCTTTATGAAATCCAATAACCACACGCTAAAATCCCCTCGTTGAAAAATTTGTAGCCATTATGCCCCCTATCGATCCGAGGCATGGATTCTGGGAGATGGTGGCCGCCTCAATCATTCACGGCCTGCCCTCCGCAGAGACTCACGTCGAGTCAAATATACAGCCCTCACAAATAAGGGGTCTTTCTCCCCCCTGACAAAGCCCGACAAATCATGCCGCTTATTTACAGCCCAAGATTGAGTGTGTCAGCAAGTCCAACAGTAGCCCTCAATGAATATAAAGAGCCTCATACATGATAGAGCTCAATGGAAAGAGATGCGAGTGAAATGACGCTAATGCATTTTGGGAATGTTCCCCTTAAGAGCGCATATAATGCACTTGGCTGATGTCACGTAACTGAACTCGCTCGTTTTTCTTCCCTTTTGTTATTACAATTTTTATTCATCCAGAGAAATTATATGGTCTGTCAGCTTAGACCTTTTTGCACACGTACGGTTGCTCGCTGCTAAATTTACAGCCTGTGTTTCTTGTATCCTTATGCACAGAGCGTGCTTTTTGATTTAAGCGTCCACGAAAGGGAAATGGTGAAGCAACGAGACGTGCTGCGTATTTGTGCAAGTGTCTGGTGAGAATGTCTGCCAGTTTATGTATGGGGTTAATGACATCACTAATGAAATGAGTTACTGCAATGATAACACACTTGGCTTTCGGCCAGAACGTCTGCTGTTCATCATTTAAAATACACAGTAAGCACTTAACTACAAATGTTTTTACACTGCTCTGTGTTTAAGGTAAATTAGAAGCACATTTATCAAGAAGAACATGCAATGCTCATCTTTCATGAATACAACAACAAAAAAAAAAAGAGTTCTATTTTCTACATAATGGTTAATTAATTTCTAGTGATGCATAATGCTTATTTCAAGATCATCCGTACAGAATAAATGTATTAAATAAAAGACTAAACATCTCCCAGACACCCTTGAAAATAATGGACGAGTATTTCCATATCTCTCTCTCTCACACACAGCTGTGTGTGTTGGTGTGGGCAGCCGAGTCATCTCTTCATTATGCTGTGGCAGTGTCTGGTTTCATGCGTTTGACCCGCGTGTGGCCAGTGGGAGAGGAGGAGAGGGGAACAGGTGTGAGGCAGGCAGGCTGGTGGCTGTGCAGATGGCCTCAGCCAGAGGATGTTGCTGCCTGTTAATGCTGGCTTCAAACACACACACATGCGCAAACACACGCCGATCCCTCACCTCTGCCACCATCATACTCCATATTTGCCTTTAATCAAGGTGTACGCTCTCTGCCTGCACTGACACTTGGTCTCCAGTGTAAATCTCATGTCGGCAGGAGCAGTGGGCAAAGGCTTTAATGAGGTGATGACCATATCATAATGGAGAATGTCACAGCTGGACATTGCTTCCGTTTTCTGAACCACATAAAATATCAGAAAGGAAAAACGTATCTTTAATAGACAACTGCATGACTCTAATATAAAAAAGCTTACTTTTAGGGGAAACAATATGAATCTACTTTCTGACACAACACAAATGAGTGACTGGATGTGTTCACACTTGATTTTCAGTTCTCTAGTCATGATTCGTTTGGCATTCACACTTCAGTTTTTTAAATAAAAGATAAATAAATAAAAATAAACACAAAAAGTGTATGACTTCTAGTTTGCAACAGAACCTACTGAATATTCAAATAATGCTGTGTGTGTATGTGATGGGTTCATGAAGAACTTATAAAACATGTAAAGGAGTCAAAGGCGCATCAGAAAGTGTTCCGGCACACACTCACAGACAGTCTGCTGTTTTGAACTATGATGGGGGGAAAAGAACAGTAATGGTTGAGCATTTTGCCCTTTGAAAAAAATGATGTCTGCAAAATTGCTGCAAATAATTTACATGTGTTGCATTTAAACAAACAAATTACATTTAGTATTGTTCAACTCAATTTGTTTGTTTAAATTCAACCCAAAATTAAATGTTTACAATCGCTTAACTTAAAAAAATTTAGCAAATCCAAGGAATCATCTTTGAATATTTTTTTTTTTTCGTTAGTCACATTTTCTGACTCGGCATGGGACGATAATCGTTTTCAAGGTATACCGCGGTTTGGATAAGTCAAGGTTTTAAAACCGGCAAAATTTTCTGCTATACCGTTCCTTCCATATTTTTGTTTTTTAGGACAACAGTATCTCCAGCAGAAAAGATATCTAAAGATGCCGTTTTAAATTGTACAGAAATCTGTGTTTTTGAAACAAATGAAGACAGCAGAAGTCAATGATTCATTTGAATTATTTAGCCTGACATGTTTACTGTTCCAAAATATTTTAAACGTCTCTTAAAATAAAATATATTGGTCAAAGCGGGAAAAGTTTTTTTTACCCAGACATTTAAAAAGAATATATTTTAGAACAGTAATCAAAATACCTTAAAACCGTGATATTTTATGAAAGGTTATCATTGCATCAGAATCTTATATCGGCCCATGCCTACTTCTGACATAACGTTTATGGTTCTGTTAAGGAGCAATTCCAGCGGTATGTATGTGACATTTGCAGTAAAATCTCAAAACAAAAATTCACATAGAAAGTATATGCTAACATTATATTGAAACATCTGTTTATATTTTCCAAAACAACTAACCACAGAGTTATAAGATCAGAAAAATATCAATCTGTAAACATTTTTTTATATAATAAACATGCGTTATAGATGTGATGTGGATGTGGGAAAAAAGTCTGCGAGTTTACAGTATGCAACATACTTTGTAGAAAATCTGTGAATTAAACTGCACAACCCAAAAGAAATAATGCTAATCAAAAGGATAAAGGTCGGCTCACTATAGAACAAACCTGATTGATTTTATTTTATTTGACATTTTTTGCATTTATGAGGAAAAAGCTATGTATGAATGTGACATCTTCCTGTTATGGATGTGACGGATGTAAAATTGCCACTTGTATGATTAAATCAAATATAATAATTTGAAAACATTAACAGAGATATTTTAAGTATTTTTGAAGCACTAAAATATTTGCTTACACAAAAAACACAGAAACGGTTTTAATATTTTGGCGAAAACTTCATTTTTTTCATGGCAAGGCTGACATTCGCATGGAATTGCTCTAAGATGTCTTTGGTCTGTGTGGCGTTCATATTTCAACTAAGCTGTTTCAAAGTTCATTCGGAAAGGAACAAAAACTCATCTTTAATTAATCTCAGTAACAGAGCAATCGCACCAGAGTTCAAGTGTGAACACATTCTTAAAATCATCATCAACTACAACAAATGTATATATATTTGACAAGCAGCACAAGCTGTGACTGCAAAACAAGCATCTTTCTTTAGGCAACAACAACTCTCTAAAATCCCTCTCTAATTTATTTGTTTTCCTGCCTTAAATACACATGGATAGCCAAAGAGAGCAAGGCAAATAAAAGGCCGCCCTTTAATTTGGACTTTTTTTCTTTAAAAAAAATCTCATTTGAACTTTCAAGACTCAAGTCAGTCAAGAGAACTTAAGCTCTGAGAGAAAACTATTCACATCAATATGGATTGAGAAGATGAGCTGGACAATTTTGATGGGAGCAGCTTTTTTTTTCTTCTTAAGCTGGTTCTGTCACTATTGATAAGCACGTTTTTCTAATCTATTCAGCTTCCAATATAGCTTTTGGTCAACTGTGATATCACAATTGTCAGACATGTCTTGTCAATTCATAGTGACGTCACAATCGTCAATGTTTCTGTTCAAAACATTTAATATCACAATTGTGATATACTACATACATGTTAATCTTTATCTACTGCCACATCCCCTCTATCACAGACTCTGCTTGAATTATATTAATATTCCAAAACACTTCAATTGTGATGTGACGATTTTATTATTAAAATAAAATAGCTTCTTAATCTACCGTGCCATACCAACTGTCAGATGCATTATTTCAGATGTGATTAAAAAGAAAAGGATCTTCCGAATCCATCACGTTGTCACAATTTTCTGCCTGTCTCACACCAGATGTTTACCTGTGCTTGTAATCAAACATTTGATTTGATCAAATTTGCAGCGCGTGAGAAGCTCGCCGACTGGCCAGCAACAATCCTCCAGCTTATTACAGACAGTTAATGTGTTTATAGACGGAGGTGATATTACACACGGCCGACACATGCCGATCGCCTGTTAATGTTTGACTTGCTGACTTCATATGTCTTCAACGTTATCATGGACAGTTAAATAACGTTAAATAAATATTTTGTCATTAAAAAAATAAATATAAAAATTTAATAAATGTTCTGGGTTGGAAAATGTCTGCTTTAAAATGTGTGCGTAAAGATACAATGATGTGCACATTAAGCTGTAAACTCTGTGATACACTATTAAATGTACTTCACACACGCGAGATAGCATATTGGCAGGAAAAACAACGTTTTACTATCTAGAATTCACACACACATTTTATGTACAGATTTTAATACGATATAAAATATTGTGTAAATTAATATGCGTAACACCAAACGCTTATTGTATGATAGTGTTTTGTTTACAAATAGCCTAGTGTAAAACGGTCAAAGCCTGTTCAATTTTAATAACACAAATGAGAACTACTACTGTGACCATTTAACTTGCTATGTTTAGATATGACATATGCATGTATTACTATTTATTGTTGGTGACATTCGCGTTACGAAGTGAAATAAAGAGGAAAATAATATAAAATGCATTTTAATAACACAAACCTAAACTAAGAGAGGCTAATACATTTAATAAACGTAGCTGAAGTGCACAGACTACTAAATATCCAGGTAGAAGGGAGATAAATACAGTAACTGAGCGACTTACACTGAAAAGAGGTAGAAATTCCCACCATGCGTAACGGCGTTGTGAGAGAAAAAAAAAATTAATTTCCTGTCCTGGACTCCAGACGATATATTGGTGATGCTTCTCAGTCCTGAGCGTGTAGTTCCAAGACGAAAAAGATGTGTCCTTTAAACTCCAGTGCACAGCTCTAGAAAGAGCGGCTCCAGTGTGCTGAAGGACCTCAACCTGACAAGAGGAAGATGCTGTGTGTGTGCGTTTCTCGAGCTCAACTCATTTAGCGCGGCGTTTTCCTTGAACTGTCCGAATGCATGAACACGAAACACACGGAAACCTTTGATCCTGGTGTGCGACAAGAGTCAGAAATATGTCGGGATCAGCGAAGTAGTGATAAAAACGGTCTCTACCGAAGAGCGTCAAAGCGCGCGCCCGGCTGCCTGGAGAAGCTGTGGTCCTTTGCCTCTAGTCGGCGAGCTTCGGCGGCGGGAAACCCAGGTGCAGAGTGGGCGGAGCTTTATTTACCGGAGGGCGGGGCTTGATACAACAGGCATCTGGTTATAAATGTGTACAGGTTTATGGGATAAACGCCATATAGAGCGAGTCAGATGAGACTGTTGGGGAAAAGGATGGTATAATAAGCGATAGTTGTAGCAATTTGCTCTCTGTCCCTTGTAAAACTGTAAACTGTAAAAAAAAAAAAAAATGCTGAGTTCCACACAATTCCTTTATGTTGTCCCAACACAAATTGATTAGGCCTAAGTTAACTTAATTGTTTTTACAAAAGTAAGTGGATTGAACACAAAACAATGAAGTTGCCCCCCAAAAAACTCAAGAATTGTGTTGATTCCACTCATTTTAAATAAGTAGTTGGAACAAGCAGTTTTTCATCAGTGTTTCTCATAAAGCATATTGTGACTTAAGGCTAAAACAATACCATAGGCTCTGCTTAACACCTTGTAAGCATGTAGATTTGCTTGCTAATGCCACTGAAACAATTTCAACTTACTGTAAGTTTAAAATAAGTAATTGTGAGAAAATGTACAATAAGAAATAAAAAAGTCATGCTGTGAGATACACTGTAAAAACAGTTAGAGATGTGCAGATCCGATCATGTGATCAGAAATCAGCCCGATCAAGCAGTTTCAGACTCGATCGGACGTTACCTCCCAATCAGGACTCTAATATACACTTTAAGTCAGAATTATTAGCACCCCTGCTTACTTTTTTCCCAATTTCTGTTTTAATGGAGAGAAGATTTTTTCAAAACATTTCTAATAGTTTTAATAACTCATTTCTAATAACTGATTTATTTTATCTTTGCCATGATGACAGTAAATAATATTTTACTAGATATTTTTCAAGACACTTCTATACAGCTTAAAGTGACATTTAAAGGCTTAACTAGGGTAATCAGGTTTACTAGGCAGGATAGGGTAATTAGGCAAGTTACTGTATAAAGATGGTTTGTTCCGTAGACTATTGGAAAAAAATATAGCCTTAAATGGCTAATAATTTTGACCTTAAAAAAACTGTTTTTATTCTAGCCGAAATAAAACAAATAAGACTTTCTCCAGAAGAAAAAATATTATCGGATAATTTCCTTGCTCCGTTAAACATTCATTCATTCATTTTCTTGTCGGCTTTGTCCCTTGCGGGGTCACCACAGTGGAATGAACCACCAACTTATCCAGCACGATTTTACCCAGCGGATGCCCTTCCAGCCGCAACCCATCTCTGGGAATTTCCACACACACACATTCACACTCATACACTACGGACAATTTAGCTTACCCAATTCACCTGTACTGCATGTCTTTGGACTGTGGGGGAAACCGGAGCACCCGGAGGAAACCCACGCGAACGCAGGGAGAACATGCAAACTCCACACAGAAACGCCAACTGACCCAGCCCAGCCGAGGTTCGAACCTGCGACCCAGCGACGTTCTTGCTGTGAGGTAACAGCACTACCTACTGCGCCACTGCGTTGCCCTCCGTTAAACATCATTTGGGAAATATTTAATAAAGAAAAACAAAATCAAAGGCTAATAATTCTGACTTCAACTGTATATATATATATATATATATATATATATATATATATATATATATATATATATATATATATATATATATATTCTCATTATTATTTAACACATCTATAGTTATGCGGTGGCACAGGGTTAGACCTCTTTTTTGACTTCACACACGCATGACATCACTTTGTTGCAGAGGTGCTATTGGTTAAATGCTGGCAAAGTAGAACACGGAAGCAGCTTGAGGCGGAAAGCTCGAGTATGTCTGTGGTCTGGAGGTATTATAAAGTTGATGACGACAACATTGCCATAGCAAACTGTGAGATATGTAAACTTGGGATTGCCTGCCGGGTATTTTAAGTTACAGTGTTATTTGTTTTTATATTAGATTTTTTTTATATTTACTGTTGCACAAAAGTCCAAAAGTGAAAAATGTATGTTATTTATTACTTGGTTGTTAGAAGTGCTCTGTTTGTTAACAGAGTTGTTAAATGTTAAAATAAGGTGAATAAAAAAAAATAAGGGAGATCTGTTTCTTCTCTCTTCTTTATTCTTTTTTATGTATTATAGAAGTATAGGAACAGGTTTTGGTATCAGCAGATAATCAAAATTAAATGACTCGGACTCAAGGGCAAAAAAACCTGATCGGGACATACTTGTGTAACACAGCTTGTGTAACTCCTACAATTAAGTTGGAACATAACTGACTTAGTTTAATAGGTTACAATTAACTAAAAACATATATTGTCATGACTTATTGATCATATAATTTTCTACAGTGACATCTAAGTGTCAGATACAAAAAGGACTGCACTAAATGATACTAAAATAAAATTGCAATTATTATAATTTAAGTTTGAGGTGAAAATGAGCTTGCAGATTTACATTTTTTTACCTCATTTATAAGATTGACTAACAATACACCCCAAATCAGGTCTATTTATGCATAAGCCGGCAGACAAAATAATAACCTTTATGCAAAGGTTCCCTTTCCTAACATGTTAACACATCTATTAACTTGTGTAAATATCCAACATAATTTTTTCCTACACTGTAAAAAAATCCATTATGTACAAATTAGTATAATATTTAAATATAAAATAATAATAAATAATAATAAAATACATATTAAAATAAACAAAATATATTATAATTGTTCATGTTTATTTCTATAGCGCTTTTATAATGTATTGTGTCAAAGCAGCTTAACATAGAAGTTCTAGTGAATTGAAACTGTCAGTTCAGTTTTCAGCCTTAAAGTTCAGTTTAGTTCAGTTCAGTGTGATTTAATTTTCACTGCTGAAAGTCCAAACACTGAAGCGCAAATCCATCGATGCGCTGCTCCACAAGTCCCAGACCAAGAAAGTCAGTGGAGACAGTGGTGAGGAACATTAAAAATTATAATTTATAATTACATTATAAATTATTTTATATATTATTATGAATGGGCGACGCAGTGGCGCAGTAGGTAGTGCTGTCGCCTCACAGCAAGAAGGTCACTGGTTCGAGCCACGGCTGGGTCAGTTGGTGTTTCTGTGTGGAGTTTGCATGTTCTCCCAGCGTTCGTGTGGGTTTCCTCCGGGTGCTCTGGTTTCCCCCACAGTCCAAAGACATGCGGTATAGGTAAATTGGGTAAGCTAAATTGTCCATAGTGTATGAGTGTGAATGAGTGTGTATGGATGTTTCCCAGAGATGGGTTGCAGCTGGAAGGGCATCCGCTGCGTAAAACATGTGCTGGATAAGTTGGTGGTTCATTCCGCTGTGGCGACCCCAGATTAATAAAGGGACTAAGCCGAAAAGAAAATGAATGAATGAATGAATTATTATGAATTAACTCGAGGACAAAACTGTATAAATACAGTGCTATAACAAGTACAATGTAAAAAAAATATCTGTTATTTTACTTTTTTTTTGACAGCTAGGTTGCCGAAAAAAAAAACGTAAAATAATTGCCGTTTAATTACAGACATTTACCATAAATGAACAGATGGTAAATTACAGAAATTTACCGAAAAATTTAATTTATTAATTCATCAATTAATTTCTGTAATTTAACATCCGATATTTTACAGTAAATGTCTATAATTTAATGACCGTTATTTTACATTTTTTTCCAGCAACCTAGCTGTCGGAAAAAAACCCCGTAAAAACGTAAAATTGTTATTTCTAAAAATGTATGCTCTTTCCTCAAACCTTTTACAGTGGGAAAAGAAATGGAAGAGATCGTGTAACAACAACGATTAAAAACAGGGAAAAATAGTACAAATGCTCTCCCTTTGGTGATACATTTTCAAGAGGTTCATTTTTGTGCCTTTTTTACCCATAACGGTTGCAAATTTTAACATAAAAGGGACATATTTATACCTACATTATTTATATTTATATTGATTTGTGAATTTATGTTGATTTTCAATTCATAAAAAATAAAAATAGGACTTATTTTTTATATTTTATATTGAAAAAAATAGCACAGATATGACCAATGATGGAACGTTTTAGTAAATGCATCAACTGCTTGTTTTTACAGTCAGATGACTATATTTAGAATATTTTACACTCATAACACACACACATACACACACTTTAGGTTTAAATATTCATTATAAATACTCATACATGCTCTTCATATGTTCTCCTGCAATTAATCAAAACAAAAGCTGTTCATAATAGACATGGACAGACATGTTGCTACCAGGTGTAAAAGCCAATGTTTTTAGTTGACCACCGACTGTAAATCAGAACACCCAAGACACAAAATTTTAATATCAGGTGGAAACAAGACCACATATATATCCTCAATGTCCCCAAAAGCCCAAACCCTGATTTGTAGTCAATCAATATGAGTTTTTACAATGACCCCTTCTTCAACTTTTCCATTTGTCCCCCCCCCTCAATCTGGAATATTTGGTTACATCCTTGGGCAAACAGTTCCCCGACCATCTGGACTTCATCTCGGGCCGCCGAGCCAGGAAAAGCAGAAGCGCCGTTTACAGCCCGATGATAACAGCCTCTTTCACACAGACGCCGTTCATGAAGTTAATGCGTCGCAGACTCCCTCGCTCAAATCTCGCTTTTAACCCCAACTCGACCCATTCATCGTACGCCTCAAGTGAGACGTGTATATTCTAGGGGGTTTCTTTTTACAATAAGGTTCTGCAAAAAGATTATGAAATCCTTCTGGCAACTGCCATTGGCCTGAGCCCAAAACATGATGTCTTTTACTCATGTTAACAATGTTTTCCTCCAGCCCCAGTTGCTCAAATGAGGATTTATTTGTGTAATTGCAAAGATTGAGCTTAATTCCAGCTATTTATTTTCTCGCTAGAGCAGTAACAGTTTCTCGGAGATCATATGAAATCTGGAACTCTGACAGGGCTTTTCTCAGCACAGTTCGTGATGCGCAGGTTTGACTCTTTGTTCGTCTCAGACAAAGGCAACTGGGTGAGATGTCTCTCAATTTGGAAGCATGTGAACCGCCAGCTGAATGAAACACACTTGTGTCAGATCAGCACAAACAGACCCTACCCCTCTGTTATCACAAGGACTCAATCCGATCTCTTTTGTGCGCAGCGTGCGTTAGAGAAAAGCTTCTTGTGGCAATCACAGGGCAACATCTTGACACCGGAGGCAAAAAGGATGGTGTTTAGGAAATCTGCAGGGGCACGAGCGGGTGTCGTGTCCACTGATAACAGCATAAGAGACCAGGAAACACACAGTGCTGTTGTTGCCGCTGGGGTTCCTGAAAGTTAGGCGCTCTGGGCGACGGGCCGCACACACACAGGATACCTCGCCTCTGCTGCGGGAAAAACACGCTGGGTCTGACACACAAAAACGGCCACACAGACTTCCTGCATTTCCCCACCTACCGGTCAGCCACCTGTGGCATGCATGCAAACACTCCAAGCTCTAAAACAGCCAAAAAGAAACTAATGGTGTTTGTTGATATTTTGTTTTTCTTCAGTATATCTTTAAAGAAGATCACTGAAGAACAGCATTAAGGTCCTTGATGATTTATAAAATAAGAGTTAATGGCTACTAGCATTTTGAGAGTCAAAAACATATACAGGAAATACAAAATTAATTCCAATGGATCCTGACAATGCACTGAATTCCTCAGAAAGATTAGTCTGATCAAGAACTGAACATTACTAAAAAAGCTATTAGCTTAAATCCACAGTCTCTTCAGACATTCCTAAAAGTATTTATGACAGTTTTGAGCACAAGTAGTTTACTTAACCTGTAGACAAAGTCTCTTTTTTTTAAATGCATATGCGTTTGTTTTAGATAATACACAATTATAAGACCTTTAATATTCATTCGTTAATTTTCCTTCGACTTAGTCTCTGATTTATTAGAGGTCGGAATGAACCGCCAACTATTCCAGCATATGTTTTACACAGTGAATGCCCTTCCAGCCACTACCCAGTACTGGGAAACACCCATACACTCTTGCATTCACAAACACACTCATACACTATGACCAATTTTAATTCATTTATTTTCTTTTTGGCTTAGTCCCTTTATTAATCAGGGATCGCCACAGCAGAATGTACCGCCAAGCATATGTTTTTTTACGCAGTGTATGCCCTTCCAGCCGCAACCTATTACTGAGAAATACCCATACACTCCCATTCACACACATACACTAAGGACAATTTAGCTTTTCCAATTCACCTATAGCGCATGTATTTGGACTTGTTGGGGAAACCCACACGAACATGGGGAAAACACGCAAACTCCACACAGAAATGCCAACTGACCCAGCCGAGGCTCGAACCAGCAACATTTTTGCTGTGAGGTGACAGCCCTACCCACTGCACCACTGCACCATGTCCAATTTAGTTCATTCAATGCATCTATAGCGCATGCTTTTGGACTGTGAGGGAAACCAGAGCACCCGGAGGAAACCCACGCGAACACGGGGAGAACATACAAACTCCACACAGAAATGCCAACTGGCCCAGCCTTCTTGATGTGAGGCAACAGTGCTAACCACTGAGCCACCGTTCCTTCCCTGCTTATTTAATATGAAAGATTATAATAAGGAATCTAAACATACTCTAGAACACAGGTGTCAATTTCAGTTCCTGGAGGGCCGCAGCTCTGCACAGTTTAGTTCCAACCCTGTTCCAACACACTTACCTGTAGGTTTCAAATAAGCCTAAAGGAATCAATTAGTTTGATCAGGTGTGCTTAATTAGAGTTGGAACTAAACTGTGCAGAGCTGCGGCCCTCCAGGAACTGGATTTGACATCTGTGCTCTAGAAGAAGCTTTTTGCAAAAATATTCTGCAATTTGGCGAAATTGTTATTTAAACGGCCAACAGATGAGATTCTATTTGTAAATTATTAAACAATATTAATAATAAATGCTAAAACAATGAATGAAATTAAATGTGTATAAATATCAGTTGTCATATCTTCCAATACAATGCATTTCAGCTGCCAGCTTGCTCTGTGCAACTCTCACATGGTCGCCCACTGAAGCGAAGCAGGGCTGCGCCTAGTCAGTATCTGGATGGGAGACCACATTGGAAAGCTAGGTTGCTGCCAGAAGTGGTGTTAGTGAGGCCAGCAGGGGGAGCTCAACCTGTGGTCTGTGTGGGTCCCAATGCCCCAGTATAGTGAAGGGGACACTATACTGCTTAGTGAGTGCCATCCTTTGGATGAGACATTAAGAGCGCACTCACTATGCCAGGGGTGCTCAACCCTATTCCTGGAGAATATTCCTATTCCAGTGTTCAGTTGCAGCCCATATCAAACACACCTGCCTGTAATTATCAAGTACTCCTCAGGTTCTAATTAATTGGTTCAGGTGTGTTTGATCAGGGCTGGAGCTGAAATCTGCAGGAAGGTCGATCTCCAGGAACAGGGTTGGTCACTCATGCACTATGCTATCCGAACTGTGCCCAGGCACGTTTCCTGGTTCGATTGAGAAGTGTGAGTGCTCTGAATCAGGCTCAGGTGTGGATCAGTTGGCCGGTCCTGGCCCAGGTGGAAGAGGTGTGCCAGAGCGCGGTTCACTTGGGCTTTGGCCTGGTATGCTTGTAGTGTGAGTTCAAATCGCGCCTGAGCCCGAAACTGAACACGAGACGTGACTTTTAACGGACTGCTTCATAAGGATTTATTAATCATTCTTACTGTTTAATGAACACAAACTGTCATAGTTTATTAACGATGCAAACCTCTAACTCCACGACAGCAGACCTCCTAATACCTGCAACACGAAGACTTTCATGATTATTTATGAGCGTCAAAAGTGGCTGATCTGTTCGGCTAAATATTTGACTGTGTGTCACTGCATATCAAACCACTAAAACGATATAACTAATCTCCACTGTGCTGAGCGAGAGCGCATCTCTTCTGTTAAATTGAACAGCACATCATCGATGATGTAAACATGTTCGGCTCGGATGCAATGTGAGTGCAGATCATCAGGGGAGAGGGGACAAGCGTGCTTCGGCACGGTTCAAGGCAACTGTACATAGAACCAAGGTCCTAAACTGAGGTCCTGACACTCTGTGTTCGTTAAAAATCCCAGGATGTCCTTCGAAAAGAATAGGGGTTTAACCCTGATATTCTGGCCAAATTTGCCCACTGGCCTCTGTCCATCATAGCCTCCTAACCATCCCCATATCATAATTGGCTTCATCACTTCACCAATCAGCTGGTGTGTGGTGTGTGGTCTGGCGCAATATGGCTGCCATAGTGTCATCCAGGTGGATGCTGCACACTGGTGTTGGATGAAGAGATTCCCCCAATGTGTAAAGCGCTTTGAGTGTTTAGAAAAGCGCTACTATATATAAATGTAAATGTTATTATTATTTCAGTAATTAATTTTGTGATTCAAGTGCTGCAGTTGTTTTATAATGCCATGTAATGATGTGTGAGAGATCTACAAATAAAATGTTAAATACCTGACGTAAAACCAATCTCTATGTAGCATTTCTGTTGTGAGCCTTGAAAAGAATATGTATCTTAAAAATGCACGCATCTTCTTAGTCGATAACGAGCTCAAAACAAAATAGCAGAATAAAAGAGTAAACTGGATGAAATATTGGATTTTTAAAACCTTTGAAACTCCAGAGTGCCTCATGCAGTTTAATCCTCCATCAGAGTTGCTATTATCCTTAATGGAAAACAACGTCAATATCAGCTGAAAGTGCACACTTCACTGTTGCGTCCTGGTTTTTGCTCATTTAAAGTTCTGATTTGCACCGTCCACAGCAAATTAAATTGATTTACCATTGACAAGGACACAGAAAACTCGACTTGTTTCTGCAAAAGTCATGACTTAGAGATTTCT
This sequence comes from Danio kyathit, assembly GCA_903798195.1. NCBI lineage: Eukaryota > Metazoa > Chordata > Actinopteri > Cypriniformes > Danionidae > Danio > Danio kyathit. Next base: position 40,724,895 of record LR812537.1, on the reverse strand, counting down.
TCTCGCAAACAGAGAGACAGTTTTTCCAGTGCAGGATCTGTACGGTTCACTTGGCATATTATTAAATTCAAATTCCGTCTGGCAGCTCCTGCTTCCTGAGGGTGAAAAGGAGAATCTAAGTGGGAAGAAATTGACAAGCGCTTCTACCTCTGCGATAATGTAATTAGCGGGCTGTTCTCCAGAGCTTCACCTAATTCTCCAACCAAGCGCTTGTCAGAAGGCCGTAAATTACTGGATGATTTTTCACACCTTTTTACTTTCTCCAACAAACCACGCTTGCCTTTACATTCGCTTCATGTTTTTAAAAAGTCCCTCACACAATTCCTTGGGTATAAATCGCGCAACAGACCTCGGTTTGTGTAAGAGAACGTATGGAGGGAAGCAATACAGTACAGTCCTGTCCTTGGGTATCTCAGATCAGTCCGAAGCAGCAGATATATAAGTCTCTCAGTGCTGAAGTTTGTGGATCTGGGGGCGTCCTCTGGGTGCTGGGATCTTTTTGAAGTGCACACATGTGAAAAACACATCTCGCTGCCTTCAACCAGCCCAGCTCCCATCGGCAATAAAAGTTGACAGACAAGATATATGAAGTGTAACGTCGCCCTGCCTGTCAGTCAGAGATGTACACACACACACACACTCCTTGAAATATGTCCCCGTCGTCGTGCCATGAGAATGAAAGACAGTGTATTGATTTGCCCAGACCTGCCTTGTTTCAACAACTGGAAGTGCTCTCAGTCAAATGGATTTCCCACACACAAGCCTACTGTCTGTGAAGCAGACGAATTAAGAAGCCAGAAAGAGGAAGCATAAAGACACTGGCATACAGTACATATGAGGACACCCGCTACACACAAACACATTAGACAAATATGATTTAAGGCCCACCGCTGGAACAGAAGTGCTTGCTCACATCTGGAGAAGACATCAACTGAAATGAATAAGTACAGTGAGGAGGGGGTATCAACAAATATGTTTTTAACAAGGGACTATTTTAGGGTTGTGTTTACAGACTTGGCCTGCCTTAATTCACATAAAATAAATGAAGCACAATGTTATGAGGTCCTCAAAACACAAGAGTCGACATATAGTTTTTGTTTATGTTGATTTGGAAAATTGTAAAATAGCATTGGAATAAAACTTATGACTTGGCTCACGTATCTACTACTCAATGTTTGCCAGTCAAAAACTTTATTATTATTATTATTATTATTAATTAGCTAATAAATCTTGGATGGTATTTTTTGTCAATTTGTTTTCTTCCAATAAAGACTGGTCTTGTGTTTCTTTATGAAACTGGCTGATTGCACACGTCAATTTGTAAGTGAAATTGATTGTAACTTTGTCAAAATTACATTAAGAAAAAGGCAACATTATAATGAGTAGGGGTACAACAAAGTTAAGGATAGAAAATTCAGTTTATTAAGAGATTCGTCAGGCAGGCAAAGGCCATAACAGGGATACACAGGAGCACGCAGATAATCCAAAAGAGTAGTCAGTAGGAATGGCTGATGTGAAACTGACGTCTCGACAGTGTCAAGACCCAAAGCACAAGTGTTTCAAAACACTGCATCAAAGCATAATTCGAAACACCCAGGTCATGTGACTAAAGTGTTACGATACACTCAGGTCACATGACTAAAGTGATTCAAAGCATTGGTCATTTCAGAAACGTTTCAAGACCTGGTGAATCTCCGTTTGACTGACAGGGTTGTACAACACCATTTTTTCATGAAGGCTAGGCTAGTGGAGTAACTGTGCTGCAAATGACCGAGTTCGAATCCCAACTTGTACAAATACTCTTAAATTATGACTTGATGTATTTTAATAATGTTACTTATTTATGACCAAAACAAGACATATCTATTCACAAAGTGTTCATTAGGATGTCAGACCAATGTTAAAACAAAACACGTTACAAGAACAGAGCGTTTAAAAAATAACATCTATAGCTGCATCACCCTGGATTCGAACCCATTATCGCTGCATGCTAGTCTGGAACTCTCACCGCTTCACTCAATCTATTAAAACCTCAACTCTACAACGTGGGGTTTAATACCTCAATTTGTTTTACTGTTTCTTTGCTGAAGCTCTTCCAGAGCAATACATAAAAATCGTAGAGACAGGTGTCGAAAAGTTTCGAAGCTTCAACACATTTGCTTTGACGGTTTCAGGGTTTCATGAAGCCTCACTTTGCCCACCACTAGTAGTCAGAGTACAGGCAAATGGTTGGGACAGGTGGCAAAACAGCATGAACAATAAACAAAGCAATGGTCAAAAACACGGCTAGACAAGGCAAGGAAAACGCTTAATAATGCTCACAGTTGACAAGACTCAGCAAAGAGTGTGTGTGAATGAGGTGTCTTTATAGTCCTGGAAATCAGTCCATCATGAGCTTCCAGCAGTGCGTGTGTGTAATCAGCGGAATCAGGAACTGGTGTGTGATTGCAAAGACGTCTGGGAGTTGTATTTCATATAGTGGCAGATCTGTAGTTCTTCAGCGATCTAGCCTGTGCAGACTTAAATTATGTTAACCTGACCTGACTTAATAGACTGTAAACCTAAAAAAAAATAAGCTAGAAATCTAATTAGCTTAGTTTAATAAATTATAATGAACTTAAAAACATTTGCTGTCGTAACTTTTTGATCATATCATGTTTTACAGCGAACAAAAAATTGCTTATGTATGTCTTATTACGCTACTTTGTCAGCAAAATGTTACCAACTTATTTGTTTTTTGTATTTTTTTTTAAGAAATGATTGATTTTAAGGCATTGATTACAGTATATTGATAAAAAAAAATATGGGCCACTGAAATGAATGTCAGAGACTGACAATAAGTCAAACTTTCAGCATTCAAATGGTTGGGGAAATTATGATTCCCTGCAAAATTCTCTTGTGTTACTTGCAAAACCCACAGCATTTAGGAGTATAGATATTTAGCCAGTTTACATTTTCTCAAGAAAATATGGACAAGTAACATTTGACCAATCGTGCCATTTTAAATTCATATTCTAGTTTACTAAAATTAAATAAATAAATGAATAAACATAATTTATACATTTACTTAAAGTGATTAAAAACACTAATTTTGAAGAATGTTAGAAACCACTAGCCATTGACATCCATATTAGGGAGAAATCAGAAGTCAGAAGCTTCTAGTTTCCTTCAAAATATCTCTTCTGTTTGTGGAAAAAATAAAATCAAGGTAATCAAAAATATGTTTGCCATGTCATGCAAATCATGCCAGCCCATGATTAGTCATGACATCTATGGCTCATTATCAAATATGACAAAATTTAACAAAGTGACATGGAAATGCAATTATAGACCACCAGGGTTCTAAAGGCTCCATGAGCGTGATTCTCAGTGCATTACTTGTAAGTCATTCTGCAAAGAAAGTATCTGCTAAGAGCATAAATGGTAATTTGATACAAGTCTTTAAGCGGAACTAGCCTTGGCTCTAACGTGATGGTGGCTACGCACAGTAGCCATTGGACCAAATGAGCTCTGCAGACGATCCATGTAGAGCACATCTGACTCTAGTCTAGAGGCTTCCCACACTCAGTTACCCAAACCTGAAAATACTGTCATTATTATTTTACTCTTATGTGCTTCCAAACTCTTAGGAGCTTTTCTTCCATGAAAAACAAAAAGTGAATTTTTGAAGAATAGCCACTCCTGGCCCCTCAAAATAATGAAAGCAAACGAGTACTGAGGTTGTCAAACTTCAAAAAACACCTTAAAAATATCATTAAAGTATCATAAAAGAAGCCCAAAGCGAACTGCATTCCAAGTGTTCTGCAGTCATTCGATCTTTGTGTAAAGAAAAGATGAAAAGTCTTATTACAGCATTTTCTGATGATTTTTTTTACTCCGGGAAGTTGTTGCATCTGAACCACTGAAAAAAATCAATCAGACATCTTGTGAACTGGATCAAGCAACAATAATTTCTGATGCACTTTAAAATATGGCTATAAGTGAAGTTTATTATTAAACTAATTTCGAGAGGATCACGTGCTTATGATTGACCACAGCTGGTCCCACATTAGCCATCACATGATTTACCAATCAGACGAATCCAAACGCACAAAAAAATAACCAGATTTTCTTACCTTGGTCATCTTCGTCTTGAAGAATCTCCCAATGCACCCCTACTCCTCCCCTTCTTTCCTAAATGAATCCAGGATAGGGCGGCACGTCGGCTCAGTGGTTAGCACTGCTGCCACACAGCAAGAAGGTTGGTGGTTTGATTCCCGGCTGGGCCAGTCGGCGATTCTGTGTGGAGTTTGCATGTACTCCCCGAGCTCACATAGATTTCCCCTGGGTACTCTGGTTACCTCCCACAGTCCAAATACATGCTGTAAAAGTGAATTGAACAAAATAAATTGGCCGTAGTGTATGTAATGTAATGTAATGTAATGTGTATTCACAGTATGTAGCGCATTTATAGTGTACAGCCATACACCCAAAGCACTTTACAATCACCAGCAGTGTGCAGCACCCACTTGAATGATGCGACAGCAGCCACAGGACAACGGTGCCAGTGCGCTCACACATACCAGCTATTGGTGGAGTGGAGAGACAGTGACAGAGCCAATTCAGTGGATGGGGATGATTGGAAGGCCATGAATGGTATGTAGGGAATTTGGCCAGGACACTGGGGTTACACCCCTAATCTTTACGAGAAGTGCCATGGGACTTTTATTGACCACAGAGAGTCGGGACCTCGGTTTAATGTCTCATCCGAAAGACGGCCACTGACAGTATAGTGTCCCTTTCACTTTACTGGGGCATTAGGACTCACACAGACCGCAGCTTGAGCGCCCCCTGCTGGCCTCACTAACACCACTTTCAACAGCAACCTAGTTTTCCCATGTGGTCTCCCATTCAGGTACTGATCAGGCTCAGCCCTGCTTAGCTCCAGTGAGTAACTGGTCTTGGGCTGCAGGGTGATATGGCTGTGAACATTTTAGTACTAGTCTTTCACTGCACAAACATATGCTGGTACAGTTGGCGGTCCATTCCGCCGTGGCAACCTCTAATAATCAAGGAATAGGCCGAAAGAATGAATTCAGAGGAACTCCCGAGAGCTACCTGAGCTAAGACTCCTCTCTCTCCTGATGAAACGGGAGGAAGCCCCGGGATCGAGGATCTTCCGAGCTCAGGGATCTCTCCTGAGACAGCATGCCAAACACGCCTTGTTATCAATCATCAGCTAAGTGTGAACTCTTGAAAATACAGGTAAAAACTGTAAAAATGCACAGTACAAATCTGTAACCTGATTAACAGTAACTTAACCGTAAAATGACTTTCCTATAATTCCCTGCATGACACTTCACTTTTTGAGCTCTTTTTGTTGACATTATGCTACATTTAAATTTTTTCTCATCAGTGATGTACTTTAGAATTTTGTTACATCTAGTTTTAATAAGTGAAGTTTAACACGTGCTCATGATTGACCCAGCTGTCCACATTAGCTAATCAAAGGATCCCAAGTCAATAAATATATTGTCATTTCCTTTCTACAACTATTTTCTTCTGGAAGAAACCCCTCTCCTCCCCTTCTTCCACCAGTGACTAGCAATGTTGCCTCACAGTAAGAATACCAATGTGGTTGGGTCCTCATTGGACCATCTGGTATTTCTGTGCGGAGTTTGCATGTTCTCCACGTGGCCGTGTGGGTTTCCCCCGGGTTCCCCGGTTTCCTTCCACCGTCCAAATATGCTCTATTATAGACAAAATAAGCCTAAATCTTTTTTCTAAATGTCTTACTCTCAGGAAGTTCACCTTAGCCTCAGCAGCGGGGGAGTTTTGAGATCGACCTGAGCTCAATCTCCCCTCGCCCTGCAAAAGGGAGGGAGCCCTGGGTCAGAGGATCCCTTGAGCTCAGGGCTCTCTCCCGGCTATGTATAAGCAATGTATAAATCATGAGCTAATTGTGAATTCTTGAAACAATGTTTATTGCATTCATTTAATTTAATTTGTGTTAGCATGATGGAGTTTAGTAGTTGTGTTTTTGTCTGTGTAACAAAAATATGATGTTTAGATGTTAGTACATTTGTGTAGAACACTATAAATTAATGAAATACGATAGTTTATTTAATAAGGACAGTAAGGTCTCACTTTGCTTTGACAAAAGTCTTGTCACTTAACAGAAATTATGTCCAGTATAGAATATAACATTAATTAATATTGTGAATGACTCCAATGAGCTTGGAGGACTGCATCCATACATCTCTGCAATGACTCAAATAACTTAATAATAAAGTCATCTGGAATGGCAAAGAAAGCATTCTTGCAGGACTCCCAGAGTTCATCAAGATTCTTTGGATTCATCTTGCCTCCTCCTTTATCTTACCTGACATGCTCAATAATGTTCATGTCTGGTGACTGGGCTGTCCAATCCTGGAGCACCTTGATCTTCTTTGCTTTCAGGAACTTTGATGTAGAGGCTGAATTATGAGAAGGAGCGCTATCCTGCTGAATAATTTACCCTCTCCTGTGGTTTGTAATGTAATAGGCAGCACAAATGTCTTGATACCTCAGGCTGTTGATGTTGCTATCCACTCTGCAGATCTCTCCATACTGAATGTAACCCAAACCATGATTTATTGTTCACCAAACTTAACTGATTTCTGTGAGAATCTTGGGTCCATGTGAGTTCAATAGGTCTTCTGCAGTATTTGTGATGATTAGGATGTTGTTCAACAAAATCGGCCTTCTGCCACTTTTCCAACTGATCAACTAGAAGTCAAGTTATTATTTGATGCTCCTACAACTGGGATCGATGACAAGACTTTTGTCAGGTAGTGTAATCAAAACTTATCCACAGATGAAAGTCATTCAGATTTGAGAGTTTAAAAAAAGATGGTTGATTTTTAATTTTTGGGAGAACTTTTCTTTTAAATTGTACTTTTTTTCCCACAGGTAGACTAGGAGAGAAAAAAAGAAAGCAGAAACTTCGTAAGGGAGCAGAAAGAGTTGTCTCTGGCTGAGGAAAAGAGAGGGGATAGGAGAGACTGACAGCAGAGGAGCAACACTGCCAAAGGTAGAGGCCTGATTGGCAGCATCACTCCTCGCCATTCATCACACAGGAACTCCAGACTTCCCAAATCCTTCAGCAGATGGAGCGGCCACTCGGTTTAAACACCTGATATGAAGCCATCCGTCATGCTGTAATGCGGCAGTTGGGTCTGCAGCTGGGCTCTCGATATGGTGCGGCACAGCTCTGGCGGGCTTGGAAAGTAGCCTGAGTGCACCCGTGATGGACTGGAGCCAGGCAGGCTGCACCGCACCACGCTCTCCCCTGATAGCATTCACAGCCCTCCACTGGACCATGGAACAGGTGGATCCGAAAAAGAGAGAGAGAGAGAGAGAGAGAGAGAGAGAGAGAGAGAGAGAGAGAGAGAGAGAGAGAGAGAAAGACGGAGTGACTTCATGCGTAGTGGAGTGGGGAGTAAGGTTGAAGCAGAGCGGAGGATAGAAAAATGCACACAGCTTCCCGTGTTGAATACCAATGATTTGAAAAAACCCTGAGAGCTGCACACCAACCGCACACAAATAAATAATCATTACTGTCCTTTAGACAAGCGCTGAAAAAAATCTGCAGTTTATTTCAGCAAAATAAACCAAGCACAGATGCTCTGCTTGAAAACATAGTTTAACTGCAGACCGAGGAAGTGTTTTTAAGGAAACAGATGTGAAAGTGGTTTCAAAAGGTAGGGAAGTTAATTGTGCACCATCATGTACATACTGTATACTGTATAAACATCCCTTCAGAAGGTTTTAGAAGGTTTTTAAAGTGTTTCATGCTTACCAACTATTAAATATTATTTCAATAAAAGAGAACTTTTCTTTTTGTATATACATTAAAATGTAATTTCTAACATCTAGCTTTTTCATCAGTATCTGGATGCAGCCTTTATGAAGCTGAAATTGCATCTCTTAGTGATGCAATGTCAGACACAATGCACTCAATGGAGCTAGTGATGTCACTGTGGGGTGGGGTTAGGTGAGCCCATTAAGATTGCATCTGCACCAGGTCTGCATCCAGACCCCTCGCGCTTTTTTGTTTCATGTTTCATAGAAAGGAAGAGTGTCGTCACATCCTTTTGATTTTAACAGGAAAACTGTCATAGTATTGTACATAAATGAAGCCTATAGGCTTTTACAGACAACCTTGGAAGTCGTGGACTGTCTCTTTTTTATGAAAGGTGCCATAGAGTGCATTGGTTTAATATGTAATTTTTTCTCTGATATCTACATAGAAGGTACACTCAAAAAAATAACAATTACAGATTTGTTCAAACTACTTATTTTAATTGAGCTAAAACAACAAAGTCCTTGAATTTTTTGAGGGGGACAGATTAATTGTGGAGTCGGATCAGTCTCAAAAATAATGCATATAAAAAATAAAGTTTATACATTCACAGAACAATTCACATGTACAAAATCTAATTCGTATATCTGTAAACACAATTCATGAATTCACATGTGAAAATCCGAATTTTTTTTCCGCCAAATGAATTGGATTTGTCTATTTGTGAATTGTGTTTTGAATTTATGAATTGGATTTGCATATTTTTTAATCGTTTTTGGAATTTACAAACTGGATTTGCGTATTTTTAAATAGTTTTTTGAATTCACGAATTGGATTTGAATATTTTTGAATTGTTTTTTGAAATTACGAATTTAATTTGCGTATTTTTTAATTGTTTTTTTTTTAATTTACAAATTGGATTTCCATATTTTTTAATCATGTTTTGAATTTACAAACTGGATTTATGTGTTTAAAATTTTTTTTGTATTTTTGAATATAAGAATTGGATTTGTGCATTTTTGAATCGTTTTTTGAATTTATGAAGTGATTTGCATATTTCTGAATTGTTTTTTGAATTTACATATTGGATTTGCGTATTTTTTAATCGTTTTTTGAATTTACAAATTGGATTTGTGTATTTTTGAATTGTTTTTTGAATTTACGAATGGGATTTGCGTATTTTTGAATCGTTTTTTGAATTTACAAATTGGATGTGCAAATTTGTTAATTGTTTTTTAAATTTACGATTTGGATTTGTGTATATTTGAATGGTGTTTTAAATTTACGAATTGGATTTGCGAATTTGTTAATTGTGTTTTTGACTTACAAATTGAATTTTCATATTTATGAATCATGTTTTGAACTTACAAACTGGATTTTGTAAATGTGATTTGTGTTGTGGATGTATGAATTTTATTTTGTAAATGTATTATCTTTGAGACTGATCTAGCTCCATATTAATTGTTTTATGTTCAATCTAATTAAATTAGTAAAATTAATAAGTTAACCTAATTTCTTCATGTTGTCACAGACTGGTTATGTGGAATATTAATAAACTCTGCTCTGATGCTCCGCCTAGTAAGTATAGTTAACTAGCTTTCTATATTCTAATTATACTCGCCAAAAGGGACTGACAGTAATGTATTTAGAGCTGTATTTTAATGTACGTTTAATGTATATGAAAACAGGCAGGGATTGACACAATGCATAAATGTGCATTAAACACTTATACTCAGCAGTTTACATGTGTTTATTGCCTCATTACAAACATACGTGGCAAATTTCATAATATACATATTAAACTAACAAAATATACATTTAAACAGACGTTTACATTTAAATGAGTCCTCTGGTTGGTGCTGAATAAATTTGTAATCCATATATCCTGCATTTTGTGTTCTGACAGGCTTTAAACAGAGGAGACACGTGTGCAAGGCTGTTCACAGAACTGCTCCTTTAGTCTCACATTTTCAAAATAAGAATGTCACATATAGTGTGTATAATACAAGCTTAGATAAACTTAGTAATAAGAACATACATTAGCATTGTTATAACATCACTAGGAAACATTGTGGCCAATCAAACGCAGCCTGGAGCATGCATATTAATGATCCTGTGTGCAATGTAAAAGTTGCCTGTTTTTCACCTGGCTTTTACACTCAAAGGATTTGCATGAGGTAGAGGAAACCATGATGTTTGAGGCTCACGATATGTCATTTCCATGAACTGAACTCTTATTATTCAGCTATACCTATGCATATCCAGATTTTCATTCTATGGCATCTTTAAGTTTCATTACAAACTTTTCACACATTGGCAATAAAAAAAGAAATACATGAAATTCTTATATAAAGCCTCTTTAAAACTTTACAGTTATGGTTATTTTTAGTTTATCAACATGCAAATGCCAAACTCTACTGAAGTCCAAAAGAAGGCTCCCTTAGACAGCAGCTAGCTACTGTATTCAGTAAGGCAGTGAGTCAGTTTTATAGTTTCTGGAACAGAACATACACACAAACACACACAGGTTGCAGCATATACTCATCCAGAGCTCCTTTTTAAAACTTTTTTCCTGCCAGTGCAGAATTTAGTTTGAGGTCAAGCTGGTGGAACTATCGATCTGCTAAACCGATAAGAGATGACATTCTGTTGCCTATGAGATACACTGGCAAAAAGAAGAATGAAACAGAACTTCTTGTTTAAATTGTACACCGCATTGACTATTTACCAGCTCAGTTTAAAGGAAAAGACAGCACTGCATGAGCTAGAGCAGATACATTTTACTGGACCAGTTGTTTATGGCCACTAAACAGCATTGAGAAGAACATACTGTAGAAAAGTGGAAGACGTGAATCAAAAATCACTAGTTTAAAGTCAAGTGAAACAGTGCTGTGATTCTCTACAATGCTGACAAGAAAAAACAGCTATAACATTGTGTAACAACAATCATTCCACAAATCGCCAAATATTACCCTCATTACTGTTGTTGCAACATAAGCTCATTCTGAATACGTTCCCTACAGTATATACATTTATGGAGATCGCATTTCGGAGATGGCTGCATTTCGTCTTTAAAACAAACACTATTGGACGGGATGACGTCGTTCCTTCTCACACATACCAGCTGATCGCATACGGGGCGAAGAACGGTTCCAGAAAGCGGGTAAGACAAAAAACAAAATCCAAAAAATAAAAAACAAGTAAATAACAGGGTGAGAATGTGCTAAAATTTGAAAACGTGGTAAAAATCAGGCGAGGCCTTTACTTTTTCTGGATTTCTTTTTAAAACTGTCAGTTGGGTTTAGGGAAGTGGGCGGGCTGGTCAATCGGTGCTTTTGAAAACACTATTGGTTGGGTTTAGGGAAGGAGGAGAGTGGGTTAGTTGGCACTCACGAGAGAAATTTGAGATCTCAAAAAGCAAACACAGCGGCTTTGCAAAAACAAAAGGTGCCTTCGACATGAAGCACGGCTGCAGCTGTCAATCAAGGAGGTTAGCCGAGTGCAGGCGGGGGCGAAGTTGAAAATGAGGCTGTCTGGTCGGACACTTCGGGGCTCGTAGTTTGCTGCAGTCACGACAGATCACGTGGTGTTATCGTTTATTTATTTATTTATTCATTCATTCATTTATTTTACAACAAGGAGTTACAGCACAAATAAAACTGAATATAGTCTCTACAAACTATAATTCATTTTTAACAACAAGGAAATTATTATTTAAATTTGAGTAGCCAATACAGAAAAAAGTATAATGAGAAAAAAATGGGAAAACGAAAGGGCATGTGTGTGTGTAAAACCCCAAAACAAGGTGTCTGTTAATATAAATGATAAAATTTATTTGGATAATGAAAGCATTCACATTAATCCAAAAAGATTGAACAAAGGGCAATCCCAAATAAGTGAGCAACACTTCCAGTATAACTTTCCCAGAAAGAGCAATATATATCAATGTTACTTTTAAAATTCTGTATAAATGGCTTGAAATTATTTTATAAATATATTATAATATAATAAATTTGTTAAGAAACCTTTATGGGGGTAACACGATCAATGATGACTATTATATTACAAGTCTGTCAGACTTATTTGAGTGGATATTTGGTTATTCACTAAAAATCTATCATTTAAATCATTTATGGAGCCAAATACAGTAAATGGTCTCTATGAAAAAGGTTGGAAATAAACCTATGCAAATAATATATCCTTTATAAACAATATTTAAAAAAAAAAAAAAAAGAAGATATTTAAAAAAAAAGATATATTAAAATATTTGTAGTTCTTTGATATGTACAAGATAGAGATGGCAAAAAGTTCATTGTTTGTTTTGAAATGAGTAAGACGGAAGTTGTCCAATAATAAATCCGAAACACACGTGGTTGCTGTCATGTAGTAAATCCAGCCAATCGTGTAATATTGGTGTTGTCATCGCAGCTCCTGCAGTCGCTCTTCATGTGCTGCATCGGCTGAGCGCACTGTCTGATATCCGAGCGATGTCGCGATACTTTGATGCCACATGTGACAAATTACTTGGCGTCGGCGCAGCATCAAGTCGGACAAAACTTCTAAACGGCATGCTCCACTTTAAGACAGATTTCGCTGCATAAAGTCGAATCAAGCGGCAGCCTCCCACTCTCCCTCGGGAAGCCAATACGAAAGTAACTAAAACTGCAATTCATTGACTCGCCTTTGGGGGCTGGCTTCAGGAACTCCAAATGTTCTCTGACTGCAATGGTAAATTGGCCAATTTTACAGCTGATAAAAACATGTTTACAGCCTGGTACAAAAGATGGCTTTGGTGCATATAGCTAATATTACTCTTCATGACAACTGTGAGGGGGTGAATAGTATTATAACTCATCCGTTTAGTTTTTATTAAGTTTTATTAAGTCTGCATAATTAAGGGCGTGGCCACTTGAGTGACAGCTACCGTAAGTCTCGCTGTCTCGTTACTTTAGCAGATTCCGGCTGATTAGCTGCTGCACTCGGCATATACATCATATTTTTGTGTTGTTTTATGTGGCTTTACACAGTTAATTGCCTTTTGGAATTATTACCTACAATTATCAGATGATATGGCATTCTGTGTGCACTTAATTGTGCTCACAAACCATTCAAGTTGCCTCCATTTCCCAGGTGAGTGAAATTATATACTTATATACCATATCTATAATTTTTTTATTACTTAAGATAATTTATCATTTATAATTTTCTTTAGACCTGTAAAGCACTCCAGAATCTGAGAGATTGATTATCTGTAGGCTCTAGAAAAGTCATCTAAAATGTTGTCATACAGTGTTATGCCTGGATGTCATAAATATTCTTGCATTTACTAACACAGACTATATTTGAAGTGTTTGGAAGTAATTTGCGTTTTCTTCCTGTAGAAAAACGTCATAAGAACAATGCTTAGTGGCTCGATGTATAACAACAGTGTTTTTATAAGACTAAACACTTTATTGATACAGTATACAACCAAGCACATGTGGCCAGAACACAATGAGTCGCAGGTAATGAAGTATTAAGCGTTTCTCTCAAAGAAAAGCCCATCTAAGCAAAATGCTAGCAGGCGTTTGTAGCTACACTGACACTCTGCATTTTTGCCCTTATTTGGTCACCAACGGTGAGTGCGATGATGCGCGAACTAAATGCCGACGGTTGGCCACGCCTACTTGTTGCTTCATTTGCGCTCTTCAGAAACCTATGGACGACGTCACTGATACTACGTCCACATCTTTTACAGTCTATAAGTCGAACGACCTAAAAACTGCAAAAAACGTACCTCCTGGGACGTATTTGGCACTCTCCAGAAATGTATACAGCGGTACGTTTTCAGAATTGGGTTGTTATTAATTGTACTAAATATTTTTTACAACTTAAGCCATTTCATTCTATGGCAGAAAGGTTGTAGAACTTCATGATGATGATCTGCAAATGTAAAAAAGATGAAGCCGATACAGAGACGGTATTGTTTTAGTTAATGAAAATGATTTTACACCTGGAACCCAACTCGTACTCCTGCTACTCTCAACTCAAGCTACTGTCAAATGTGCATTTTAAAAGACAAATTTGTGATATTACCATTATCATGACATCAGTTGTTGGTTCCACCATCTGTAGAAGTTAAATGCTAGTCTGGAGCCCCGCTCACGTATAGTGCATCTCTCATTAGCTGCAGGCTCTGTGGAAGCCTTGAGTCTGAGGACTAATTTGTCAACAAAAACAATTAGGGGGAATGATCCGTTACACTGGTTTTAATGAGTACAGTCAGGTCACAACACTAAAAGTGACAACAGAAAGGTCATCACGGCACCACTCAGACACCCACCTACACGAACACACAGCCGAATTAGCTGCTTCTGCAAAACGTAATTGTTCAATACTTAAACACAGCATGAACACGGATGTCTAAGAGTTCATAAAAACACAATTTCAGCCTTGAATTCCGCTAATAAAAAAAGACCCAACGTCGCTATCTGCCGTTTTTCATTACTGAGTAATCACAAACATTTTATGTGAGAGCTTTGTTTATTTCTGCGACCTTGGCGAGGCCTTAGTGGATATCTAATAGAGACTGTGCTTGCTGTAGCTATGACTACCGTTTGTGGAGGATTTCAACTTTTGTTTGATTTGAATGGGAATGTCTTTACCCAGTTAAGCTTGGCATTGCTTCAAGTATTCCGAGAGCAACACTGTCTGCAAATCGAATGAGTGTCTTAACCGCAATTACAAACTACAGTTAATTAAAAACTCCAATTAAAAGCACTCGTATGTCTACATACACGGCAACCTTTCTGGTAAATGTGAATTGCTTCAAATAATGGCATATTTGATCAGCTTTGGTCTACTTTCTTTGAACAGAATATCATTAGCGTTTTAATCTATTACTGACGCATGCAAGCTAACAAACTCAAGGCATCAAAGCGTCCACGGAAGTTGATCAATACTGCATTAATTACAGTGGTGGGAAAAATTAAGTTCAGCCTGTGTAATTGTACAGATACCCTCTTTTTAATACCCCCCCCCCCCCCTTCCTTCATGTTAACTTTAAAAGCTAATTTTGTTCTCAGAAATGAGGACACTTCCCACAGCTGCATGCTCCTCTCTGTCCTTGTCCCTCCATTATCTGATGTCAGGCTTTAACTATGTAGAAAAGAGCTTTTTTGTCACGGATCATTGCTTAACCTTTACGAATGCTTCATCTCCACCTCATCACAGACCTTCGTCGTCTGTCTGCTGGAGGAAATGGCTTACATTTGTGACTCTACCTTCCCCCCACTTGTATGAAATGCATTTGAAAGCAGAGAGGGCAGATGGACTGCAGGTAAGATACTGTATTCTACACACTGCAGTCAGTAGCAGTAATAGCCAACAGGTGCCGTTTATAGGCTCATGGTCAACAAAATGTTCAGGAAAGTATACTTACTTATGTTTGCGGTCTTTAACGATGTGCACCCCCATGTCATACAGTATATTGCGAACTACTAATGCTATCTTCTTCCTTCCAGCTGATGTATTTTTATCGGTATTTGATATTTTCACCCTCAAATACTGAAATGACGAAGAAAAAGGAGTCTCCAACATAAACTGTGGCTTGGAGAAATGATTTCTACATTAAATTTAGAGCGAATTAGGTACTATTTGAAAAGAAAACTTAAACAATTATGGCCCATTTCCACTGAGTGGTACAGTATGGTATGTGTCACCTTTACCAGGCTTGCGTTTCCACTCCACACCAATGGTACTCTTTTGGTGGGCATGGTGTACGACATAGTTTTAGTCCACGTCATTCTCGCTCAAGAAAATGTCAAAGTAAAGCTAAACGGGTCATTCACATATCACACGAGAAGCACTTCTCGCAAAACAGATGCTTTATACACATAAATACTTGTGTACAGTATAAATGTTGATTACTAGCCTTTCGATTAATGATTTCGAAGCCTATACTGTAACATCTGCAATTATATAAAATAAATAAATAAATAAATGCAACATATATGAACATACAGACCCTTACAGTCTCCGATATGTTACCAATTACAGAAAAACTACACAAAGCACACATTCAGTCCTTATTTAAGTTCAAAAACCACAAGCAGCATATAGCCCACAGTCAGTGCAAACCTCTCAACTGTATCTTTAATCTTCACCAGCACAAGTAACCTCTTGTTATAGAGTAATTCCATCATTCCCGAGTTTATAATAGTCCAAAGTTGATGATAATAGTTAAACATAGCAGTTTGTTCATGTTTTTGGTTGCTGAAAAATCATTTGCTCCTTTGTTTTTTCCAGCTTCTCCTTTGTTTTTCGTTCTTCACTCTCGCGTTTCTGAAAGAATCGCATGTCAGAAGCACTTCAATAATCTTCGATGTTATTATCATCAGCTCAAGAAGTTCGTTGTTTCAAATATAGACGGGCGGCGAGCACATGCGAGAAAACGAAAGACAGCCTTGTAAACAACTACGGGGCACAGGGTAGATTCTGCTCTACTTCTTGGCTTTGTGGCTGTTCATCAAGATGATAACAAGGTTTGTTTGAGCTTGGGTCGACCATGGCTTGTTATTATATGTATATATTATTACAGTAAAATGTCTCGGCTGTGTATTTAAAAAGGGAGCTTCCTTTGTTTTCATTCTCCTGCTTGTGTACGAGCTAGTTACATATCTCTGTAAACCAATAGCGTTCAGCTGCATGTCTTGCTCCGCCCTTTTGGTACCCTTTTATTGTGCTAGGTACCAGTTTCGAATGGGTACCCAAAAAGTGGTGCAATACGGTTTCCTTTTTGGTACCTTATGACAGTGGAAACGGCCATAAAAGTGTACCAAACCGTGCCGTACCACTTAGTGGAAACGGGCCATTTGACAAAATCGGGGAATCCTTTTATCTGTTCCCTTGACATACTGTCAACCTTGTGGACTAATGCATCATTTAATGTAATGTTTTAATATTCCTTTTCATCATACTCTATTGTTCAAACAGGTCTTTGTAAACAAGTTTTTAGGAATGACACATATACATATATATATATATATATATATATATATTAGGGGTGTAACGGTTCACAAAAATCACGGTTCGGTTCGATACGACACAGTGGTGTCACGGTTCGGTATGTTTTCGATACAGCAAAAAAAAAAAAAAAAAAAAAAAAAAAAAAAAAAAGGAAAAAAGCCAGAGGATTTCTCTGATTGAAATCTTTTATTGTATGAAAACTAACATCATAAAAGCATGATCTCTCTTCTTTTCTTTTTTTTACTTTGAACTAGGGATGTCAGTTTCTACAAAATCCAGTGATCAATGATCATTTAAATTAACGACCAATTAATCTATTAATCGCTCATTCTTATAAACGATCCGTTTAAATCTAGGCTACCAGCCTGTGTTGAGGCTACTGAAGAATGAGCTGAATATGCAATGCATTATGATTCTTGCTTAATCGTCACAACGAAAAAATCCTAAACTAGGCTACAGGCTGAGTAGCCACGTCAGAGGTGAATGCGGCACACGCTTCTGTTAAAGCTTCCGTGAAGAACGAAAGCGAAAGCAACTACTAAACACTGTTATGCCATAAAATTATTTCATTTTTAACAATCAATTAAATTACACAGCGGTTTTATATCAAAAGTTGATAATAATATCAAATATACTACATTTTGATGGTAAAATAATGATTTAAAGGACGGCTGTTATTTCTTTCAGCTTTCAAACATTAAATAACTAATGCATCAAGTGAAATAAAAACGAATATGAAACAACACATAGCAGGATTTAAAGCATATAAAGAACTATTATATTTAGCAAAATGCTGCTCTTTTTATCTTTGTATTTTTTTTTATCATTTTATTTTTGTTATTTTTAATATTTCTTTGTCTTCATAATTAAAGCTAATCGACAAATTCCTGCTTGACATTTTAGAAAATATTTTGCGTAGCTACCCAGTATATATTAAAGATCACTAGAACAAAAAAACAAACACAAAAACATGTTACATGGCCCCATAAATGTCCAACTTATATTTAACTGAATCGTATAAATTATGAAAATTGCTCCTTTTATTTTTATAAAACATTTGTTATTTTTTTTTGAGTAAAAACAATATCGACATTTAAGAATCATTTTATTAATTCACTCATTCCTTTGACTTGTTTATTGGCGCATATATAGGCTATAATTTAAATCAAACAACAGTAAATTGGACCTCTACAATGCCACTAAGCTTTCAAACAAAAGTCCAAAAAATTAAAGAAAGATTGGACTTTATCCGGTGACGGCCGACACTGAGCTCAGTAAAATGTTTTTGATAAGTTATTAATAATCTGTTCAATAATTCGTTAAAGCCAAAATGAATGGTAATTTAATATAGGCTATTTAAAAAATATATATATAATAAATATAGGCCTAACATATTTTTAAATAAAATAAAATAGGCTATTTTCTGAAAAATGTGCCTGTCTGTGTTAATTATTCCATCGAATTAATTTGATCGCAACACCTGTTATTCCAGAACAGAACATTTGAGCTGGTTTCAGTTCTTTTCATTTTCTTTTTTCTGTAGATTCATTTTTACAAATAATTTTATTTCATTTGTTTGTTAATTAAATGTTGTTATTTAGCCTATTTGTTATACAACAAAGTTGCAAATTAATTTGCTACAAGATGTGGCTGTGTAGTGCGCTTATCCAGAGCGCGTGAACTGCTGCTGCAGAGAGAAAGAGCGCAATGGAAATAGGCTATTTAAATTTTCGCATGCTGATTTATGTGAAATTGCGAATACATGACTAATCGCATTGCAATTTTAAAAATTATTGTATTTTTTCCTTTAGGAGGGAAAGTCTATTTCAATTCATGCTAAAGACACGTGGTGCTGAAGTCCGAAAGTGCCGGTGATGTGAACAGCTGAAGCTGTCAAATTATTTTTAGTTTATTTATTATTAATGATGATGATTAAAAATAATAATGCTATTCATTTTATTCAATAATGTAATTAAAACATGTAATATATCTACATTAATGCGAAACAAGCTAAATATCGTCTTTAAAGTCGTCATACTGTAGATCTCAGCTCTCTGCAATATCTTTGCCTATATCCTCCTCAATACACGATATTGCAGGACAGGCTTAAAACAAAATTCGCAGCACTGAACATGTTCCCAGACTGAAAGTGATTGATGATGAGAAAACTCAGAAACCTGTGAAAACGGAGATGTTCACCGCATATAGCCGTGACGAGCGATTTTTTTTAAATGAAAGCATAATTGTGCCAGTCTGTTAAGATTGCTTGAAACACTTTAATATTTTAGAGTAAATAGTTAAAGTTTGCATCACCAATAATTGATCTTACCCACGCGTGACCCACGTATACTTAAATGTCATGCGACCTATTTTTTGATTACCTGACTCACGGATTAACATGTGGATACAACCGAGATCTGCTTGATTTGACCGTCACCTGCCATCTCAGTGGATCTGAAAGCAGGAATAAGCAAAGTGCTCCCAAACGCCAGACCCGTTGTTGGTTATAGGAGGATTACATTAATGTTAGCTACTAGCCATTTTGCTAGCTGAAGTGCAGTCAGTCCGCGGCGCGTTTCCACCCTTTCGCTTTCGTCCGGAACAAACCCTGCATCATCTCAGCGCCCCTCGGTCTTCGCTTTTGTCCGGGACAAACCCCGCATCATCTCAACACCCAGCTCCGCCGGCTTTTTCGGATTGAAAGCGGCATAACTTTCGGTTTGAGCGCCAATTGAGCTTACTCCGACCCTGAGTGCAGTGTGTGCCTGACTGGAGGTGGGCGGGGAAGGCAGATGTTGCCTGTCACATCATGGGATGCCTTGTTGAGCATTGTTGCGCTGAAAACATTATATTTGTCTGAATCGTTCGGTTCGCATGCGTACCGAACCGAAAGCCTCGTACCGAACGGTTCGATACGAATACGCGTATCGTTACACCCTTAATATATATATATATATATATATATATATATATATATATATATATATTGTTTCTTTCTTTGTTTATGTAATATGTGGACAAAATATGTAAAACAGAGAATCATTTTTTACCTGAATCTTTGCCTTCAATAAAAACTTATTTGACAAATACTGGAATGACTTCAGTGCAGGGTAATACTGTATGAAAATAAGAATCAATGGTTACTAAACATCTAGTCACACTGCACTGTAAAAAGTGATTAATTAAAAGAAGTGAGTCAATCCATTGCCTTAAAAGTGACAAGTTAGTCTTACTTCAAAAATGTACTGTAAGTAATTATGTTGCTACGTTCACTTAATTTTTAAGAATTAATTTACTTAATAATATTAAGACAATGGGTTTATTCACATTATTTAAAGTAAAGTCAACTAAACAGTTTTTACAGTGTGCATTGTTTCACACTGTACACATTTGGCACAATAATGCAGGGTTAACAAAGTAGTAATTGGTGCTAATGCTGGTCTGGAGCTTCATATGTTAATAAAAACAGTTCAAAAAAGGTGCTAGCTTCACTTCTAAACTACAAGAGTGAAACGTTCCTTTACACTGGGTTAAAAGTGGTGTTTAGAGTGATTATAACCCGCAGTTATGTGTAGTGTCAAAAAAACTTTATGCTGTGCACAATATATGACCCCGGACAACAAATCAATCATACATTTGAAATTGAAATTTTTCATAATTTTTAAATTTTACATTCACATTAACTAAAAATTGAGTTTTATTTACAGTTGGAATATACATAATATCCTCATATCACACGATCTATACTTAAAAGAGAAATTGATCAATTTGACCCACACAATGTTTTTTTGGCTATACCAAAAACATACCTGTGCAACTTATGACAGATGCTACAGTAATTTAAAGTAGTGGTCCCCAACCTTTTTATCACCGTGGACCGGTCAATGCTTGAAAATTTTACCGTGGCCCAGGAGGGGTTGGGGGGTGTGGTTCTATGTAGATTGCTAGGGGACAATCAAAGTTGACAAGCTGACA
This sequence comes from Danio kyathit, assembly GCA_903798195.1. Taxonomy (NCBI): domain Eukaryota; kingdom Metazoa; phylum Chordata; class Actinopteri; order Cypriniformes; family Danionidae; genus Danio; species Danio kyathit. The sequence continues at coordinate 40,704,092 of LR812537.1, read as the reverse complement.
AAACTTTGCTGCAATTCTGTTACAAGTTTAATTTATGGAGAAAATTAAAAAGCACTGCAATGTTTGGGTGCTCTGTGCTTGTCAGAAGTAATTAGTCAACCAAAATGTGTTTATTCCATACAAAGCATGAAGGTGCTCGGTCAGTTCTTGTCACGTGACTTGCAGTGCGCTAGTAGCATTCTGAAAGATGTTTTCAACTGGGTGCGCCTCCACTGGAAATAAGGAACTTGCATGCGGAAAAGACGCAATACGTGAACGCCCTGCAGTCATTTGCGATCTCCAGCAGTTGATCTTTTTCTTGCACAGACATACTGGATTCCCCTGATTTGTTGACAAATGGGTTGCGGATCTATTCCTTGGCAGTTCGTGAGTCCTTCACTGGCCCTTTTCCCCTACGCAAATAAACTTTCCAAAGACGTCTGTTTCTTACTCATTTTGATACTTGTGGGTTAAATTTTGGCGCTCAAGTGACCGAGATATAGCCGAGAGAATCATTTTTCAAAATAAAACATTTTTCAAAATTAAAGATCGTTCAGACTCAGATAATAAATAAAATGGAAATAATGAATGATTTCTTCCCAGTACCAACTGATTCACCAACCGGTACCGGTCCGCAACCCAGGGGTTGGGGACCACTGATTGAAAAAAAGGCCCGTTAAATTTTAAAATTCTCTATTTAATTGAAATTACAATATATATGCATGTGTTTGAGAAAAACATCATTTTTGTTTTATTCTGTAAGCTATGGCATTTCTTCCAAGTTTAAAATGATAATGATGTAATTTAGAGTATATTTCTTTTTACCAATACACAGTATTGACTACTTCAACTAGTATCAACTATAAATTCAACTGTTATATTCAACAATAAAATCAAAATGTTGCTTTAGAAATCTAATTGGATTTATCCAATAACAAAATCAAAAGCAAACAACAGCTAAAGACGGAGTGATAATTCTGTGAAAAAGGTGAGTTATAGCAGTAGTGTGGAGCGCTCAGGTTATGGCAGTGTGATGGTGTTGCAATTAAGGCATGGCTGATTTGTTTGATCAAGCATGTGAGCAGAGAGACTGGAGCTGTCAAAGACAGCCTGAGCAATTTCTGGAGGTGCAGCCGTCTATGAAAGGAAATGTCATCAGAATCGGTGAAAAGCCATTACGTTAGAAAGGTGGAAAACGCTCTGAAGGTAATAATGCACTCGGTAATTAAATGAATATGAATGCCAAGTGTCCGTGCCACTTTGAGAGAGTCATTTTCACAAAGAGATCATTCTCTTATTGTCCAATCAGTTGGGGGGTGAACAAGAAAAAAAGAGTGAAAAATGAACTCTTCACATCGTCAAGTGCATCTCGTCAAGCGAGGACTTTCGGGTTTGTTGAGGGCCAAGGTTAAAATGACACTGAAGACACACAAGCTCACATCTGGCCGAACGTATGCAAACGCTCATGGAGTGTGCAAAACAATGAAGGCAAACATTGCTTTGCTGCACAGGATGAATGAATTGATAGAGGAGCATCGGGGCTCTTATCAGATAGCTTTTATTCTCTGGTCTGGTGGATCAGGCCATTTCATGCAGTGAGAGCTGTGCAGCAGGGAGATAAGGAGAGAGCTTCTACAAAGAGCTCAATTTATGAATGCGGTCAATATCCGAGGCATGCAACACTTAGTCACATCATCATGCTTCTCCAGCTGGATGTTATCAGAGACCGACTAGGACAAAACACAAGGAAGAAAGAAGAAGCGTAGAGCGAGGAAAGAGAGAGATTGTATTAATGCGAACAGTACTCACAGTTGGACAATGCCACCCCCCCAGTGAGATAATTTCCTCGCAAAATTGCAATCAAAGCTGCCGAAACACTTCAGCAACAATATTAACTCAACGGCTCCTAGGGGGGAACTTTTTATCCCTCTGGTTTTGCCAACCCATCCTTTCTTTTATTCTGTCGTGAAAAATGCCCCGTCAATATCCTCAAAATTAACGTTTAATCACAAATTTGAAGGATGCTGAACAGAGGGCGTTTTTCATTTCGGGAACAATAAATGTCCTTCAAAGGCTCTTAGCACAAAAAAATAACAGTGTGCATCAAAAGTGCTTGGGTGGAAATATTGAACAGACCCTCGAAGTCTTTTTCTGATTACATGAAAGTGGCTGTAAATTTGTGACAACAGAACTTTACTTTTTGTCGTTGAATTATACGCCTCAACCTTCACTTAAATTTTTTTGCTAACTACTTATTTAAAATAAGCTGAAACAACACAATTCTTGAGATTTGTTTGGAACAACTTAATTGTAACACTTTGGCTGTACGGCCATACACAATAAATGCACTATGCGGCCACTTTATTAGGTAGACCTTACTAGTACCGGGTTGGATCCCCTTTTGCCTTTAGAACTGCCTTAATCCTTCGTGGCATAGATTCAACAAGGTACTGAAAATATTTTGGTCCATATTGACATGATAGCATCACGCAGTTGCTGCAGATTTGTCGGTTTCACACCCATGATGTGAATCTCCCGTTCCACCACATCCCAAAGGTACTCTATTGGATTGAGTTCTGCTGACTGTGGAGGCCATTTGAGTACAGTGAACTCATTTTCATGTTTAAGAAACCAGTCTGAGATTATTCACGCTTTATGACATGACGCGTTATCCTGCTAAAAGTAGCCATCAGAAGATGGGTACACTGTGGTCATAAAGAGATGGACATGGTCAGCAACAATACTCAGGTAGGCTGTGGCGTTGACACAATGCTCAATTGGTACTAATGTGCCCGAAGTGTGCCAAGAAAATAACCCCCACACCATTACACCACCACCACCAGCCTGAACCATTGATGCAAGGCTGGATGGATCCATGCTTTCATGTTGTTACTGACCCTACCATCCGAATGTCGCAGCAGAAATCGAGACTCATCAGACCGGGCAACGTTTTTCCAATCTTCTATTGTCCAATTTTGGTGAGCCTGTGTGAATTGTAGCCTCAGTTTCCTGTTCTTAGCTGACAGGAGCGGCACGCGGTGTGATCTTCTGCTGCTGTACCCATCCGCTTGAAGGTTTGATGTGTTGTGCATTCAGAGATGCTCTTCTGCATACCTCGGTTGTAACGAGTGGTTATTTGAGTTACTGTTGCCTTTCTATCAGCTCCAACCAGTCTGGCCATTCTCCTCTGACCTGTGGCATCAACAAGGCATTTGCGCCCACAGAACTGCCGCTCACTGGATATTTTCTCTTTTTCGTATTATTCTCTGTAAACCCTATAGATGGTTGTGCATGAAAATTCCAGTGGATCAGCAGTTTCTGACATACTCAGTCCAGCCCGTTTGGCACCAACAACCATACCACGTTCAAAGTCACTTAAATCACCTTTCTTCCCCATTGTGATACTCAAATTGAACTGCAGCAGATCGTCTTGACCATGTCTACATGCCTAAATGCATTGAGTTGCTGCCATGTGATTGGCTGATTAGAAGGTTGCGTTAACATGCAGTTGGACACTAATAAAGTGGCCGGTTAGTGTACACATTACTTACTTACTTTCTAATTGTTCAGTCCACAAATTTGTTACGTTAACTTAATCGATTTGTGTTGGGACAACATGAATGATTTGTGTTGTTAGGCTTTACTAATGTCGGAACAACGTTTTTGTTAAACTCACCCATCAAATTGCTCAAATATCATCTACCAAAGGGCTTAATATGAATAGATCTTTTCCTAAGTATTAAAATATATCAATAAACAGAAAGGAGTTGTTTACATACAGAACACATACAGAAATTAATGTAGTAGATAATTCCATCTGGGAAGAGTTTATTGCCATTTAATTCATATTCATATTTAATTTCCTTCCTTCAAATGAGAAAGAGCTGATAACTTCAATAGCGGTCAAAAAGCACTTTTCATTTCACAGAATTCTAATTATATGTATGTAAATATAGAACGCTGGGAGTGCAAGCTCATGGAATTCACTGCGTTTTGAGGGTTGTTAAGAATGTTAAGATTGGAAACAGGTTTTTTAAAAGCATGTTTTTGAAAATGGTGATGTCAAGCACACACACACACACAGTACAAGTACACACAGGCATGTAGTATTTTTTTCAACACAGGCTCATTCTGAAAACGTAGCCCTATATACAGTTCTGGAGATCGCGAATTGTGTAGCCAGAAGTACATATGGCTGCATTTCGTCTTTAAACGAACGCTACAGAGCGGTATGACGGCGTTCCTTTTTGCTCTTACCAGCTGATGGCTTACCTCCATATGGACGGCTTTCCTGCTGTTACCAGTTTATCCAGTCGCTTGCTATGTATGTCAGCGGACTTGACACGCAGAGAAGAGTTGACCACGACGACAGAGTTCAAGTCTGATGAATAATGGTTACAGAAAGGAAGTTAATAACACGGTGAGTATGTGGTAAAATCTGAAAAACATGGGCTTTTCTTTCCCGTCGTTGGGTTTAGGAAAGTGGGTGAATGGGTCAATCTGTGCTTTTGAAAACACTATTGGTTGGGTTTATGGAAGAAGGATGGTGGGTCAGTCGATCAGTCAACAGTCAGTCCACAGCGGCCTCTGGTGGATTTACACGAGAACAGCAGCCGCGAATGGCACTCGTGAGAGAAATTTGAGATCTGAAATACGTACACAGCAGCCTCTGGTGGATTCGTGAAAAACAAAAACTGCAAAAAAATGTATCTCCTGGGACGTATTTGGTGCTCTCAAGAAATGCATATAGCGGTACGTTTTCAGAATGAGCCTGGGTTGATTTCTTTACAAAGTGACATTGCCAATGACTGGACTACTTCATTTTCATGTGAATGACATTATCGTTTGTTCATGAAACATGTTCGAATACTTTTCAGCTTTTAGTACGTGGTTGCTTTCAAAGATTTGGTGAACTTTAGCCTGTGAATTCGTACCCTATGAAGATGTGTGCACCTAATAGAAGATACTACTTCTGCGCGTTTCCAGAAAAGTGAGATTGATTGTACATTCTTACATTTAGGAAATACTGTTAATCAGGGCTTGACATGAACTTTTTTGATCACCTGCCACTGTGGCTAGTAGTTTTCCACTGTTACTAGCCACTCGCCATTTTCACTAGCCACAATTTTGTTGTTGGGAAAATATTTTTTATATGCATAAATTTGACTTTGGCATGCTAAAATTACTTCATGTAGATTTTGTGTTTTTTATTTATGAGCTTACTCAATGAGCATGAGCAAATGGGTTATGCTTTCATAAAAAAAAGTGTTGCAATGCAATTAGTTTCCTTTCACAGGACTTTTCAGGGCTCAACACAATAAGGATTTACCTTTTTTTTTCTCTGGCCACACCAAACTAATCATTTCCTTGCCATAAATTTTAAATAATGTATCAAAACAAGCAAAATACTGCTGTATACATACACTTTTTATTCAACAAAACAGCTGACATTTAAAAAAAAAATATATATTCTCACGCATCTAAAACTATGCACAGTGGTCTGTTCTGGCTCAAGATCCCAGATCACCAGTTAACTATGCATACAACAACATATTTAAGCAATATTATTGTAAAGGATGATTATTAAACTATATTAACAAAAATAACAGCAGGCAAAAGAAAGCGGGTAAAAAACATTCCGTGCGCGATAATGAAAGGATGATGCCGCGCACACGGTTAATGTTAGGCCAATTAATAATCTGTTCAAAGAATGGTTAAAGCAAAAGCGACAACAACTGCTGCTGCTTACAAAGAATCTCGAGCCTTTGAAGGACTGTGGGTGCACAAGCATCGCACTAGTTTTGTTTCCAGGCACAGTTGCTTCGAGTGAGGAAACGGCAAAGGAGCTTTTAAACACATGCGCGCATAAAATCATCTGTGCGCGCAACACTAAAGCCCTCGTCAGTGAGTGAGGAAAGCCTGTCTTACCGTGCGTGTGATTCTCTCATTCGTTATTCACCTGCTTTCTTTTGCTCTCGGGAAAATCTGTTTTTCTCATTCGTGCTGCTTCTCGATTTTAAGATCACATTTGTACGCATATTGAAAAATGGTCAGAAACTAACAGTCTAATCTGTAGTGACGACGAGCCAGCACTGGCAATTTAAAAATGAGTTTCAGCCAGCCAAAGTGGCTAGTGGGAGTGGCTGTCTAATCTGCCACAACCGAAATCTACCCGCATTTGGCGGGTTGGCGGGTGTTAATGTAAAGCCCTGCTGTTAATTGGTATATGCTGAATTTGCTGAATAGTTCTTAAAAAGGCACAGCAGTGAATGATGTAAAACTGACTTATTAAATAACTTCAAAGTGTAAAAAGTACCAATAAAAGTAGTGGGACATAACAAAACAGTCAGTCTGTAATGAAGCTAGTGATTTTTCCTTAAAAATGCCTTAAGGTCCTGATGCACTAAGATGATGGTCATTCATTGGCCAACTTTTGATACTGGGCTTTCATTGCTGCTAGCTATCTGGTGTGTCAGGGCCCTTAGACGCACAAAAAAAGCAGATAAATGCAGCACAATAGACTCAACATACCAAAACACTGTTCTGTTATTCAGAAGATGACAGTTTTTAATGGTGTGTGTCCAGCTGTTAGACTAAAACGCTGCTTTTTTGCAAATGCCAAGCTATGGGTGCTTGAGACCACTTGGGAGATGCAGCAGGTATCTGGATACAGGGTGAATGAAATGTTCCACAGTGTTTTATTTTCAGATTAATAGTGTAGTAGTCTGAGGATGTCATTGTGTATAGACATAAATACTCATAGAACAATCATATTTTTCTACTACTTGTTGGCCAGTCAGTGGTAAGTGCTGCATTTTATCAAGCAAAAGTTTTTCCCTATAAAAGTGTGAAATGGATACTCATAATCTTGTCATGCTGTTGCCAAATTTAAAAATAAATTGATTTCAAAGCAATGCTACACTCTTAAAAATGAAGATTCTTTATTGTCATTCATGGGAAGAACCTTTAAAGGGATCGTTCCAGTGCTATCTCACAGCGATTCGTAACTTTTTGATTTAGTGGCTAATTTGTTAATCTCATTTGTACAATTTACGCCCAATTGCAATTTCATTTTTGTACTCCTACCCCTTCCCCTTGGCCCTTGATACAAAGTGTGAAAGGGAAAGGCTTTGAATTTTACCCCTAAAAAAATGGGACACCTCTACAACACCTGCACACATCATCATATTTCATTGCGATCTCTTGCTTCATATGAGATCGAAGATCACGACTGCTGTAGTCCAGTTGCGTTACTTTTTGGTATTTATCTTCAGGAAATCACCAAAGGAAACAACAGTATAATGTGGCAATAAGATCATAACTGTACTGTGCATTTACACCGTGGCCATATTCATCTATGTAAACACACAAAAACAACATTAACATTATAGCAGACACTGTAAAAAGCCCATTCCCAGCCATTAGACTTTTCTGACAGGGTATTCCAGTGTCATTAAATGTCAGATCTGAAAGTGTGTTGTGGGACTACTATAGGAGTCATTATTAATTTATTATGGATTATAGATAGCAAAATTAAGCGGTTTTTATTTTAGCGTTTTTTTTTAGCATGACGGTAAAACACGTACTCCGTTATGAATGTATTGAAACATATGCTTGTTTGTTGTAAAGATTTGAAATAAGGACAAAAAAATATTAATTTGTGCATCTTCTTACTTCCTTGTGCAGCCATGCTGCATCGTAGATGGTGTATTCTGGGTATTTTTCGTACCCCTTGGTTTCGAGTGTGGTCCTGAAAAATCTGTTTCAGGGGCTATCTAGCTCTTCCCCTACGCCTTCAAGCTATAGAGAATTGGGACACCCCTTCCCCTTCACGTGAACGCACAAAACAAGGGGTAGGGGTAAGGGGTAAGAATAGGATTGGGTCCATAGACGATGCATCATCCATCGCAGATGGGCGATAGACATCACAATGCTGAGCCGGCATCGCAATCCTCCACCCCGCCCCTGTCACAGCAACCTGTTTGCAAAAAATACACACTCAGTCCCTGTTTACATTAAAACGTTTTAGTTTTAAAATGGCATATTAGAACAAAAACTATTCACGTCCACACCTAGCATTTCTCACCCTCCTTCCACACTATACTACTAAAAACGCACTTCACGTGACCACACACACACACACACACACACACACACACACACACACACACACACACACACACATTGTCATGTGCTGCAGCGTACACGCGCATCTGAGCTCCAGCAGTCAACGAGTGCTTTGTGCACAAAACCCTAGAGAGCAGTGCACGTCGGACAGTTTATCAAGAATGTACCACTGGATCGCGTCTCACTATAGTTGTTAAACGACATATTTAAATAATCTTCTCTCTGTCTAATGACTTTTCTGTCTTTTGAATCTATCAGGTAACGTGTCACAGAGTCAGTACACTGCTTCAATCTTTACTTAGTACTTAGTCATTTTAGCGAAAACCTCAGATACGGTTGGTTGGTTCCTGTTGGTTGTGCACCTTTTTTACCAACCAAGCTTGTCGACGCCATTATAACGACACAGATCACTCTGGCTGTTCATGCCAGAGTCCTGCGGAAAAAGTGATTGACAGGTGGTAATTTGTGTGTAACTTATGATTTGGTTATGGGTAAAACAAAGACCATGCGGGTCAGGTAGTTGAAATGGTAGGCTACAAAAAATGTATTTGTTATGAATTAATTCATTATTCATAAATTATTCATTCACAGCCACCTACGACAACTATGCCATCGTCCATCACAATGTTTCACATTAAACATCGTACGATACCAAATTGGTCGACATCGTCCAACCCAAATTGGGATTTTCTCATCGCCCAATGACGGTTAGATTTAAAGGTGGGGTTTGGTGCCACGCGTCTTTTTAAAAATCATACTGAACCCGTACGAATTAGCCACTAAACTGACAAAACGTAAAATAGTTACATTTCCTTGTGAGATCAGGCTGGATAGTTGACCCAAAACCTAAAATTTCTGTCATCGTCTACTCATCCATTACTTGTTCCAAACCTGTTCGACTTTCTTCTGTTGAACACAAAAGAAGATATTTTGAGGAAATCAGAAAACCTGTAACTATTAATCATTTTCCCAACAATGGCAGTCAATAATTACAGGATTTTAACTTTCTTCAAGAATATTTTCTTTATTGTTCCACTGAATATAGAATTTCATAAAGGTTTGAAACCACTTGAGCGTCAGTAAATAGAGAGTAAACTATAACATCCATGGAAGCTTTTCATTCCTCAAAATGTTCCATACAGCAGAAAAAGGTTCTTCATATAATTCTTTAAAGTTCCTTAAAGAATCAAAACAATCACCTTTCAATCACCTTTCAATCACCTTTTTGGCACTTCCTGGGACCTTTATTTTTAACAGTGTATCCTCAAGATTTTCTTTTTCGATGGACACATGGCCAAACGTAAGGCACTGAAAATGACGCAAGATATGATGCACAATGGTCCAAGATGTCAGTTTCGTGCATGATTATATACAAAAACAGGAAAAAGCATGTTTACATGGAAAGGAAGCGAAGCAAAAAAAGTGCTTTGTATGAACAGCCGCTTAGACTTTCAGTGAAGCTGGTGCTGTTTTCCTTCTAAACCCAAACGGCCGCAGCATTTCCATAATGCGACACACTTGTCTGGCTGTCTCCTCTAGAAGTAGCACAAGCTGACACCACGACTATTGCGTTACTAGAAGAGAAGTTCTCAGACCCAGAGTTTGTATCAACTCCTCTATTTGTCATAATTACTTGATTGTGGGGGATGTCTAGGAAAGGTCTAATCAATCTGATTTAATTAAGTGCAGTCAGACTGTTGAAATGAGCAGAATGGAAGTAATAAGCACATTTGAATCTGCATATTTGAGCTCGATAATAATGGCAATCCAAGGCACTTACCTATTTACCATTCCTTTTGTCTCCAGATTAAAAAAACGAACAGAAAAGGGAAACCTAAAAAAAAAACCGTCTCTCACTTGGAATAAAGTGGAATCAGGGCAAGTTGATCTTAAAGGGATAGTTCACTCCAAAATGAAAATTCAGCCCCTATTTACTCTTCCTCAAGTGGTTCCTTTATTCAATTCACTTCAAGTTTATTTGTATAGCGCTTTTCACAATGATTATTGTTTCAAAGCTTTACAAAAGGTGCACATTATTGCATTACACTCAAATTCAGAAAAGTTAAGGTTATTAGTTACCATAACTTTATAATATTAGTTACTAATAACTAGGCCCACATGGAATCTGCGCACGCAAAACTCCGCAGATTTCCATAGATTTTTGGCTCATCATTGAGTCTATTTATTTACTTCTGTAAATGTGTGTAAATTTATATTTACTCAGTTTTTAAATTAATTTCAGTAATATTATTGACTAATATGAAAGTGTTTCTTTGATTTATTTACAATGCAGTTTGTAAAGTAATATTTTCTGTCTTTTAGTAGATGTATTATATGAGGAACTTGCTTTGTTTACCTAATAAGTGGATCTAGATGGATTTGCATTGTAAACATTAAATAAAAGTTAAAAAGGTATTATTTTGTATTTCATTTATAAAGTTTTTAGTTATGATACTCCCAAAATTATTCCGCATAAATCCGCAGATTGTTTTTTACAAAATTCTTCGCAGAAATGGCAAAAAATGTCTGCAGATTCTGTCTGGCCCTACTAATAACTTTAACTAATTAACTACTAACTAGTTTTTAACAGTTAAAGTTATTATATATAACATAGTTAACCTGCACTTGTATAGTATAAAGGTGATATCTATGTGTACACATTCAATGAAGTGTATTTGTGTACTTTTTTCTTTATGAAATCCTTCTGTTGAACACAAAATAAGATATTTTGAAAAAAGCTGAAATCCTGTAACCATTGGCTTCAATAATATTTGTTTTTCATACTATAAAAGTCAATGGTTACAGGTTAAACAAGTAAAGGGTAAGCAAACAATGCAACACAAGCTCATTGTGAAAATGTACCCCCGTATACATTTCTGGAGAGCGTGAATTATGTAGCCAGAGCTACATGTCTGTGCTCCACCACACCACATGTTTATTGCATGTCGGCATTGATTTCTAAGGTGCAAATCACTTATTAAATTCCCCAAGAAATCAAAACTAACCATATGATTTTGTTAGCTCACATTGGCAGTTTTGTGGTAAACAATTCATCTGTGCATGTCATTAAGAAGAAAAAAAAAATGTTTGCCCTTCTAATCTTTAAATGAAATCTGAAAAAGCACTTCCTGTTTGTTTTCAATTAATTTGTCAGATTACATGACTTTGAGGTAATGGGTGTGGCTAACATACTTAACATACAACTGTCAGTTTTGACAACAAACAGAAATGGTGAGCAGGAGGAGTCTTTTAGGTTGTAAGAACTCTTCTAAAACCCCTTTCCCGATTTTTCTGAATGAAATGCCAACTTTACTACATCCATTCAGCTCACGGTAGAAAAAAACAAGCCACGGTCACTGTTTTCTCACTTAAAATTTAGTTTCTCTAGGAATTGTGTCACAATACGAAAAAAAGAGTAATGATCGCAGCTTACGGTTTATTGGGATTTTAAATTAAAAAAAAAATTCTGTAGAGATTTCTGTACAGATCTGTTTTTACTGTAGATATCTGGCTTCAGTTAATCAGGAAGTAATGATTTTTTCATCTTTGACTTGTTGGATGGAAACATTGCTTTATTTGCACGTCTTTGTTGCGATATTCCAGTTTTGCGCATAAATTGAAATACCATTTTTGGATGGAAACATAGCTAATGGTTACAGGAGTTCAGCTTTCTTCAAAATAGTGTTCCACTGAATAAAGAATTTCATAAAGGTTTGGAACCACTTGAGGGTGAGTAAACAGTGAGTAGATTTTCCCTTTTTTGTGGGTGAACTATCCCTTTATCATCCATGGAAGCTTTTCATTCGAGTTACGTATGGCTGCATTTCATCTTTAAAACAAACGCTATGAGGTGGTATGACGTTGCTGACAGCTTCGGTTTCTTTTTGTGCTACCAGCTGACTGCTTACCTCCATGTGGATGGCTTTTGTACTATTACCAGTTTGCTCAGTAGCTCACCATGTACATCGGCGGTACCTGGCGACAACGGGGCTCGAGGCCGGCAAAAACGGTTCCAGAAAGCAGGTAAAATAAAAACAAAAGACAAAAAATAAACAAGTAAATAACAGTGTGAGAACGTGGTAAGATCTGAAAACATGGTAAAAATCAGGGCTTTTCTTTTTCTGGATTGCTTTTGAAAACACTGTCGGTTGGGTTTAGGTGAAGTGGGTGGGTAGTGTAATCGTTTCATCGGTCATTCGGTCAGTTAGTCAGTCAGTCGATTAGTCGACAGCGGCCTCTGGTGGATTTACATAAGAACAGCAGACGTGAATGGCACTCGCCAGAGAAATTTGAGATCTTAAAAAGCGAACACAGTGGCCTCTTTCGAATTCACGCAAACAAAAACTGCAAAAAAGTACCTCCTGGGACGTATTTCGCACTGTCCAGAAATGTATGCAGGGGTACATATCAATATGATACCATAACAGAAATATAATTACATAAAGTTTGAAGTGAAAGATGTAAGAAAATAGTGCTGTTTATAATGTACTTTGCAGTGACTGAACTGAACTGACCTGTTTTTCAAGCATATATGAAGGTCAGGCGATTTAGCGGCATTGCAGCTGGAAATGGTGCAGGGAAAGCTTTGCTTCCTGGCGAAAACTGGGGAGGGGGTGTGGACAACATGACAAACCAGAAGAGACAGAGGATCATTAGGTTTCCCTCAGGCCAAGCACAGGCACTCATGGAGAAAGGAAATGCTCACTAGCTCCTGAAAGAAAAGACAAGGTGACTGGTACAAAACTGTCCAGTGTATGACAGCCCCTCATACCAGCGCCCACGCCTCTGTCATGGGCTTCAGCGAAAGGTGACATTGGGTGTATTCAGGGGCAGTGGAGCTGATACACAGGCCTGTCTGCACATTTGACAACACATGTTGGACTACAGCTTCAATATTTTCATGGGTGTCCGTTTGATGTTCAGCATATATTTGCCACATTTGTTGATGCAAGCGAGAACAGCATGCAGTCTAAAGCCACTATAGGAAACCGTAATCATTAGGGCTGCATGATACTGGAAAAAATATGCAATATGTGATGTTGTTAAGTATTGCGATAACGACATTTCTTAACACTTCCCAAGAAAAAAAGCTATTAAATTAGGTTAAATCATTTATTTATTTAATGATATTAAAATATACTGATAAAATATATAATTCAGATCCAATTAATTCTAATTCAGATTAAAAATGTGTCAGGGTGCAAACATTTAGTCTTTAAAACACTATTAATGAGTGAAAACCTCAGCAGATAATCTGAATCTGATTGGTTGTTGTCATTTTCCTCTCCAATAGTACTACTAATTCCCACCATTAGTATTTATTTTCAGCTCTGGGTTCACCTTTGGGCTGCTCCAGCCAATAGCAGAACAGTAACTACTGGGGAGGCGGTGATAAAAACAGTAGAGTCCCATCGGGTTGGTCAAATTTATATAAACAAACAATGCAAATTAAATTATTAGACATGTCTGCGATATGTATATTGCATATGCAATTATCGCAATAATGGGCGACACGGTGGCACAATGGTTAGCACCAAAGGTTGCTGGTTTGAGCCCTGGCTGGGCCAGTTGGCATTTCTGTGTGGAGTTTGCATGTTCTCCCCGTGTTTGCGTGGGTTTCCTCTGGGTGCTCCGGTTTCCCCCACAGTCCAAAGACATGCGCTAAAGGTGAATTGAATAAGCTAAATTGGCCATAGTGTATGTGTGTGAATGCGAGAGTGTATGGATTTTTTCCCAGTGTTGAGTTGCAGCTGGAAGGGTATCCGCTGCTTAAAACATGTGTTGGATAGGTTGGCGGTTCATTCCACTGTAGCGACCCCTGATGAATAAAGGGACTAAGCCAAAAAGAAAATGAATGAATTATCGTGATAATGATCATTTTATGATACATAATTTGCAGCCCAAGTAATCGTATACTGTAATCAAAATAACTTGCTATCATCTAAAATGACATCTCTTCTTTTTTTTCTGAAGAATTGACATCCTGTCACTCACGTAAGACTGACCAATAGCATCAGTTCCCAATTGTCATGATCACCAGCGATCTAGCCTTTACAGATCGCTGGAGAACTACAATTCTACCACTGAACCAAACTACAACTACCATGATGCTTAGCGCCAATCAACACCTGCTACAGCTGCAAACTATCTGGACACACACACACACACACACAGGTGAAGACCATTCTTTCTGATTATGAGGACTACTGTATATACACAGCACGCACACACAAACTTTTATTAGGTTATACCCTGCAACATTACGAAGCGTTCTTGTAGTCTAGTCTTTCCGTCTGACCCTTTCCTTGTTGTCTTGTTTATGTTGTCTGCCGCCTGTATCGGCCATTTGCCTGTGGCCTGACAACACTTCTGGATTTCCTTGTATGTTAATGGTGGACAAAGCGAGGCTTTATGAAACACTGAAACAGTCGAAGCAAATGTGTCGAAGCTTCGAAACCATTTGAAACCTGTCTCTACAGCGACACCTAGTAATCATTTTTTATGTATTGCTCTGGAACAGCTTCAGCAAAGAAACAGTTGATTGAGTTAATTGAGGTATTAAACCCCACGTTGTAGAGTTGAGGTTTTAATAGATTTAGTGAAGCGGTGAGAGTTCCAGACTAGCATGTCGAGAAAATGGGTTAGAATCCAGGGTGATGCAGCTATAGATATTAGTATAGATATTAGCTCTGTTCTTGTAACATGCTTTGTTTTAACATTGGTCTGACATCCGAATAAACACTTTGTGAATAAATATGTTTTGTTTTGGTCATAAAAAGAAAACATTAATAAAATACATCAAGTCATAAATTCAGAGTATTTGTACAAGTTTGACCTTGGGCCATTTGCAGCACAGTTACTTTGTGCACACGAACAGTCCACTAGGCTATTTGAGATAGAGGATTTTTCTGACCCTGTCAGTAAAACGCAGATTCGCCAGGTCTCTAAAATGACTGATGCTTTGAATCGCTTTAGTCACGTGACCTGGTGTTTCGAAACACTTACAGTAAGTCACGTGAGCTAGGTGTTTTGAATCACCGTAGTCACGTGACCTGGGTGTTTCGGATCATGCTTCGGTACAGTGTTTCGAATCACTTGCGATTCGGGATCTCGACACTGTGTTGAAATGTCAGTTTCAAGTCAGCCATCCCTACTGTATGTGCTCGTTTGCCCCTGTGTTTGACCATTGCTTGTACAACTACTCTTTAATAAAGCTGCACGTGGATCATCAACTCTGTTACAAAAATAGACCAAATCTACATTTATTTATCCGAGAAGCTGATTCACTTGAATATACAGCACATAACAGTAGGATAAAATGAAAAAAAATAAACATTTGTAACTAAAATTTTAAACTGGTTTTAACAATTTTAACCACTATCCACAATTAATAAATTGAGACAAAGTGCTTCTATTAAAACTCTTCTGGAAAATAATGCAAAGGTTTTCAGACAACACTAAATGTATTTAGTGTCCTAATCAAGACATTTCTTCAAAGAAATCCTTTTCCAACACAACTAAATCTTGCTCATTAATGCCATTACTGGGTTTTGCGTCTGATAACTGCAGTCTTTGGGATGATATATAGAGTATGTTGCCATTTGGTAATATGTTTTAGCAGATAGCAGGTGTTTCTCAACATCAGCACTCTGTCAAGATTTGAAGAGGCATTTAATAAGGCTGCATATGCCTTTTGTCTCCTGTCTAAGCCATGTGTTTACACATGTGTCAGCTAGCATCTTTACAGAAAGCCACATTTAGTCTTGTATTTCGGTTAATGCTGTAAGCATGATGATTAGCACTGATTAGCCTGGGGGCAAATGATTTGTTTAGTGTAACATGGATTTCAATACTGAATTAATCAAAACTGCTATTTTGGAGATCTGTAAAAGTATTCAATAGTGCAGGTAATATACAGTATGTTACTGGGAATGTGTGAAATCCCGGTATTTTATAGAATTCCTAGGAAATGTATAGAATGCCTGATGGTTTTAGACGAAGTATGAAATATAATTTTTTTTTTTTTAAAGATTTTGCATACTTTTTTCTAGGCATTCTATAGACGAATTACCATGTTTGTAAGCATTCAGGGTGCGCGTGTATTTACAGCGGGGGATTGACATCCGATGCGGTACAGAGTTTGTTGTTGTCTTAGAAATAAGTTATATTGATTACATATTATATATATTATTTACATAATGCTTTCAGCGTATTATAACAGCTTGTCACCCAGTGATAAGCACAGCTATTCGGCAAAATGAACGTTAAAGTGAGCGGCGTTCGTCTGACAGGTCCATTTGTGATAGCACCCAATGGATATTGGATAAGACGAAATGGCCAAGCATCCAGCCCGAAATATACAACTATCTCATTGAAAATCCAAGTGCTTTTACAAGAGAGAAGTTAAAGGCCTACAAATCTTTGAATGCCTACAATTTTGTTCTGTGTCGTCATGTGCAAGAAATAATGTTCCATGATTACCAGATTCAAAACTTTGTAGTGCTAAAAACCAAAGTTCTGCCTAGCCAAAGACAAGGAAAGGAGACGGAGCTGTACAAGGCCTGGGTAATCATCAACAAGCAAAACAACTGCATTCTGACAGCGAATGGACCTGTATGGCAGGGTATGTGAACTTACATTTTTACATTTCATTCTAAGCATTCAGTGTCCGCAGTTTAATTCACCATATTTAACTGTTTTTGCTGAAATCATTGCTGCATTCAAAAACGAGTTTTGTGTATGATTCAGCAAAGCGTGAACTTACCTGATATGAAATGAGAACTGCAGAATCAAGCTTTTTTAATTAGGTCGTCACTCGATTCAGCTCCCTTTTAGCCAAAGACATCTGCAAATTTGGCATCCTACCGCACAATAGGACATGTTTGCTATTGCAACCGGTCTCTTTTTGCAACCGGGAACCCGTGTGATGTCAAGTGTGACGTAGGTTGGTAATTCCTCTATACAATTCCTAGGCATTATATGACAAGTATCATTTAGGTAAAGTGTCAGAAGAACACAACAAAAGCCTTTACATATTTTAAAGTGGAAGGAATACGAAGTAAAGCATGTGATGTTCTTACCGGAAAAACAATGACAGCAGAACTGAGATTAAAGTATTTGTTACAGTAGGTAAGACTGTTATGGCTGTTAGTATTGTACTTAATTTTCTTCTTTCACACAAAAACACTTCATATTTTGGCATTTTAGTCTTGCACAATCCTATTTCACGAATTAGTGAAGAACCACAGCCACATAATATACACGTCATGAGAAGAATTATGGCAATATTGTCTGTGATGTGGTAGTGGAATACTGGCAATACGCTGTCTTACAATAACTTTCAACACTCACATGCTTCGATCGCCATTATAAAACAGTGACCCCGCCAACATCAGGCAGGAAAAATGGTGAGTGTAGGCTAGTTACACACTTTGCCACATGGCAACTTAACACTCTGTAGAATGCCTAAGCAATGTATAAAGTATCGGGATTTCACATATTGCTGGTAACATTTATACACATGTATGGTGTCAGTGAATGAAACATTTATTCACTTTCTCTAAGATACATAATAAACATTGTCACTACGTTGTGACTGTATTAAGATTTCCCTGAGAAATGGCACAAATAAACCTTGTGTCATTCGTCATTTCTATTCTTTCCAGCAATAAAACGACAAACAAACTAATAATGCTACAGTAGACCAGAAGTAAAAATAAAGAAGCAACATTAATCAGGCAATTTTAAAGTTGACTGTCCTGCTGAGTGTATCAGTCTATCACTATAAGAAACCACATCCATTTCCGATTGTCTTCCATCTGCATTCTATCTACAGTATTTGAGATTCATATAGTGTAACAGAGCAGTCAAGGTTTGACGGTGCGCTCATTAAATGGATGAAAAAGAAGATCATATAATAAATCTGGATAAATATGTATCTTTTGGCCAGTACAGTTCTGTAGGAAACTGCAGTGTTACACTTGGACAATACTGCCATTATGAAATATCTGTATCTCAAAACACTTCATCAGCCAAGCCAGCTTCTCTGAACACACATTAAAAATAAGCACATACTCACAAGTTCTATTTTATTAGGTACACTATTGTAGTGCCGAGTTGGATCCCCTTTGCCGTCCAACACTGATGCAGATTTATTGACTACAGCACTTTGGTCAACTTCGGTTGTTTTTAAATGTGCCTTATAAATAAGTATTGTATTGTACACTACCTGACAAAAGTCTTGTCCCCTGTCCAAGTTTTAGGAACAACAAATAATAACCTGATTTCTAGTTGATCATTTGGTATCAGAAGAGGCTTATATGAAAGGCAAAGGTGAATAGATTATAGTTATTTTACCAAAATGAAATATGATCATACCTTGATTTTTAATTAGGACAGTGAGGTCTGACATTGCTTAGACAAAAGTCTTGTCACTTACAAAAAATAATGCACGTATAGAATATAAAGTCATGTTGCGGTAGAAAAAGAATTAATATTGTGTATTGGACGACTGCATCCATACATTTCTGCATTGACTCAAATAACTTATTAATAAAGTCATCTGGAATGGCAAATAAAATATTCTTGCAGGACTCCCAGAATTCATTAAGATGCTTTGAATTCTTCTCTAATGCCTCCATCTTACCCCAAACATGATCAATAATGTTTATGTCTGGTGACTGGGCTGGCTAATCCTGGAGCATCTTGACCTTCTTTGCTTTCAGGAACTTTGATGTGGAGGCTGAAGTATGAGGAGGAGCGCTATCCTGCTGAAGAATCTGTCCTCTCCTGTGGTTTGTAATGTAATGTCATGATACCTCAGGCTGTTGATGATGCCATCAACTCTGGAGACCTCTTGCATGCCCCATACTGAATGTAACCCCAAACCATGATTTTTCCTTCACTAAACTTGACTGATTTCTGTGAGAATCTTTGGTCCATGTGGGTTCCAATAGGTCTTCGGCAGTATTTGTGATGATTGGGATGCAGTTCAACAGATGATCCATCGGGAAGTCTACCTTCTGCCACTTTTCCACATGATCAACAAGAAGTCAAGTTAATATTTGTTTCTCTTACAACTGAGATCGACGATAAGACTTTTGTCAGGTAGTGTATTGTGCTGACTGCATATCCATGATGCAAATCTCTGATTCCAGCAGATCATTTGGGACGTGGTTGAGATCTAGTGATTGTGGAGGCCACTATAAATACCCTAAGTTCCATATCATAGCCATCTTCGTTTTGAAGAATCCCCCCTTCCACCCCTACTCCTCCTCCTTTCCTAGATGGGTGGCCCAGGGGTTAGCACTGTTGCCTCACAGCAAGAATGTCACTGGTTCTAGTCCTTACCAAGCCAGCCAACATTTCTGTGCAGAGTTTACCCATTCTCCCCGTGCTCACGTGGGTTTCCCCAGGGGTTCCATGGTTTCTGGCCACCGTCCAAAAACATGCAACTTAAGTTAATTGATTAATCCAAATCAGCACCATAGACATGCTCCTAGTAAGTAGTTATCGCTTAAGAGCAATCACTATCTGTTCATTAGCTACTTCAGCATGGGAGTTCTCGAGATCTACCTGAGCTCAAACTCCACTCTCGCCTCTCAAACAGGAGGGAGCCCCAGGCTCGAGGATCTTATGAGCTCAGGGCTCTCTCTCGGGACAGCATGCCAAACAAGCTTTATAATCAATCATCAGATAAGTGTGAACTCTTGAAACGGCCGTTATTTTACGTTTTTTTTTCCCAGCACCTCAGCGGCCAGAAAAAAATCTTTTATTTAAAAGTTTTTTTCTTTTCTTTTTTTTTTTTTTCGTTTTTTTCGGGGTGCCGGAAAATAAACTTAAAATATCTGAATTTTTTTTACAGTGCACAAATCCCAGCAACCAAAAAGATACAACAATTCCCAGTTGAGTAAAACAATTCCTTAAAAGCCAAATGCAATATTCAAAACCAACATTTTTCAAATGACAAACTCACTTAACTTCTCCTATGGAAATGGATGAGGAAATCTGATTAATCACATTTGCATAATTGACCATAAATTACTTTCCTCAGCAAAAAAAAAAAAAAAAATCGTAAAATATCCAATAACCTAAAGAGCTTGTTTCCTCCACCACAGGCCATCTCCTCCATTTCCAAACCAGCCTAAGATGGATATGAGGTGATTACCCCTAAAGTCCTGCTGGGGAGGCCTGACTCTGTGTGCTGCTTATTAAACATAAGTACCATGTAACCTCCCTGCACTAAATCAAGGGATGTGTTATTGGTCCCCGGTGAGAAGGCAGGGGTCAAAGGGTCCTGGAGATGGGCTGTGCTGTGCTGAGCTCATCCTGGGGAGACACCAGCTGACAGCTGCCACAAATCTGACACTCACACACATAAACACACACACCAGGCAGCCTGTCAGAATAAGGTGCACACTCCATGGCAAATGCAGCCCAATCAATACTCATTGGAAGTGAGAGGATGAATAGAACAGTAATGAGGGAGAAGAAATCAGTGATAGGCTCATTTCTCTGCCTCATTCTCTCTTCAAGAATTTTCAAGGGATTTTAAGACTGCGGACTGATAAATCAAAACATCCCCCCTCCCTTAAATTGTCTTTGCGATATAAATTACAGCTTTAGAGGGGTGATTGATTGGTTCATATTTTATGGTCTTGTGTGCAATTCACAATTGCTACTACATATATTTACTATACTATTTTAGTAGTATATTTACTATGCTATACAAATAAGATTAAACTTTCTAAATCTTGAATTATACTTTTTACACAAGGCAATCCACATTAACCCTTATCTGCTGTTGGGGATGTTTTCATCCACTCTGGAGTGAGTTTGAGTCATAATTTGGCCATAACTTTTTCTGTGTTTCAGCTAGTGGAATGACTTTTGGTGACAAATGACACATATTTTTGGGGAAATGCTTTGAAATAAATAATAAAAAATAAATAAATAAATAAATTAATTAATTAATAAAAAAAACTCAACGATACACTCTGGGCAAATTCACTATCCTTTTGTCATGTTAGGGAGAAAAATATTCACTAAATTAAACTACTGTAAAACTGCATCAGATTAATACCTTTTTCAATTTTTTTTTTGTTTTTGCATAAATCTGTTAATCAATCTGATCAGAACAAGTAAGTTGTTTAGAAAATTGCTAAATTTTACCTCTTTAATTGCCAAATTCATAAATGATGTCACTGATTTGGTGAAAAAAAACACACACACCGAATTACTTATTTTCAATATAAAAAGTAACTTGATGTGCACTTGATTTATTTATTTATTTATTTATTTATTTTTCCTTTAATCAGAGTCTTGGACATGAGAACGATTAGGAACAACATTGCTTTTGATGTTTTTTTTTTGCAGATAAGATTTTCATTTTTTCTCCCTAATTTACTGTTTGTGGCTGTTTTTGCCCCATTGACTTCCATTAAAACCACATTTAAATTTAAGCATAACAAAAAGATAGTAAATTTGAACAGTGCACAAGGGTTATATAAAATGTATATTTGATTAATTAAAAACTGGATTGATGGATGGATGGATGGATTGATGGTAGAATGAAAAAAAGTATTATATGGATAGATGGATGATAGAAAGAAAAAAAGGTTATTTAAATGATGGATGGAATGGAATGATATAACCTAGTCTAGCCTAGAATGAGGAAAGGATTATATGGATGGAAGGATAAAATGAAACGGACGGGCGGATGGACGGACGGACGATAGAATAAAAAAAATGATTATATGGATGGATGGATGGACGGATGGATGATAGAATGAAAACAAAGGATTATATGGATGGATGGATGGATGGACGGATGGATGATAGAATGAAAAAAAAGGATTATATGGATGGATGGATAGATGGATGGATGGACGGATGGATGATAGAATGAAAAAAAAGGATTATATGGATGGATGGATGGATGGATGGACGGATGGATGATAGAATGAAAAAAAAGGATTATATGGATGGATGGATAAATGGATGGATGATAGAATGAAAAAAAAGGATTATATGGATGGATGGATGGATGGATGGATGGATGGATGGACGGATGGATGATAGAATGAAAAAAAGGATTATATGGATGGATGGATAAATGGATGGATGATAGAATGAAAAAAAGGATTATATGGATGGATGGATAGATGGACGGATAGATGGATGGATGATAGAAAGAAAAAATGACTATGGATGGATGGTAGAATGAAGAAAGGATTAAATGGATGGATGGATGATAGAAAGAAAAAAAGATTATTTAAATGATGAATGGAATGGAATGATATAACCTAGTCTAGCCTAGAATGAAAAAAGGATTATATGGATGGATGGATGGATGGATGGACAAACGGATGGATGGATGATGGAATAAAAAAAAGGATTATATGGATGGATGGATGGATGGATGGATGGATGGTAGAATGAAAAAAGGATTATATGGATGGATGGATGGATGGAATGGAATAATATAACCTAGTCTAGCCTAGAATGAGGAAAGGATTATATGGATGGAAGGATAAAATGAAATGATATAACCTAATCTAGCCTAGAATGAAGAAAGGATTATATGGATGGATGGATGGTAGAATAAAAAAAGGATTATATAAAATGATGGATGGATGGATGGATGGATGGATGGAATGGAATGATATAACCTAGTCTAGCCTAGAATGAAGAAAGAATTATATGGATGGATGGATGGATGGATGGATGGATGGATGGATGGATGGATGGATGGATGGATGGATGGATGGATGGATGGATGGATGGATGGATGGATGGATGGATGGATGGATGGATGGATGGACAAACGAATGGATGGATGATAGAATGAAAAAAAGGATTATATGGATTGATGGATGGATGGATGATAGAAAGAAAAAAGTATTATATGGATGGATGGATGGAATGGAATGATATAACCTAGTATAGCCTAGAATGGAGAAAGGATTATATGGATGGATGGATGGATGGATGATGGATGGATAGACAGACGGATGGATGGTAGAATGAAAAAAGGATTACATGGATGGATGGATGTACGGATGGATGGATGATAGAAAGAAAAAAGATTATATGGATGGATGATAGAAAGAAAAAATGATTATATTAAATGATGGATGGATGGAATGTAATGGAATGATATAGCCTAGCCTATAATGGAGAAAGGATTATATGGATGGATAGATGGACGAATGGAATAGAATGGAATGACATAGCCTTCCCTAGCATAGCCTATAAACTTTGCCATTGTCCTGATGATCCACAAATGCCTTGTTTAGGATCACTGAAGCAAACACTAAGCTAAAATAAAAATATTAAATACAAATATAATTCAATTAAAAATTATAATAATAAATAAAATAAAACATCAGACATAAAAATCCACAAATTAATTTAGAATAAGATAACAATTAAGTTTAAACTAGACTAAAAAATTAAAATAAAATATATCTGAGAGAGAAAACACAATGACAACAACAGTTATGAATGGTGAATTGTGAAAAGAGGAATAAAAAGCAATGCTGTAAAGGCAGCAGTAGAACTACTTTCCACCTACAATAATTATGATTAAAAAATGATGCTCACACAGAGACTTAAATCAATATCATCTCTAACTACCCGTAGGACACCATAAAAAAAAAAAAAAAAAAAAAAAAAAAAAACTTTACCTATACCCATCGTAAACACAAACTCGATTTTTATTCTCAGCTAAAGGTCTCCACACCCTTCAAAATGCTTCCGTTCACACTCATTTCATTAACATTGAGCTTTTCTGTCTGCATTGTCCCAGTCCTCCAGGCCACTGCTTGTTATAATAATGGGCTTGGCTTATAGCGTCTGAAGGACAGGCATTAATATTTGAGAGCATTTAAACCCATTAGGCTGTTTGCGGGAGAGAGGAGAGCATGTTTTTAACTCTGTTGAGAGAGTGTGTGGTAAGAGGTTATCATCTGCTAAGTAAATAAAAGAGCATGCAGTATCTCTCATTCCTGTGATTCCTGGAAGCGGACTAAAATGTGGCGAGCAGGATCTGGCTTTACCGAGAGACCGACGCTCTTTATTAGACAGCAGTGCAGTGCTATTATCATTTCCTAAATGAATTATTCAAAATGAAGTATTGCCTCCTTGCCTCTGCGTCTGTGTTCGTGAGTTTTTTTTTTTTTTGCGAGTGTGTGTGTGTTTTCCGAGGTCCTGAGATGAGCTTTTTCTTGGCCTCTAAGCGAGCACATCTGCAGTCAAGGCTTCACATCTGCTTCTCACATTTTCCCCTTGCGCTGCTGAGAGGGAGAAAAAGAGTAAAAGGGAGAGACGGAGATAAGCACTGAAGCAGCACTGAGAAACCAATCATTACACTCGAACACAGGGGCCAATTCAGTTGTGTCACAGCCGTATTCACAAAACAGATACTGTTTAGTTTAACCCTTCATTTGGCTCTTTAAATTGGGTTTCGCTTTTGTTGTAGTTTTTATAGTTTCAGCCTGGTTTTAGTAAGTTAGTGGGTCATATTCAATCCAATCCAATCCAATCCATTTCATCATTATTTGTATTGATTATTTTAACTCTATTTTGCAAAGTCCATTGTGATACTGTTTACAGTAGTTTAACCCTTCGTTTGGCTTTTTAAATTGGGTTTCATGTTTGTTGGTTCAATGTTACTGTAGTTTTTCCAGTTTCAGCCTGGTTTTAGTAAGTTAGTGGGTCATATTTAGGCCCACACGGAATCTGCGCGCGCAGAATTCTGCAGATTTTTTGCAGATTTTCCACAGATTTTTAGCCCATCATTAATTCTGTTTATTTACAGTTAACTATTTACTGTTAATTTAACTGGATTTGCATTTTAAACATTAAATAAAAGTTAAAAAGATATAATTTTTTATTTCACATTTTAAGGTTTTAGTTATGATACTCCTAAAATAATTCCGCAGATTTTTACCAAAATTCTCCGCAGAAATAGCAAAAAACGTCCGCAGATTCCGTCTGGCCCTGGTCATATTCAATCCAATTCAATTCATCATTATTTCTATTCATTATTTCATCATTATTTTACAATGTAGATTGTGATACTGTTTAGTTTAACCCTTCATTTGGCTTTTTGAATTGGGTTTTGGTTTTGTTGGTTCAATGTTATTGTAGTTTTTCTAGTTTGGCCTGGTTTTAGTAAGTTAGTGGGCCATACTCAATCCAATCCAATTAAATTAAATTTAATTAAATTCATTTTTCTATACATTATTTCATCATTATTGTACAATATAGATTGTGATGCTGTTTAGTTTAACCCTTCGTTTGGCTTTTTAAATTGGGTTTCAGTTTTGTTGGTTCAATGTTAGTGGGCCATACTCAATCCAATCCAATTCAATCAAATTGAATTCAATTAAGTTCAACATTATTTCTAATCATTGATTCATCATTATTTTTACACTGTAGATTGTGATACTGTTTAGTTTAACCCTTCATTTGGCTTTTTAAATTGGGTTTTGCGTTTCTTGGTTCAATGTTACTGTAGTTTTTCCAGTTTCGATGTGGTTTTAGTTAGTTAGTGGGCCATATTCAATTAAATTAAATTCATCATTATTTCTATTCATTATTTCATCATTATTTTACAATGTAGATTGTGATACTGCTTAGTTTAACCCTTCATTTGGCTTTTTCAGGAGTTCACACTTAGCTGATGATTGATTATAAAGAGTTTGGCATGCTGTCCTGAAAGAGAGCCCTGAGCTCATGAGATCCTCGAGCCTGGGGCTCCCCTCCCGTTTGCAGGGCAAGAGTGGAGTTTGAGCTCAGGTAGGTCTCGAGAATTCCTCTGCTTGTTTAGAGTGAATGCAAATTATGAATAACTATGGACAGAAATATTGCTGATTAATCGCTTGTCTATGGTGTTGATTTGGTTTGGTCAATTTACTTATGTTACATGTTTTTGGCCTGTGGGAGGAAACCAGAGAGCCCGGGGAAAACCCACGCAAACATGGGGAGAACATGTATATTTCACACAGAAATATCAACTTGGCCAGAAAAAGACTTGAACCAGTGACATTCTTGCTGTGAGGCAACGGTGCTAACCACTGGGCCTCTGTGCCACTCTGTCAAGGAAAGGGGAGGAGTAGGGGTGGAAGGGGGGATCCTTCAAGATGAAGATAGCTAAGGTAAGATACTCTGGTTATTTATGGCAATTTAGGAGTCATCTGATTGGTGGATCATGCATTACCTAATGCGGGACCAGCCACAGTCAATCATAAGCACGAGCTCCTCTCACAATTAGTTTATAAATAAACTACACTTAAATTGGCTTTTGTTTTTGTTGGTTGAATGCTACAGTAGTTTTTCTTGTTTCATACTGGTTTTTAAGTTAATTCAATTCAATTCATCATTATTTCTATTCATTACGTCATCATTGTTTTACAATGTAGATTGTGCCAACACAGCTTAACATGGATGAAGACAAGAAAATAAAAAAACATTACAATATTTATGGCATATACTGTACAACATGACACTTTCTTCAACTAAAATGAACAACATTTGATGCATTTTTATTGTTCACTTACATGAACTGCATTTTGAGGGCCTTATAACACAAATAACTTTAAAGGTTTTTTTTTGTTTTGTTTTATTTTGTTTAGTTACTTTTGTAAAATACTAATCTATGCAAGCATATTACATATTCAGCTTGTACACTCAAAAATAAAGGCACAAAAGCTGTCATTGGGGCAGTACCTTTGCACATAAATGGCTTGTTTCCACTGAATACCTAATAATACCCAATAATACAATAACAGCGCGCAGCAATGAACCATGCACAAAAAAGCTTGTCATCTTTTTGTGACAAACAGCCACATGCCAAGACTTTATTGTTGTTCATAAAGCTAATCGCATCATGTATAAACTTGTGGAAAGAGCAAGGCGTGTCACTTCCTTTCTTTGCACTACCTTGTCGTAGATTTACATTGCAAAAAAAATAACTTGCATTAATAATTTAGTAATAAGTAATAACTTATGCAGTTGCGCAGTAGGTAGTGCTGTCGCCTCACAGCAAGAAGGTCACTGGTTCGAGCCTCGGCTGGGTCAGTTGGCGTTTCTGTGTGGAGTTTGCATGTTCTCCCTGCGTTCCAAAGACATGCGATACAAGTGAATTGGGTAGGCTAAATTGTCTGTAGTGTGAGTGTGAATGGGTGTGTATGGATGTTTCCCAGAAATGGGTTGCAGCTGAAAGGGCATCTGCTGTGTAAAACACATGCTTGATAAGTTGGCGGTTCATTCCGCTGTGGCGACCCCGGATTAATAAAGGGACACAGCCGAAACGAAAATGAATGAATGAATGAAAATTAACTTGAGTATGCTCTGTCATTCAAGACTCTTACCAATACTGCCAGCCTGATCTCACAAACTCAGTTTAGTGGCTAATTTGAATTCAGTCCTACAAAATGTAGGCGCCCAACCTCACCCGTAAACCATTGGGCGAAAAGCAAATCTTGCTAAATTTTACGAATTCATACGAATTAGTCACTAAATCACAAAATTACGAAGTGCTGCAAGAATGTGTTGGTACTGCTGGCAGAGAAAATTCAAGCCTGATCAGCATGACCCATCCCGAATCATACTGTACTGTACTAAACTATACCATACCTCTTATTAATACCTTAAATGTAAATATTTGTACCTAAACTGTACATATAATGACATAAAAAGTGAGGTACCTTTTTATAAGGTACCTCCCCAGTTACAACTTTTTTACCTATATTTCTTAGTGTATGCATGTGCAGGTATTGACAGCCGATACAGCTGTAAACTACAGAACTGTTTGTGCTGCTCAAAAGAGTGAGTGATATTGACAACTGCTGTCAAAGCATGTATAATACAGTATTTTAGT
Organism: Danio kyathit; assembly: GCA_903798195.1. NCBI lineage: Eukaryota > Metazoa > Chordata > Actinopteri > Cypriniformes > Danionidae > Danio > Danio kyathit. The sequence continues at coordinate 40,676,101 of LR812537.1, read as the reverse complement.
TACTGTCATAGATCAGCATAAAACTGGGATTGTTGTAAAAACATTGTTGAATGGAAAGGAAAGGAAATACATTTTTAGAGTTGGGCAAACACATCCTTAGTTATCTATAATAACTCCGGTGCACATCTGGCAATTTTAGCAATCAGAACTCAACCACAAGAGTGGAAATTGCATTTCTTGGTTGTTTCGGTTTTATTATTATTATTTTTTAAACTAAACACAAAAGCAAAACGGCTCTATTGGAAAGTCCAATTCTTTGTTTGTGAATACTCCTCTTGGTTCTCACACCTCCCCCATTTCCTTCACTCTCCTTGTGTTTGTCTTTCTCTGTAACCCCTCCCCATCAAACCTGGAATCAAAATCAGTGCCTTTTGTCATTACTTTGGCAAATCTTCCCCAGCTATGATTTATCAGTTAAGAAGTAAAGCATCTTCATGTGGCCGGCTGTTTAGCCAGGGAAAGAGTCCAGCTCCTATTCCTCTTTTCACCCTCACAGCAGATGTTTTGAGCTCCTCTACACGCAGCCCGGCCCAGCTTGGATTCCCTGCTCCCTTCCAGGCTGCGCTGACCCTGGCGACCCTGTAATTGGTGGAATAATTTGCCCTGGTTTACATAAACACTCCCTGAAAGGCCGATTCTGTGGAGCTCTCCTGGAGGCTGAGCCGCATCACGAATACGCTCAGTGGAAAAGTGAGTGAGACTTCAGGCCTCTGGTGAAATAGACAAACTCTGAAGACTGATGCAATAACAACTGCAGCCATCAGCACACATGGTGAAATGGGCTTCAAGAAAGAGAAAAGGAGTCTGTTCTTAAGAAATGTCGAAATTATTTTCAGTTGTTATGAAACTGGGTGGTTTTGGATGCACAGATCGACTAGAGCGTTGAAATTTGTGTTCGATGGCTAACGTTGGTAAAGTATGACAAATGTACAAAAGAACAGCTAGCATATACAAAACAGAATGTAGTTCTTCTCTTAAATACCCCATGATATCATAGAAACTCAATGTTTTTTTTTATTTTCAATGATGATATATTTTCTATTGAGACTAACAGCCTTTCTTAATGAAAATTCACCATGATTTTATTATTGTAACCGTGCAGTAACTCATTTTAGCCATTTATACTCAAACAGTGTGTTTTTGTCTTGAGAAATGCATAAATTAGTTTTAGTTGTTCTACATCTAGGTGGTTTGGATGCACTGGAGAACCAATGGAAACCCATGGTTGATGGCTAACGCCCACTGTAAAAATTGCTGTAAAAAGTATAGTATTACTGGCAATTTTGATTATTATATATATATTAATATTATAAAATTCACAAGCGCACTGTAAATTAACAATTACAAATCAGCTGTAATTTTACAGCGCAATTTTAATTTTTAATTTACAGTGTGCTTGTAAATTTTACAGAATTACTGGCAATTTTTACAGTATTACTGGCTAAATTTATGAGAGTAGTTTTACAGCACAACTGTAATTGTTAATTTATAGTGCACTTGTAAATTTTACAGTATTACTGGCTTTTTACAGTATTATTGGCCAAAATAATGAGCATAGTTTTACAGCACAACTGTAATTGTTAATTTATAGTGCACTTGTAAATTTTACAGAATTACTGGCAATTTTTACAGTATTACTGGCTAAATTTACGAGCTTAGTTTTACAGCACAACTGTAATTGTTAATTTATAGTGCACTTGTAAATTTTACAGTATTACTGGCGGAATTTACGAGTGTAGTTTTACAGCACAACTGTAATTGTTAGTGTATAGTGCACTTGTAAATTTTACAGTATTAATGGCAATTTTTATAGTATTGCTGGCTAAATTTACAAGCATAGTTTTACAGCACAAATATAATTGTTAATGTATAGTGCACTTGTAAGTTTTACAGTATTACTGAAAATTTTTACAGTATTACTGGCAATTTTTACAGTATTACTGCCTATATTTTTGAGCGTAGTTTTACAGCACAACTGTAATTGTTAATTTGCAGTGCGCTTGTAAATTTTACACTATTACTGACAACAAAATTTCCAGTAATACTGTAAATTTTATAGCAATCTTTTACAGTGTGGTTACATTATAACAAATGGGAAACTAAAACACCAGTTAGCGTACGCAAAATCTAATTTTTCTGACAAAGATCCCATGATATTGTGTGGTTCAAAATGTCACACGGCTTTCATCCTTCAATGTCAAGAACGCACAGCCCTGAAGTGTGCTCTGCCATCCTGTCTATAATTACCGGCCACCGTTTGCGTGTGGATTAGCCGCTTGGATCTTTTGAACACGTGTTAACGTTTTAATCAATTTGGATCCATATTAGTTTTGACAAATTTCACCAAATGGACGTAAGCGTTTGTGAAGCGTACAGGCACGGCAATACCGGGATCCAATGGGTTCCATATGTAGACACGGGTCCTCGCCAGCACCTTGTTTGCTCTTTCCCTAATTGCAGCAGTTACATGTAAGTACAAAAAGTCTGACAGAAACATGGAAATTATTAGACCCTCTGGAAAATGGAAATGGTCTTATATCTTGATTCAGAAATGTTTTATTCCCAATGAAATCCGTGCAGTCATATATTTTTGGTGTACAACAATTCATACACTGACATATGTGTACATGTGGCTCAAAGAGGAGTCATCTCATTTTGGGGTTTGCACCAAGTTAAATTAAAGTTATTTTATATACATAGTAAGCATAGTAAATGTGGGTTGTTTGAGTTATACGAGTAAAACATGAGATAACTAATGCCCCATCATCATTCTGCATATATAGTTTTATGCAAAAGTTTAGGCACCCCTGATAATTTTCATAATAGCAAGCCATAGTCTGCTAGCCTTTCAAATCAGCAATTTCACTGGAATATAATTTATGCTCAATGGAAAAAGCAACATTTAATTTCTGACATAACATTTATTTATTCAACAAATGCAATGCAATTTAAGTCATAGCAAAAACAGACAGGTGCTTAAATTTGACCACCCCAACAGAATAATGACATCAATCTTATGTACAGCCATCTTTTGCTGTAATATGAGCCTGTAGATGCTTTTTATAGCCAAGGATATGTCACTGAATTCTTGCCGAAGGCATTTTGAACCATTCTTCCTTGTAAAATTTCTCCAGTTCATCAGGTTTGATGGGTGCCGAGTGTGAATGGCCCTTTTTAAATCAATCCATAGATTTTCAATGATGTTCAAGTCTGGAGACGGGGATGGCCATTCTAAAACATTGTATCAATTCAATTCAATTCAATTCAATTCAATTCAATTCACGTTTATTTCTATAGTGCTTTTACAATGTAGATTGTGTCAAAGCAGCTTCACATAGAAGATTATAGTAAATTGAAACAGTGTCAGTCCACTTTTCAGAGTTTAAGTTCAGTTTAGTTCAGTTCAGTGTGGTTTAATATTTACTGATGAGAGTTCAAACACCGAAGAGCAAATTCTTCAATGCGCAGCTCTACAGGTCCCTAACCATGCAAGCCAGTGGCAACATCGGCAGGGAAAAAACTTCCTGAAATCTAAACAAACACTTCTATCTGGTAACACACACGGGCGCCGCAAGTGCGATACTACTGTCATGTGCGCGCTGTGCCACGGTGCATCCGGTGTGTGATGCCCTTCAGTCAAAGTGAATTCAGTGTGCTTGGTTATTAGTCTCGGTGTAGGCTACAAGCGCAGAGCTTTAAACTAGCACCAATTGGCTGTAAAACTATACAAAGACACCAATGATTTTGTACTCTCTGCTTGGTCTATGTTCGAGTCGTACATGTACGGCTGAATGCTGGTCCTCTCACTCATGTTGCTTCTCTCTGTCTGCCCGTCTGTTGCCATACACAAAGAGGGGAGCTCTTGGCTCCACCCCCTTGTTAAGTTGGGCGGGAAGTCAAAACTAATTTTCATGCGAAGCAACACACCCCTAAAACAACAACCTGTGTACACGCCCCCAAAATGGCACTATTTAACACATCATAATAAAAAAATCTGATTGTGTTTTGAACTGAACCTAAACTGGCACACTCAGAAGAACTATAATATTAATACTACATCTTAAAAAGGGGTAAAATAGGTGCCCTTTAAGGTTCACTGAGTCACCTAAATAAATTTTGTGTTGTAATCCATCAGCATTAAGTGACTACAGGTTTTGAAATCCACACAAAAATCCAGCCAACACTACGGATTTCTGTCTGAGAAACATGACATTATCTAGCTTTCTCTAGAAACCAAATGGCATTTCACTGTGATCTTCTCTTATAAAGAAAGAACACATTACTATGCAGTCACAGAACTTTTGCAACTGTATTCATGTAAAATAACCTACTTATTCTGATTTCTATTTATTAAAACAACATACAACGTAAAATGTGACTCTTGCTGGCAAAATGTTAAGCTTTAAAATGATTATTAATTAATCCATTAAATGTTTTTGTTCTAAATATACCTGAAAATACTTTTGCTGTACTCTAAAAATCGTGGCAAGAATCCACAATACTTCCTTTCACTCAGCAAAACAATGTAAAACATGAATGAACCTAAAACAAAAGCATATCCGCTTATATCTGTGCATATTTGTGTGTGTGTCCTCATATATGTCAGGATTAAAAATAGATGATGAGTCCACTCTCACTTCTCTATTACTTTTTTTCTTGATTACCCCTTTCTTCTGGCTGTTAGACAGTCCAACCAGCCAGTTCATCAAATATTAAAGAACAGCAGTGTCTATTAATGCTGCCAGGGCAATTGAAATATGTGTGATAGATTTTTACTGCTGTAGCGCAGAATGTTTCTCTCAGTGGCCCCCTGGGATCCCCCCTCCAGCTGTTTAATCCATAGCTCCATCACAAGCATGTGAGGATGAGGTCGACCTCCACCAAATGTCTTCATTTCTCCTGCTACCTTCCCCCCCTTTGGGATGATGGCTAACGAGGGCCTTTCGCTAATAACGTTGAAAGACTCATTCAGAGCAGAAACTCTCACAGGAAGGTCAGGGGCGACGTTGCCATGTTAGGAAGTTGAGTGATTGATAGAGGTGCGTCTCGTGTAATGCCATTGGCTTTCCATCCACGCCTGCTCTGTAAAATCACATATGAATATTCCATGCTGTTAGCGAGCTGGGCTAATGAGATGAGAGGTTTTATGAGTGCTATAATGTCTCAAGGAGCAGTTCGTTTGATTGCGCTCTGACGTAAAAGGATGCATCAAAATGAATGAATCACGGTAGCCTATGTGATGTTTATCACTCTGCGTGGATTCGAAGAATCATAGTCAATAGGCTTTGGATCCGTTCTGTCAATTTTCGCTGATGATTCACACAGCAAGCACGGCATGATCATCTGTTCGCATCGTTATATGTCCTGTTGTTTTTCATTTTGAAATGTATAAATGTTGTTGACAGTAATTCGCAGGTAGTGTTGGTTGAGGAAATGATATCACTTTAACGTTCAGACAGGCTGGTAGGTAACATTTCTTCATTGAACGCTAACGCTGTGGGTTTCTGGTTTTGACTTCATTGACGGCAAAAACATTTCTGGCTCTGGGTGTGCTGCAGATTAAACAAGCACAATTGATCATTAGACTAAATGATGGAGCGGCTTGGCGTTCCGGGGAAATTGATATGGAAACTAATACTGAGTTTAAAAGCTTGGGCAACTAACTTCCACACAAAAGTACCTCGCAAAAATAATTCAGAACTGCTTCTGAAGCAACATAGTTACACTTTTTTTTTTTACTTTTTACCTGTCATGGAATCTGAACCTGTCAATCAATACAAAACAGCCAGGGAACTGATCGAGGAGTCAGCCATATCAAAGTCCCCTTAAAGCAAGTCATTTCACTACGCGGCCATCTTTGAAATGCCTCTCTGGCAGTATACTCGGGCATTCTGTCTGATTGGGGAAACATCAAGTTTTCCGAAACTGTTTGCCAAGCTTACGAATACATGACATATCTGGTATCACCAATAAAATTAAACAAAAACTGTCTCATAAGTTTTGTTTCGAATCGAACAAAATCTGCATATTTTCAGGTTGCCCTGCGCATGTGCACCCGACAAAAACGAGATCACGACACCAACCACATTTATGGCCGTTACACATTATCATCCTCTGAATAATGCCTCGTCCAATCACATTGCTCCTCTGAAGTAATTCACAACTTGGTCCTGCTGGCGAATCTCCATGAGAAATGAAAGTGACTCTTTGTTTACAAGTTTGTGGGTGGTTGAGTTGCTGCTGTCATGTAATGTGCATTTGACAGGACAGACTGTACCTCGCGTTCGTTACATACAGATTACAAAACCAGTAAACTTTTGTTTTTAAGTGCACCTGGTTCATTTAGAAGTACAGATTTCATGCTTTATGTGGATATATTTCGTATGTCTGTGAAGCAAGTATTCGCTAAGATTCCAGTGTGTTTGTTGACCACAATTGAAGTTGCACAAACTAATTTTGAGAGGAGCACATGATATGATTGAGCACGACTGGCTTCTCATCTGTAATCAGTAATAATCCAATCAGAGTGATTCAAGCTTACTGTAAATAAATCGTTTTGGAAGAATCCCCCCCTCCACCCCATCTCCTCCATTTCCTCTCTTTTCTAAGGGGGGGCTCTCGAGACCTACCTGATCTCGGATCCAAATTATTTGGCTATAATGTAGAATTAAAAACATAATATAATTAATATATGGAAAATATTAGTTCTGCTGTTGTTTAGAAATTCCAGTTTTGATGTTGGACGTTCATGTCACACTAAGTGTCCCAATGTGTAGTGAATCTTATTGTCTTTACCAGTGTCTGAATTCATAAACATGACTGACTGATCCACGACCTTGGAAGTTAATGTGCGTTCACACCGAAGGCGGCGAGAGCGTCAAAGTTCGCTCTGGCGACAATGCTGTCTGCCTTCACAGCTCCACCGGCGAGACCGTCAAAACTCGCTACATTGATCTCATATCAATGTAGTTACATTCCCGCATAAAAAACGTTGCACGCTTTTTATCAAATTCATTTAACTATGGGGGTGACGTGGTCGCGCAGTAGAAAGTGCTGTCCCCTCACAGAAAGAAGGTCGCTGGTTCGAGCCTCGGCTGTGTCAGTTGGCATTTCTGTGTGGAGTTTGCATGTTCTCCCTGTGTTCGTGTGGGTTCATATCCAAAGATATGCGGTACAGGTGAATTGGGTAAGTTAAATTGTCTGTAGTGTATGGGTGTTTCCAAGTGATGGGTTGCAGCTGGAAGAGCATCCGCTGCGTAGAACATATGCTGGATAAGTTGGCGGTTCATTCTGCTGTGGCGACCCCAGATAAATAAAGGGATTAAGCCGAAAAGAAAATGAATGAATTTAACTATGGAAGATCAATTTGTTGCGTGTGGGGTGGCTTTGCTCCACTTATCCAATATGTGTCCATATGTCTGAAATATTCTGATGCAGCAATACTGTTTTGTATTGCCCTTATTGACCTTATTCTTCAATGCAGAAGTTCGTTCATTTTAATAAACAGCAGAAAACTACTACTTGCTCTACAAACAAGTGCGTTCATGGCTATACAGACAAAGTAAAATAATATAATAAGAAAATATCAGTTTGCAACATCAAGCAGCAAAACAAGCGTTTTTAACGTCTAAAAATGAATGAGACTGGAAGTCTCAAGCCAAAAAGATTCAAATGGCTGTGCCTGCTCGTACGCAGAGAATAAGGAGAATAGTTAGCATGGGATTCCCGCTCCTTGCCACTTATCTACGTTGGCTCCCATTGAAAATGAATGACTTCCGGCTACTTTGACGCTCTCGCCACTTTCGGTGTGAAAGCACAGTTATGCTTATGATACACAGGGCAACTTTTTGAGCAATGTTGCTGGGCATTAATGGAGAGCAATGCTGCCTGGCTAGTTTATTATTCAGAATGGGCAACAATATTGTATCTGTATCCCATTGGCTTACATAGCTCACCTGATTGCCCCATGACAGCATAATTTCCCAAAGTTGTCCGGCAACATTGCTCAAAAAGTTGTCCAGTGTATCATCAGCATCAGGGAACTGATTGAGATGCACCCATAGTTTCAGGTCAACCGTGGTAGTAAATTCAGCAGACTGACCATGGATGATGATGGCATCTCGGGCATCACCGCAGAATGCAGAAGGGCACTGCAATTAGCGCAGATTGATTTAATGCTGCTGCCGTGCCACCCACACTTGGAGCAGAGGTGGCCAGCTGTGCGTAGCATCAGGTTAATTATGACCGCGTGCATGCGCTAATAGAATTCCTCTATTGCACAGCACCACAGATGTGTGCACTAAATCACACACAGTATTAATTCTGCTCCTTCGTCCTCTCAGTCCAACCGAGGCCGCATGGGGCTCGGCGCCTCCCCCCGGGGTCATCCGTCCTATATCTGTGGAGTAGGGCAGACACAAACGCACCTCACGCTCTCTAATCACAGGTGCGCAGATAGGAACATCACTCCTCTCCTTCACCTCACGCTTTTCCCCAACAATTAAGACCCCATTTTAAATGTCATTAATCAGCGGGTTGCATGGCAAGATCCAATTCATATCTGTCAGATGCACTGGGCAGAAACTAATAGGGGAGCAATTACCTGAAAGGAACCCTACATGGCAGAGATGTCTATGACACTGTGTTTTAATACAATGAGCCCACTGTATTGTAAGACCCAGTATCAGAATAGTGTTATTACTGTCTCTCCCCCAACCAAGAAACACAATAGAAGTGAGCAAGAAACAGATACCAGAAGACTAAAATGAATCAAGATGTTTTCCGAAACTGTGAGGGGAAAAACAGCTGCGCTTCAGAGATTTGAATCTCGGAGTAGATACCACTCTTTCTTTTGTGTTCCCTGCAAAAGTAACACAAAACAGACCTCTGAAAGATCAACAGCATTTGCGGGGGTAGCTGGTGCAATATTGAAGTTGCTGTGATGTACATCTAAAGCAATGTCCACACATAAGTGGGTATCTTTGTAAACAATATTGGCAAAAATCCCCAGTTTTGTGAAGATTTTTTACTCCTTTGTTTAAAAAGAATCTTGTCCAAACATGCATGGTCTGAAAAAAAATCTGTCTACATACAAATGAAAAGAAGCAAAAGGTTATTATCAGTTTCGGTTGGCTGTCAACATGGCGGACCGTCTATTGCACAGAGGTGTTTCCTGCAAACAAGAGATATATCGGCACACAATCTGACATCACATAAAGGAAATAATAATAATATTAATAATTATTCCTTACATTTATATTGCGCTTTTCTGGACACTCGAGCACTTTTACACATTGGGGGGAATCTCCTCATCCACTACCAGTGTGCAGCATCCACCTGGATGACGCGACGGCAGCCATATTGCGCCAGACCGCACACCAGCTGATTGGTGGAGAGGAGACAGATGAAGTGATGAAGCCAATTATGATATGGGGATGGTTAGGAGGCTATGATGGACAGGTTAAACTTGGCCAGGTTCCGAACGTGTTGCTAGATGTCTGCTATGGTGTTCTGAGTGGTTGCTAGGTGGTTGCTAACATAAATTAGCATGGTTCTAGTATGAAATCCCTGCAGAAAAAAACAGCAAATGCTGGTAAGGTATGTTTTGATGCTGGTATGCTGGTCTTACTGGTTTTAGTGCTGGTATTCCTGGTTTCAATGCTGGTTTTGCTGGTCTCGATGCTGGTCTTGCTGGTTTCAGTGCTGGTCTCAATGCTGGCCTTGCTGGCCTGAGTGCTGGTCCTGACCAGCATTGAGACCAGCAGGTCCAGCATTGAGACCAGCAAGACCAGCATTAAAACCAGTAAGACCAGCATCAAGACCAGCAAAACAAGCATTGAAACCAGCATGACCAGCATACCAGCATCAAAACATACCTTACCAACATATGCTGGTTTTTTCAGCAGGGTTAGCATGTTGCTTGCATGTTTCTACCATAAATTAGCATGTTGCTAACCCAATTCTAGTATAAAATGACATATGAATTAGCATGTTGCTAGTATGTTTTTGGTATGAATTAGTATATTGTTACTATGGTATGTTATGTTGTTAATTTGTCCAATGTAAAGTCAATGGCAGTTTTTTATAATGAAAGTCTATAGGACAGTTGCTAGGGTGCCGTAAGTAGTTGATAGGTTGTGGCTAGTAAGTTGAAAGGTCATCAGTGATTGGCAGATTGATAGTCTGAGTTAAATGAGCCCAACAGTAAGTCTGTATGACAGTCTGGCGCAAAGTTATGAGGTCACAAAGTTTGTTCCAATGTTAAGTCAATGGGACTTTTCCGAATTTTCCAGGTCAGTTTTCGGAAAACCGCAAGTCGGATCAGTTGGAAAAGACATAGCAACTTAATTCAGTATAGTTTGGAGGTTTGTAGTTAGTTTGGTGGTTGTAGTATAAACAGTCTAGCAGAAGATGTGTTCTTAAAATAGTCATAGTCATAAATATAAAACAAGGCAAAAGACAAAAGTCTTTAAAATTTTATTTCACGTTGACTTTAGGGATCAGTACGGATATTCCAAGGCTTGGCGAACTACAGATGCTGCATATGGTGTCAGTGATATTCTCTGATGAAGCAAGTCTTCAGTTGAGCTGTGTGCTGGGAGAGATGAAATATAATCCAGTGTTGAGAAAGGATCCCGTTACAAATAAACAGGCCGCATGACTCAGGCCTCACACTGGCGAGTGCTGGTTTCCTTTGGAAAACAAATAAATAATCCCAAAGTTTCTTCCCTTTCTTGGCAAGTGCATGGATAGTAGTGTGTGTTTTTTATTAGTGAAACAGCTGAAAATGTTTTACTTTCTTTGTTCAAAATGAGCCTCAAATGGAATGCTTGGTTAAAAGAGGATGACGTATGCATTAACAAACAGATTTACAAACCGACGTTTCTTTTTCCTTTTACCATTTATCCTTAGTTTTCAATTTTCCACTTAGTGATTAAAGCTCATTTAAACTGCTTATTTAGCTTTCTGAATCATCCGCATACTGTACAATGGATTTTGTTTACCCAAAAGACACTTTAAAGTATTTCAAGGCTATTTTTTGAAACTCCAGACTCCACGCGCTGTGATATTTGGCCTTCAGCTAGGTTTGTAGACACTTAGTTTGGCAGAACTTTGTCACTTTGCTTTTGTGCCTGTGATGTTAAATGATTTCAAAGCTTCATGCTTCACATTTTCCTCATTCGTGAACACAATTATCGACTCTAAAAGACCCGTCTTTTAATACACATCAGCCTTGAGAGGGGAAGAAAAAAATACACAAGATATATATTTATATATATCAGACACATTCACAACAGTGTTCTCATTAAAATTTGTGCTCGTTCGCTTTGCTTAGCATTAGTAGAATTTAATAATAGAAAGTAAATTACAGTGATCCTTTTGAGGACGGACAGGTTAATGGTATTATGAAGAGTGGGAGTGGAAAATGGCGGAGTGAATGAGGAAACGGATGAAAGGTCATTCGTACCACCTGTGGATGCTGGGCAAACAAAATGAAGAGTGGATTCAGTCTGGACAGCGCACACACAATCAAAGCATGCATACCGACCTTCCTCCTCTAAGTTGAAGCCATTATAGTGAAGGTAAGATGTTTATTTCAAATAAATCCTGCTCTTTTGACCTTTCTATTCATCAATATGTGCTTTAAAATGTACACAGTGTTCACTAAGTGTGTAAGAAAATATCAATACATGTTAATACCAAGATTTTATGTTTGGCAATAATGTGTCAATTATTACTCAGATTGCAAAAGTGCTGATGATTTGACATACTGCAACATAGACTGATAAACATCCCATGTTTTATCTACATGACGGTGTGTTCTTTATAACAGTTTTCTTCCAAAATTAGACCTTCTTCCCAGTATAGTGCATATGGAAAGTATTCATAGCGCTTCACGTTTTCCACATTTTTTAGGTTACAGCCTTATTCCAAAAGGGATTAAATTCATTTAATCCCTCAAAATCCTACACACAATACCCCATAATGACAATGTGAAATTAGATTTTTTTAAATTGTTGTAAATTTATTAAAAATAAAAAACCTGAAAAATCACATGGACAGAAGTATTGACAGCCTTAGCCTTGAAGCTCTAAATTGAGCTCAGGTACATTCTGTTTCCAACCAAGCATGAAGACAAAGGAATTGTCTGTAGATCTCCGAGACAGGATAGTCTCAAGGCTGGGGAAGGTTACAGAAAAATTTGTGCTGCTCTGAAAGTTCCAATGAGCACAGTGGCCTCCATCATCCGAAAGTGGAAGATGTTTGAAACCACCAGGACTCTTCCTAGAGCTGGCCGGCCATCTAAGCTGAGTGATCGGGGGAGAAGGGTCTTAGTCAGGGAGGTGATCAATAACCCGATGGTCACTCGGGTAGAACCTTACAGAAGGACAACCATCTGTGCAGCAATCCACCAATCAGGCCTGTATGGTAGAGTGGCCAGACGGAAGCCACTCCCTGCCTGGAATTTGCCAAAAGGTATCTGAAGGACTCTCAGACCATAAGAAACAAAATTCTCTGGTCTGATGAGACTAAAATTGAACTCTTTGGAGTGAATGCCAGGCGTTACGTTTGGAGAAAACCAGGCACCGCTCATCACCAGGCTAATACCATCCCTACAGTGAAGCATGGTGGTGGCAGCATCATGCTGTGGGGATGTTTTTCAGCAGCAGGAACTGGAAGACTAGTCAGGATAGAGGAAAAGATAAATGCAGCAATGTAGAGACATCCTGAATGAAAACCTGCTTCAGAGTGCTCTTGACCTCAGACTGGGGCAACGGTTCATCTTCCAGCAGGACAATGACCCAAAGCACACCGCCAAAATATCAATAGAGTGGCTTCACAACAACTCAGTGAATGTCCTTGAGTGGCCCAGCCAGAGCCCTGACCTAAATCCTATTGAACATCTCTGGAGAGATCTGAAAATGGCTGTACACCATCACTTCCCATCCAACCTGATAGATCTTGAGAAGTACTGCAAAGAGGAATGGGCAAAAATTCCCAAAGACAGGTGTGTCAAGCTTGTGGCATCATATTCAAAAAGACTTGAGGCTGTAATTGCTGCCAAAGGTGCATCAACAAAGTATTGAGCAAAAGCTGTGAATACTGTGATTTTTCAGGTTTTTTTATTTTTAATAAATTTGCAACAATTAAAAAAGATGTTTTTTCACATTGTCATTATGGGGTATTGTGTGTAGAATTTTGAGGAAATAAATGAATTTAATCCATTTTGGAATAAGGCTGTAACATAAAAAATGTGGGAAAAGTGAAGCGCTATGAATACTTTCAGGATGTACACATTCTTTATGACCAATTCAACTATCATAGTGGACGACATTGAAAGCGGATGTTTTGAATGCTGTCCATTTTGACAGCTTTATTATATATTAACGTCAGTTTCCACATGCTCTATATTGCCTCTCTTCAAATGACACGGAATGTTTACTCTGAGCTATTGTTCAGCGGCAGAAGCAGATGACAGTTGCGATATTTTGCCGCAACGTTTTAAAGAGATGAAAAGTAAATAAACGTCAGGCAGATATGATCCAGGTAAACGTGTCTAACTGTACGTTCACACCGAAAGCGGCGAGAGCGTCAAAGTAGCCGGAAGTCATTCATTTTCAATGGGAGCCGGCGGCGATAGGCGGCGAGGAGCAGCGCGGCGCGTTTTCGCCGATGTGAGCGTCGAGGAGAGTTGAAATCAAGTCAACTTTATGGTAATGAGCTATGAGGTTCGGCGGCAAGCAATCAGAATGTAGAAGTCCACCGCTTGAGAGGAGTCCAGAGAACACAGTCACTGTGAACTTTGGTTCCGCCACAGTTGTTCCCAAGGGTTTAATTATTCCGGTCGCTGGATTTCCAATTATTTGCAATGTTTTCTTACTGGAACCTAGACTAAAAAAGTTACTGGCGAGTTACTGATGTGCATCAATGTTATATATATATATTTTTTTTCTTTAAAAAAAAAAAGCGGGAATTTCATGCCACAATACAAAACAGTATTGCTGCTTCTGAATATTTCAGGCATATGGACACATCGTGGAGCAAAGCCACACCACATGCAACTAGATCTTCCGTAGTTAAGTGAATTTGATCATAAGTGTGCAACACCTTCACGCTAGAAAGCATGTTTTATGCGGGAGTGTAACTGATATATGCTACAACGGCTCCTTTAAATACGAGATCAATGTGTAGCGAATTTTGACGCTCTCGCTGCCGGAGCTCAAGGCAGACAGCGTTGTCGCCAGGGCGGCCAGAGCAACCTTTGACGCTCTCGCTGCTTTCGGTGTGAACGTACAGTTACATATGTGTGCGCATGCACAGTACATGAACGAAAATGTTTTCAGCCGTTGTAATGTGGATGATAAAAAGAATTGAAAACAATAATGTGGACATGGATTGTTTTTAGACAAAAACGACATTCTCAAATTCATCCAGATTAGTGTAGACATAGCCTAAGATGATCCACAAGAGGGTAAAGTCAAGATAGGATACATGGCTGGCCAGAAGTGCGATATGCACATCAATATAGCAGCCTTTTTTATTACACTGTATAACAATAATTAATATTTTTACTGTGATGGTTGGGTTTAGGGTTAGGGTGGGGGTAGACTTTAAAAAATACAATTTATTGGGTAATTTAACGGATAACATAAATAATACTCGGTACAACTACTGTTTTTATGTTACTGTGATGGTTGGGTTTAGGGTTGGGGTAAGGGTGGATGTTAAAAAATACAATTTATTGGGTAATTACCTGACAACATAAATATTACTTCGTACAACTACTGTTTTTTACGCTACTGTGACAGTTGGGTTTAGGGTTAGGGTAGGGGTAGACGTTAATAATATACAATTAATGGGAAATTTGATAAATAATATAAATCATTTTCGTTAACTTCCGGCCGCAACCATATCTGATCTAGCAACAACCCCACACGAGGCATCATTGTGGGAAAAATATTTACAGTTTTTATTTACAATTAAACAAAAACTTTGTCAGAATTTGCCATGGGTATGAATAATTTCGTGCTTGACTGTATGTGTGAAAATCAGGCACTATAAACGTAATGATCTTGAATTGCTGTGCATATATTTAGCTGTACTCGTGTGAGTATTTCCTTCATATGTGATGATTCTTGCACATACATCCACAAATATATGCTTATTTAAACACAACAGCTGCGTTTCATATATGCAAGCAATCCATCACGCAAACATCCATCAGCCTGTGCGCGTTTACGCCATTAAAACATTCATTTGAGTTGTGTGTTTATTTGCAGGTCGAATCAGGTCACTTCTGCTACTCCGTTATAAAAAAACAACACCGATCACAGAAGGAGGCTCTTGGAGATTCTGGTCACTTTGTTAGACCTACAGTGAAGAGACAGAAAGAATGGAAAAGAATAACAAGACTTGTGCTGTATGTTTTCCTGGCCTCAGTGGAGATGTTTGCGCTTTGATCATACACCTCAAATCAGAGCGTTTCAGCAAGCGACAGAGTCTGCAAGACCTCAAACAGCTGCCAGACAATACAGTCCCTATTACCATGAAATGCATTCCAAATTCGTATAAGTCGCCAGGGCTACAAAGGCAAAAAAAGGTTTTGATAAAAGCGCTCCACACCAGGCTACGGAGGAGTATGAGGTGAGTTGATCAGGAAAATGAGTGCTGGCAGTCTGAACGGCGTCTCTATGCAGCCGAAGTAAAATTAGTTGAAAAGGTTAAAGAAAACACTTGACATCAAAATTTAATAACACAGACTGTTGAAAGTGTGCTCCTTCAGATTTTTGAGATTAAATTGGTTGAGTGCAACTAAAATAAAAATGAGTAATAATTGCGAGACTTTGTTTTATTTGCTTCCACAGACTACTCAAATCTATTCATACTGTATATATTTGTTTTTATACAAAAGGTTAACAGAAACGATGCAATGTTTTCATATTCTAATTCATTTTAAGATACAATACCAATGATTTCCCAACAGACACACAACATCATAAGACGTTAATATTAGGTTAGATTAAGGTCACCAGCATCTAAAGATAATCTTATTTTGACATCCAATAACAAGATGAAACGACGTTGAAATTATGTTGATTTTAGGTTGTGTTGGAAAGTGACAAAATCCAACGTCAAGCCAACGTCATATTGACATCAAATACTGACTTTTATTCATCAGGTATGGCAACCAAAATCTAACGTCTGATAGACGTCATATTGGTAATGTCTGCACAACATCAAGCTGTAACATCATTAGACGTTGTTATTTGCATTGAAAAGTAACCAAAATGCAACATCTGTCCGATGTTGGACATTGACGTCAGCCTGACGTTGGGTTCTGATGTCAAACTGATTTTCATTTCCAAACAAAAAACAACATCCCATGATGTTGGGGTACAACATCAATCTGATGTCATGTTGACGTCCTGTGCCTGCTGGGTTAATTTATGTTTAAAATGTATTATGAAATCAATATTTGGTGGAATAACCCTGATTAGCAATCACAACACACAAAATATCTGTTATTCTGACCAAGTGTAATCTTCTCTGAGATATAAAAGTTTCATTAATTTCATCTATAATTAATGGTTGTTTTATCTCTTTTTTCACAATATTTATTATCATTCTTCAAAATTTTAAATCTTATACATTTACTATCTAACTGTCCATATTGAAATCCAATATATCAGACACTCAAACTGAGATGTTATCTAAAACAAAAAGGTCATTTTAGAAGTCACCTTACGTAACTAAAGTATGTTAAACAAAATAAAACTATATGGACTAACATATCAAAGACATGATGTATACAGTAATTGCATGTATAATTCTACATATACAATCATATTATCTGTATTCATTCATTTTCCTTATTTATCATAGTCCCTTATTTATCAGAGGCGTCACAGCGGAAAGAATTGCCAACTGTTCCGGCATACGCAGTGGATTCCCGTCTAGCTGCAACCCAGGAAAAAACGTATTATCTTGTATATAGAAAATAATTCCTTCACAGTAGATTAACCTGTGGTTACTGAAAATCAATGCAACCTGACAATCTGCAGACAGGACAGTAATTTCTTACTGATAAAATAGAAAAAACTAAAACATTTCTGACTTCATAGCTGTGCTCTCAGATAAAAAGATAGTTCACCTAATATGAAAAAGTTACTCACCACACATTTTAAAAAATGCTGGGTTATTTCAACCCAATTCTGGGTGTAATATGGACTAAAACAACTGCTGGGTTAATATTGAATTAGGGTTAATAATAATGCTGGGTTGAATTAAATTAGTACGATTAAATTTAACCCAATGTTTGGGTTAGTCCACATTTTACCTAATTTGAGTTTAAATAACACCGCCTTTTTTAGAGAGCATTTAGGCCCAATCCCAGTTCTACCCCTTAGTCCTTCCCCTTACCCCTCGTTTTGCGCGTTCCCGTCAAGGGGTAGGGGTGTCCCAATTCTCTTTAGCTTGAAGGCGTAGGGCTAAGGGCAAGGGGTACACCCCTTCGAACGAAGATTTTTCAGGACCACACTCAAAACGAAGGGGTAAGAAAAGTTCCCAGAATACACCTGCCACAACAGCAGTAATGCCAGCCTGATCTCTCGAGGAAACGTCAGTATTTTCAACGCTATCTCACGGCCAATTCGTAACTTTTTGATAAGTGGCTAATTCGTATGAATTCGTACGATCTAATTCGTACAAATTAGTACGATTTGCCCATCACCCAATGACGGTTGGGGTTAGGGGTGGGGTTGGGTGCCACGCCTCCTTTTTAAAATTGTACATTTTCGTACGACTGTACTCGTACGAATTCGTACGAATTAGCCACTAAACTGACAAAACGTAAAATACTTACGTTTCCTCGTGAGATCAGGCTGGTATTTTACGTTTTGTCAGTTTAGTGGCTAATTCGCACAAATTCGTACGAGTTCAGTCGTACGAAAATGTACAATTTTAAAAAGGAGGCGTGGCACCCAACCCCACCCCTAACCCCAACCGTCATTGGGTGATGAGCAAATCGTACTAATTTGTACGAATTAGATCGTACGAATTCATACGAATTAGCCACTAAATCAAAAAGTTACGAATTGCCGTGAGATTGCGTTGGTAATGCTGAACCCTGAAGTAAGGAGATCCACAAATTTGTATTTTTTGTCATTATTACGAATTTTTACAACAAACAAACATGTTTTTATATATTCATAACCGCGTTTTTGTTTTACCGTCATGCTTTTTAAGAAAAAAAAAAAGAAAACGCTAAATTTCGCGATCTATAATCCCTAATAATAACTCCTGTACAGCAGTCCCACAAAATTCTGTCACTCGATGACACTCGAACACCCTGTCAGAGCAGTCTAGTGGCTGAAAATGAGCTTTTTACAGTGTCTGGTATAATGTTAATGTTGTTTTCGTGTGTTTACATAGATGAATATGGCAACTGTGTAAATACACATCACAGTTACGATCTTATTGCCACATTAGATTGTTAAGATAACATAATATATCCCTTCAGTGATTTCCTGAAGATAAGCACCAAAAAATAACACAACTGGATTAACTACAGCAGTCACCATCGTCTGATCTCATATGAAGCAAGAGATCGAGATGACATATGATGATGTGTGCAGGTGTTTTGAAGCCCTTCCCCTTAACCCTCGGTTGTAAGGGCCAAGGGGAAGGGGTAGGGGTACAAAAATAGAATTGGGATTGGGCGTTAGTCACCCCCAAGTGATTTTGAACCAACTTTTTTTTTTTCCCAAACACACAAAAAAAAAAATATATATATATATATTTCAAGGAATTTTTGAAACTGGTAGCCATTGACATCGAAAGAATAAAAAAAAAAAAATACAAAGGTATTCAGTTGCCACTAGTTTACAACATTTGTAAAAATATCTTTTTTTGTATTGAAAAGAAAAAAGAAACTAACACGTTTGGAAAAAGTGAAGGGTGAGAACTGTAAATAATGACAGAATTTCCATTTTGGGTGAAATATCCCTGTAACTGATGGATTCATTGAAGTGCTTCTTCACTAGATATGTGCTTTTGTCAATATCACCGCATGTAAATCTAGAACATTTTACAACATTTTACATGAAGGATAAAAGTAAAGAGCTTCTAATAATATAGAAAGCACTGAGAGATTTTGAGATATTTTCAATTTTACGATATGATTTTTGCTCTCAATTGTTAATGTCTTTCAGAAGCTGATAGAAAAGCCAGAGTACGGTGAAAATGAAAAGGAAAGCGGCGTGTTTTTCAGCCACTATAGCAGTGAAGGCACAAATGCTTCAAATCAAAAACGCAATGACTCGACAGCACGGCAATGCCTGTTCTACTGACAGGCCACAATTTTCGGCTCAAAATCGCACACTTGTACAAGGCGCATGAGGGGACTCCTCTCATTGGCTGATACAGTAATACATTACAGCTGAAGATGGGCTGAGGGCTGTGTAAGCCGTCTTTCAGAATGGCAGCCACTTAGCCAGAAAGCTGGGGAATAATAAGCAGTCTTGATGGAAGAAGTGGCATGCATAACATTTGCTCAGCTAAACCATTTCAGCTGCGGTTTCTGAGCATTTTTTTTTGTATAACTCGGTCCTTTGTATGATATGACCAATAAGAGGTCTGATACATCTAGGCAAACCTGGGGATGTTAACAGAAAGGCGAAAGGTAGAGGACGACTTCAATGAGAATAAAACGTGTGGAGGAAAAACAAGCTGTATTTCAGATTCAATACAACTTAAGCTTTTTTTTGTTTATTTGTTTAGTAGTGATAAATATCATTAATATACATACAGTACTTGTGAGAAAAATGGTAAAATAATATAAATGACAATGGATGGATTGATAGGTGGATGGAGAAAAAAAAGAAGAAATAAAATTATATATATGTACGTTGCCTTAGTGTCCCACTAGTGATGATATACAGCCACACTGCACTGCTATGAGTGTAATATTGGGTTTATACAACAGTTCGACGGCATATTCGTGTATATAAAAAAGAAAATCAAACATGGAGAGTCTCAAAATCTTTTTAAATAAGGGACTACTTTCTTCCACCACTCATTCACATCTGCAGCTGACAGCAGAACTATGGTATGAATACAGTCACTTACCAGTTTAATAATGATTTAATCAGCTGTAGTTTGAAATTACGCTGAGGTTTTCTCCTCTAAGGGCTTATTATGTGCGATCTTTTGGCGGAACGTCAACCGTCTTTGCTCTGCTCAGTATGACAGGCTGATGGATGTTGAAATTATAAATATTTAAAATAAGCACTGTCCTTAAAAAATAAACTGCATAGTTGCAATCTAAACAACTACATTCTCGCCTAAGAAAGCCTCAAAAATACATTGTTGTCCAACAGCAGCAATATTTGTCAAACTGTAGTGAGTTTATTGTCACTATGTGGGTGGAGTAATACAGAAGGATGAGGAGGCTGTACGAGTGCTGTTATTGCAGAACCACATGGCTATCAGCCAATCAGATTCGAGAACCAAACAGAAGTGTTGTATGTCAGAATTATTAGCCCCCCTGTTTATTTTTTTTCCCCAATTTACGTTTAATGGAGAGTAGATTTTTTCAGCACATTTCTTAACATAATAGTTTTAATAACTCATTTTTAATAACTGATTTATTTTATCTTTGCCAATGATGACAGTAAATAATATTTGACTAGATATTTTTCAAGACACTTCTATACAGCTTAAAGTGACATTTAAAGGCTTAACTAGGTTAATTAGGTTAACTAGGCAGGTTAGGGTAATAAGGCAAATTATTGTATAATGATGGTTTGTTCTGTAGACTATTGAAAATATATAGCATAAAGGGGCTAATAATTTTGACCTTAAAATGTTTTTTTTTTAAATTAAAAACTGCTTTTATTCTAGCCGAAATATACAAATAAGACTTTCTCTAGAAGAAAAAATATTATCAGACATACTGTGAAAATTTCCTTGCTCTGTTAAACATCATTTGGGAAATATTTAAAAAAGAAAAAAATTCTAAGGGGGGCTAATAATTCTGATTTCAACTATATATATATATATACACATATTCCAATTTTGGTTCCCCTTCGGGAGGGGAACTTCAATGCTATGTGGAAAAACTTCCACTATGGGGATTTCGTCAGAATCCAATCATCTGAAAGAGTATAAAAACGGGCCAATGAAATGCCAATGAGTTGGCAGCGTCAGCGTGCACAGCTGTCTTGAATGACAATCAGCCTGGCATAAAAGGCTAGCATGTGCTCAGCAACGCCATCCTTTTCGCTTTCAGAGCCTTTCACGAGCTTCTGAGAGAGTCTATGAGGGTATCTCCAACCTGTGTCTACAGAGAGAGATCGAGAAGCAGCTTCTCCCGGTCCAGAGCGTGTATACGCAGTGGCAGATGGTCGAGCTGGGTTGTTCTCCCTTGCCTGGCGTCCTTTGGGTCCGGTCCTCCAAGAGCGGTATGTATATAGGAAGCAAGTTTCCTAAAGGAGCAACACGGTTGTGCAGCGCGTCTTTTTCAAGACGTCGCTCCGACCGTGCGTTTCTGGTTGCGGTGGTTTCCTGTCCCCGGATGATGGGCACGAGCACTGCGTTTCATGTCTGGGGGTCCAGCATGTTGATGCGGTGCTCGCGGGCAGTGCATGCCATCATTGTGATGTCATGTCTGCTGCGCAGTTAAGATCGCGGCTCGCTCTTGCAAAAGAGCGACCCACCCCAGTTGTCCCCCGCACTGCGGTTGGCACTCGGGCAGATCTGAGGGTTTCAGTGGGAGTAAATCCGCCGCCCTCTGGCTCGCGGACCTCTCGCTCCTCCACGCGCTCCATCCAAGCTTCAGGTGAGAGAAGCGCTCCATCCTCGGGTGGTCGCCCTCTCACTTGATGACACCGAGGATCAGATGTCCATCGCTGCATCGGAGGATGGGCTGTCATTGTCTGATGAGGATGCGAACCCGCTCGCTCCCTCCCTCCGGGGTGGAGAGCACGGTGTTGGCATCTAAAAAGCAGACATGATGGCCGTGCTTTCCCGGGCTGTTTCGGCCGTGGGTCTGGTGATGGTTTATCCCCCAGCCCCGCGGCCGGACCGACTAGATGGGTGTTATGTGGAGGATATAAGAAGGCAAGACCTTCTAAGCCTTCCGTCCCCTTCTTCCCGGAAAGTGCGCAGTAAGCTCACGCAGTCTTGGAGGGCACTTTTTTCTGCCCGATCTGCGTGCGCTTTCATCCTCACCATCCTTGGAGGGTTGGTTGTCATTGTCTGATGAGGATTCGAACCTGCTCTCTTCCTCCGGGATGATGGGCGTGGCGTCGAATCCAGAAGCAGACTTTGCAGCCGTGCTTCCCAGGCTGTTTCGGCCGTGGGTCTGGAGATGGTTTATCCCCCAGCCCCGCGGACGGACCGACTAGAGGGGTGTGATGTGGAGGAGATAAAGGAGGCAAGACCTTCTAAGCCTCCACGTCCCCTTCTTCCTGGATGTGCACAGGAAGCCCACGCAGTGCGCTGCGTGCGCCTCCGCCCTCACCATGCATGCTACGGCCACCTACCAGCGCTCCCTAGCGCAGGCGCTGGCCCAGCTGCGCGGGGATGGTTCCGACCCAGGACTGAGCATGAGCTCCGCACAGCTATCGACTGAAGTCGGCTGTGTGTGCCCCAGGGAAGGACGATGGTCACATTAGTGGCCCAGGAACGCCACCACGGGCTAAACCTGGTGATCTGCGTGATGCTGACAAAGTTCGCTTTCTTAGCTCACCCATATCCCAGGCTGGCCTGTTCGGCGACACCGTCAGTGAATTCGCCCAGGAATTCACGCCGGTGAGCGAGCAGTCGGAGGCGATGGGTAATACCATCTCTCGGCGGGATCGTAAAACCGCTCCTCCCCGCCGAGCCATCCACATCCACTGCTTCACGCCGAGAGCGCCCGCCTGCGGCTTTGCTCGGTCGCCCCCGCCTGCGCCTCTGGCCAAGCGGCTGCGCTGAGCATCTCGCAGGCAACCAGCGCTCCCCGCCCCAGGACGCCGCTAAGTTCGGTAAACGAACCGCGAAGCGTCCCTGAGACGGGCCATCTGGAGAGGAGGAAATTTGCTCTTTCCCCGCTGGAGGGCGGGGCTCTTCTTCTAAACAGCGTTAAAAAATGCTATCAAAACCTCAGAGAAAGAGCATTTTTTCCCTTCCCCGGATGTGACAGCCCGAACACTGCCAGTCTGGGACGCTATGCTTTCCAGCTCGCAGGATCGGTGCACTTCGCCAGTGGCTCGCGGAGCGAGAGAGAACGGTCTCCTTTCTCTCCCCCTCCCAGCCCCACCTCCGGAGTACGGGTGCGAGACAAGAGTGAAGCTCTTGCCTCCTGCTCTCCTGTGGGACCCCAGGGCTTCCCGGTTGAGCCCACCCACTCCGCGCTGCCCCACCGCTGGTACGTCAGCGATCGTGCGGACGAAGCCACTTGCGAGGGCTCTGCCTGCCTGGTTAGCGCGGGCCAGCCCATCGCAATGGCTCATCCGCGCGATCAGACTCGGCTACGCGATTCAGTTCGCGAAACGGCCCTCCCAAGTTCACGGGTGTGTATTTCACCAGGGTCAGCCCTGCGTCCGCCCCTGTCTTGCGAGAGGAGATTGCTGTCCTCCTGGCGAAGGATGCAATCGAACCGGTCCCTCCAGCCGGGATGGAGAGCGGGTTTACAGCCCGCACTTCATCGTACCCAAAAAGAGCGGTGGGCTACGGCCAATCCTTGATCTGCGCTTTTTGAACCGCTGGCTTCACAAGCTGCCGTTCAGAAAGCTTACGCAGAAGCGCACCCTCCGGAGCGTTCGTCCTCGGGATTGGTCTGCAGCAGTAGACCTGAAGGACGCGTACTTTCATGTCTCCATACTTCCACGCCACCGTCAGTTTCCTGCGGTTTGCGTCTGAAGTCGAGTCTGGCGGTACAAGTCCTCCCCTTTTGGCTCTCTCTGTCTCCGCGGGTTTTCACCAAGCTCGCGGAGGGTGCCCCAGCTTCGGCTTGCGGGCATCCGCGTACTCAATTATTTCAAGCGACTGGCTGATTTCAGCGCGCTCGCGGGATTAATTGATTACGCACAGAGACAGGGTGTTTCGGCACTTCGACCAATTGGGGTTTCAGGTCAACCGAGAAAAGAGCAGCCTCGCCCCCGTGCAGAGCAACTCTTTTCTCGGGTTGGAGCTGGACTCGATCACCATGACGGCGCGCCTCCCCCGAGAGCGCGCCGGGCTGATGCTGGCCTGTCTGAGAGAGTCGACAGGAAAATGTGGTCCCACTGATATTATTTCAGAGGCTCCTGGAGCATATGACATCCGCAGCCGCGGTCTCGCCGCTCGGATGCTCCATATGAGACCACTTCAGCATTTGCTTCACGATCGGGTCCCTAGACGCGCATGGCACGCGAGCGCGCACCGGGGTGACTGTCACTCCGCTGTGTCGCCGCGCACTCAGCCTCTGGATGGACCCTGTGTTCTACAGGCCCGCGGGCCTCTAGAACAAGCGTCCAGGCATGTCGTCGTTTGACGGATGCTTCCAGTTCACGCTGGGGGGCCGTGTGTTGCGGGCATGCAGCTGTGGTTCCGTGGTAGGAAACTGGTTGCATTGGCATCTTAACTGCCTGGAGCTGTTGGCAGTGTATCTCACGCTGCACCGTTTTTTACCGGTGTTAGAAGGGAAACACGTGCTGGTCAGGACGAACAGCATGGTGGCGATGGTGTATATCAACCGCAAGGGAGATATTCGCTGTCGCCGCATGTCTCAGCTCGCTCGCCGTCTGCTCCCCCGGAGTCATACGCGGCGCAATTGCTGCATTCCATTTTTTCCCGCCGAGCTCAACCGTGCAGCCGCTGCGCTCTCACGGCAGTTCGCCTGGGAGAATGGAGGCTCCACCCCCGACTGTCCAGCTGTTATGGGTGCGTTCTGCGCACTGGCTACACAGCTGGCCCCGGGGCGTGCGTAATACGCATTTCTCCAGTGAGCCTACTCGCAAAGATGCTGTGTAAAGTCAGGGAGGACGAGGAACAGGTCTATGCATTGCGCCTCTCAGGCCCAATCAAACCTGTATTCTAGCTCTCTCCTCGTGATGGCCCCTCCCTGGCATGTCCCATGGAAGAAACTTCTTCTTTGGGGACAAGCACCGTTTGGCACCCGCCGCCCAGTTCTATGGACATCACGTGTGGCCCATAGATGGAGCTCGGAGGACTTAGGTGACCTACCGTTAGGTGGTTAACACCATCACTCAGGCCTAGAGCACCCTCTATGAGGCATGCCTATGCCCTGATGTGGAGTCTATTCGCTGTGTGGTGTACTTCTCTCCGAGAAGGAAACCCCAAACATGCCAGATCAGTGTGATGCTATCCTCCTTCAGTTGGCTGGAGCCAAGGCTGTCCCCTCCGCACTGAGGGGTTGGCGTGGCGATCATCCCCGCTCTGAGGATGCGGCGATGGCGGCGCGCTGGGAAAGCATCGCCTCATCATCCAGTCCCCAGAGGCGCGAGACGTAGATATATATCCTGTCCCCTCTCTTACCCATTTGAAGATCTCTCTTAGGAGAGGTCTGCTCGATCACTCGACTCAGTATCTATATGATTTCTGTCCAGGTAGACAGCTCTGCTGGTCGCGTTGGCATCGGTCAAATGGGCGGGTATCTGGAGGCATTTTCGGTCAGCGAAATGTGCCAGCGTTTTGGGCCGGCCCACTCTCACGTTTACCTGAGACCCCGGCCCACCTAGGTGCCCTAGGTTCCTACAGCGCTCGTTTAGACTATGTAGTGAACCTGCAAGCGCTGCCCACGGAGGAGGCAGACCCAGCCCCTTTATTGCGGTGTCCTGTTCGCGCTTGCGTATTATAACGGACCGTACTCAGAGCTTAGATCCTCTGAGCAGCTCTTATATGTTACGGTGATTGGCAGATGGGAAGTGCCATATCTAAACAGAGGTTGGCCCACTGAGCAGTGAATGCCATCTCCCTCGCTCATCGAGCTAGGGCGAGCCGTGTCCCCCACTCGGAGCGCGCTCCACTCGGAGCGCGCATCCTTTTGGGCGTTAGCTCGCGGCGCCTCTCTAACAGACGGTCTCCTTTCTCTCCCCCTCCCAGCCCCACCTCCGGAGTACGGGTGCGAGACAAGAGTGAAGCTCTTGCCTCCTGCTCTCCTGTGGGACCCCAGGGCTTCCCGGTTGAGCCCACCCACTCCGCGCTGCCCCACCGCTGGTACGTCAGCGATCGTGCGGACGAAGCCACTTGCGAGGGCTCTGCCTGCCTGGTTAGCGCGGGCCAGCCCATCGCAATGGCTCATCCGCGCGATCAGACTCGGCTACGCGATTCAGTTCGCGAAACGGCCTCCCAAGTTCACGGGTGTGTATTTCACCAGGGTCAGCCCTGCGTCCGCCCCTGTCTTGCGAGAGGAGATTGCTGTCCTCCTGGCGAAGGATGCAATCGAACCGGTCCCTCCAGCCGGGATGGAGAGCGGGTTTACAGCCCGCACTTCATCGTACCCAAAAAGAGCGGTGGGCTACGGCCAATCCTTGATCTGCGCTTTTTGAACCGCTGGCTTCACAAGCTGCCGTTCAGAAAGCTTACGCAGAAGCGCACCCTCCGGAGCGTTCGTCCTCGGGATTGGTCTGCAGCAGTAGACCTGAAGGACGCGTACTTTCATGTCTCCATACTTCCACGCCACCGTCAGTTTCCTGCGGTTTGCGTCTGAAGTCGAGTCTGGCGGTACAAGTCCTCCCCTTTTGGCTCTCTCTGTCTCCGCGGGTTTTCACCAAGCTCGCGGAGGGTGCCCCAGCTTCGGCTTGCGGGCATCCGCGTACTCAATTATTTCAAGCGACTGGCTGATTTCAGCGCGCTCGCGGGATTAATTGATTACGCACAGAGACAGGGTGTTTCGGCACTTCGACCAATTGGGGTTTCAGGTCAACCGAGAAAAGAGCAGCCTCGCCCCCGTGCAGAGCAACTCTTTTCTCGGGTTGGAGCTGGACTCGATCACCATGACGGCGCGCCTCCCCCGAGAGCGCGCCGGGCTGATGCTGGCCTGTCTGAGAGAGTCGACAGGAAAATGTGGTCCCACTGATATTATTTCAGAGGCTCCTGGAGCATATGACATCCGCAGCCGCGGTCTCGCCGCTCGGATGCTCCATATGAGACCACTTCAGCATTTGCTTCACGATCGGGTCCCTAGACGCGCATGGCACGCGAGCGCGCACCGGGTGACTGTCACTCCGCTGTGTCGCCGCGCCCTCAGCCTCTGGATGGACCCTGTGTTCTACAGGCCCGCGGGCCTCTAGAACAAGCGTCCAGGCATGTCGTCGTTTGACGGATGCTTCCAGTTCACGCTGGGGGGCCGTGTGTTGCGGGCATGCAGCTGTGGTTCCGTGGTAGGAAACTGGTTGCATTGGCATCTTAACTGCCTGGAGCTGTTGGCAGTGTATCTCACGCTGCACCGTTTTTTACCGGTGTTAGAAGGGAAACACGTGCTGGTCAGGACGAACAGCATGGTGGCGATGGTGTATATCAACCGCAAGGGAGATATTCGCTGTCGCCGCATGTCTCAGCTCGCTCGCCGTCTGCTCCCCCGGAGTCATACGCGGCGCAATCGCTGCATTCCATTTTTTCCCGCCGAGCTCAACCGTGCAGCCGCTGCGCTCTCACGGCAGTTCGCCTGGGAGAATGGAGGCTCCACCCCCGACTGTCCAGCTGTTATGGGTGCGTTCTGCGCACTGGCTACACAGCTGGCCCCGGGGCGTGCGTAATACGCATTTCTCCAGTGAGCCTACTCGCAAAGATGCTGTGTAAAGTCAGGGAGGACGAGGAACAGGTCTATGCATTGCGCCTCTCAGGCCCAATCAAACCTGTATTCTAGCTCTCTCCTCGTGATGGCCCCTCCCTGGCATGTCCCATGGAAGAAACTTCTTCTTTGGGGACAAGCACCGTTTGGCACCCGCGCCCAGTTCTATGGACATCACGTGTGGCCCATAGATGGAGCTCGGAGGACTTAGGTGACCTACCGTTAGGTGGTTAACACCATCACTCAGGCCTAGAGCACCCTCTATGAGGCATGCCTATGCCCTGATGTGGAGTCTATTCGCTGTGTGGTGTACTTCTCTCCGAGAAGGAAACCCCAAACATGCCAGATCAGTGTGATGCTATCCTCCTTCAGTTGGCTGGAGCCAAGGCTGTCCCCTCCGCACTGAGGGGTTGGCGTGGCGATCATCCCCGCTCTGAGGATGCGGCGATGGCGGCGCGCTGGGAAAGCATCGCCTCATCATCCAGTCCCCAGAGGCGCGAGACGTAGATATATATCCTGTCCCCTCTCTTACCCATTTGAAGATCTCTCTTAGGAGAGGTCTGCTCGATCACTCGACTCAGTATCTATATGATTTCTGTCCAGGTAGACAGCTCTGCTGGTCGCGTTGGCATCGGTCAAATGGGCGGGTATCTGGAGGCATTTTCGGTCAGCGAAATGTGCCAGCGTTTTGGGCCGGCCCACTCTCACGTTTACCTGAGACCCCGGCCCACCTAGGTGCCCTAGGTTCCTACAGCGCTCGTTTAGACTATGTAGTGAACCTGCAAGCGCTGCCCACGGAGGAGGCAGACCCAGCCCCTTTATTGCGGTGTCCTGTTCGCGCTTGCGTATTATAACGGACCGTACTCAGAGCTTAGATCCTCTGAGCAGCTCTTATATGTTACGGTGATTGGCAGATGGGAAGTGCCATATCTAAACAGAGGTTGGCCCACTGAGCAGTGAATGCCATCTCCCTCGCTCATCGAGCTAGGGCGAGCCGTGTCCCCCACTCGGAGCGCGCTCCACCCGGAGCGCGCATCCTTTTGGGCGTTAGCTCGCGGCGCCTCTCTAACAGACATTGTAGAGCTGCGGGCTGGGCGACACCTGAGCATTTGTGAGATTTATCTTCGAGTGAACTGATTTCCTCACGAGCGGTGAATGAGGAAATTCGGTTAGGTGTTGTAAAACGCTTGCTGCGCCTTTCTCTCTAACACAGAGATACGTGCGCTTTTCTCGCTTTGTCAGTTGAGTTCCCCACTCGGCGAACCCTGCAGAGTTCCTCCGAGGCCCCCAGCATCTGACTCAGCGGAGCAGTCAAATGTTGGCCCATTACGTTGTAGGTATGCCCGCTGGTCATCCCGCGTTCTGGGTATAGGTGCCTGCTATGTGCGATCCCCGCTGGCGATCCCATACGCTCACTCAGCCACGATGTAGTCCCCCCTCCTAGGCGGGCTCGTGTCTTCCCTCCCCGCTAACCACCTCTTCATATGTGCACTCCCCCTTCTCAGGGCTAGTCCATATGCTATTTTGCCACCAGGTCTCCCCCTCCGGGCAGCAGGTGGCCTCCGCAGCGTCCTCCCTATCGGGACTGAACGCTTTCCCAACGTACTGTTGTATTTAAAAATTCCTAGAAACTACTAGGTGTATTTTACGACTCCCCGAAAAATATATCTAAACCAGAAAAGGTAAGTAAGGTAAGTAAGGGCCAGGGGACACGTTGGAGGACTGTGTCTCCAGCGATGCAGGTGCGCTCGTACTGCTGCGTGGCGCGCCCCTCACTGGAGACATGGTAAGGTTCTTTCGTTGTGGCGCTTTCCATAAATTTCCCCATAGTGGAAGTTTTTCCACATAGCATTGAAGTTCCCCTCCCGAAGGGGAACGCTCAGGTTACTAAAGTAACCCTCGTTCCCCGAGGGGGGGAACAGAAATGCTATGTTCCTTCGCCACAATGATTGTCCCTTAGCTGTTGAGTGTGAAAGCCTCTTCAGCTAGAAAAGGATGGCGTTGCTGAGCACATGCTAGCCTTTTATGCCAGGCTGATTGTCATTCAAGACAGCTGTGCACGCTGACGCTGCCAACTCATTGGCATTTCATTGGCCCGTTTTTATACTCTTTCAGATGATTGGATTCTGACGAAATCCCCATAGTGGAAGTTTTTCCACATAGCATTTCCGTTCCCCCCCTCGGGGAACGAGGGTTACTTTAGTAACCTGAGCGTTCTTGCAACACATTCAAAAAAAGTTGGAACAGTAAAGCATTTACCACATTGTAATGTTGCCATTCCTTTTCACAACACTTAAAACATGTTTAGGGACTGAAGACACCAAGTGATGAAGTATTTCAGGTGTAATTTTGTCCCATTCTTCCTGCAAACAAGCCTTAAGGTTTCTCTCTTGGGAACAGGTCGGGACTGCAGACAGGCCAGTCAAGTACTTGCATGCTCTTCCTCCACAGCCAGGACTTTGTAATGTGTGAAGAATGTGGCTTTGCAATGTCTTGTTGAAATATAATAATTTGGGCTTGTGCACGCACGCACGCACGCACGCACGCACGCACGCACACAATTTTTTTCTTAATTTTATTTATTGATTCTAATCAGTTTTAATGTAATTTATATACATACGGGTCCTGTGAAAAAAAACATTATATTATATTATTCATTCATACATTTTCTTTTAGGCTTAGTCTCTTTATTAATCCGGGGTCACCACAGCGGAATGAACCGGCCCTGGAAGGGCATCCGCTGCGTAGAACATGTGCTGGATAGGTTTGGCGATTTGTTCCGCTGTGGCGACCCCGGATTAATAAAGGGACTAAGCCGAAATGAAAATGAATATATCATGTAATGTAGTAACAAATAATTAACTTTTAGAATTGATATGTACATAGATAAAATAAAGAGATTTATAAAAAATTATATACATTTAAAACTGTTTTCCTTTACATAGTTTAGCTTGTCAGATTTAACTAGAATAAAAAAAAAATCCTTTATTAAATAATTAATGTAATAAACATACTTGCCTCAGTGACTGTAAACCCCACAGTAATGCTGTTTATCAGTATTGGTTTTAACACTTTTTAAATCCATATTATTTCATATTTTCTTTAACACTCAATATTTCTCCAAAAAATGCTATGGTATTGCAAGCAAATCTAAAAACCTCTACCCAAGCAGCATGAGAAACTACAACAGAGTGCATGAATCAATGTTAACCAGTGTGCATCTCCACTTAAGGCAGGCTCAGGTATTCATCAGCCAAGAGAACAGTCTGCTTCATTCACAGAAAGTATAGCTGCAGCTCAGTGCGTGAGGCTGTCAAACACTTAAATGCCATGGAAACATTATGGCAGGTATCTAGGAAGAACAGAATAACACATTTGCATCTACCCACACGATCACAGAACACAATTTACTGATTCACGCACAAACACACAGCAGCTGCAGAACATATGGACCTTCACAGAGGGACATCCCATAAGTGAGACAGACAGAGAGCGTGACAGCAACATTTCAGAACAGATTCAGTTGCAACCCTGCCAACTGAGAAAAGGAGAAGAAAAATAGTTATCTATGCTAGCATCGTCAAAACTATTGATATTTGATAGCTATAATGAAATATTTAAAGCAATACAATATTACTTTTTCACAGGAGCGATGCCTGCTGTGCTGGCTTTCTGAGTTCAGATGCACCGCAGTCCCACATGTCCACACACACTTGCATTCAGACCGCTTGAAGCCGTTTGTTTTGGTGTTACAGCACACCACAGTCTAATCTGTGCTGCCGCAGTTTCAGTTTGTTCATTTATCCAGAATTTACAGTCTAAAATCTCATAGTTGGTGCTGTGAATTTTATGGATGTTTCAGGTTTATCTGTTTTAAGATGCTGCAAAACACAAAAACACTGTCAAAATTTCAATACGTCCGAGCGTCTTTCTAAGTATCTTTCTTTCTAAGTGTGCAAATATTAAATTCAATTTTATGTATTCATGTACTACAACGTATAAGTTAAATATACTGTATATTATATAACAAATAAAGTAGTGCTGCATGATATTGGAAAAATATGATAATGCGATATTTCATTTTTCTGCAGTATATATTGCAATATAAATAGTTTCACCCTTTTGTTTTTGTTTGAATAGCTCTATTTGACATTTTTTCAGGGGGATCTAATAGTATTCAGGTACAGAAATTGAATAATCCCCTTTTCTAACTTAGAGTTTAGATTTCTAATCCAAATATCTCAAATAAAATTTAAATCGAGTAAAATATTGTTTTGTTTCCACTATCAGAAGTAATGTCAAATAAAAAAAACGTGATGTAGTGAACCCGGAGTGGGTCCACGAGGCGTGAGAGGCCTGAACACCACAAATAACCCCAAAAAATAACCAATCTAAAAACAATAGTCTAAACTGGAAGTGTAAAAATGGTGGTATTTATTTACAAGGATGAAGAAATAGTGTCCAGTGCAATATATATATATATATATATATATATATATATATATATATATATATATATATATATATATATATATATATATATATATATATATATATATATAAACAGTGTCCAGTGGTGTAAAGTAACCAATTACAAATACTCAAATTACTGTTATTGAGTAGTTTTTCTCAGGAATTGTAATTTACTAAGTAGTTTTAAAAATGTGTACTTTTACTTTCAGTATTGGTACTTTTACTCCACTACTTTATTTATTTATTTTTTTGGCTATGGGGATTAGAAAATTTAGTCCTGTGATTCCTGTCCATTCAAATCGCATAGAGAAGTAAAGAGGTAAATCGTTTCATAATGAACTACTTCAAGACATGGGCTATTTATAATTGTAGCAAACTGTTTAGAAGCATTAAAAGTGTCCAAGAAGATGTTCAAAATCTTTACACGGATTTACCCAAAGACTGTTTAGATGCATGTCACTGATAAAAAAAATGATGGATGTTTACTGTACAGTATAAAGACCGAAATGGCCTGGATGGAAAATGGAAATGATCACAAAGGTTGTGATCTATAAAAAACAAACTTGATTTGGAAATCACAGAGTGCACAGCTTTACGTGAACTCAGCGGGAACATATTTAACTTAAATATTGACTTAACTGAACCACTTTAAATCATAGTATGAGCAATAATCATTAATAAAGAAATAAAAAATCAATCTGCTGTATGTTCATTTTTGGGAGGGTTTCTATGTATACTGTAAAAAATATCTGTTAGTTAACAGTTTATGTATTTTGTGATTCACAAGTGTTTTACCGTTTATTTACGCTTGTGAATTGCATTATGGGACCTTGATCTCTGCTGTCAACTTTTAATGTTGAAAATTCAACTCTACATTAAAAGAAAAAAGGCTTTTGTTAACATTTTAGTAGTATTAGAAATAATACAATGTATAAGAAATAATATATAGAGAAATAACAGAAAATCAGTGTATTACAAGGCTTTTGTACCATAATATACAAAACCAACCCAGACAACAAATCACTTTAAACCATTAAAAGGTTTAATAAAAGTCACTTTTTTCAAGGTTAAAAGTTGTTATAGGAATTGAAGAAGTATTTGAGTCACATAGAGGAGGTAATCTAAATAAAAGATTATTACAAAGAGATCTGGATTCATAAATTAAAATCACTCACACCAAGAGGAATGAATGAGGAGTTGGACCTTTCTGTGTTTCTTTAACAGTTTGTTGTTTAGCTATAATATTAGAAATCATGGATTTTGAAGTTGTAGTGACACAAATAATGAGATGAAAATGGATTTTTAATGTTTTTGAATTGTCGAAATTTCACTGTATTGACGTAGATATGAATAAGGGAATGATGATAATCGATATGCCATTTTCCTATAAAATAATGTCTTTGTGGTTGATTATGATTATTGAAATGAAAAAGAGACTGTTGGTAATCATCGAGTAGCCATCTAGATAATTGACACAATATAACAAATGTATTTTTTTAATGTTTTGGACTGTTGGAATTTCATTGTATTGATGTAAATATACAATTTTCCTGTAAAATAATGTTTTTTGAAGGTGAGGGTAAATATTTCTTGTGTGGTTAGTTACGTGTGTTGAGGTGAAGGTAAGATTGTCTTTAATCATCGAATGATCGTCAAATGTATTTTTTAATGTTATGGAATGTCGGATTTACATTGTATTGATGTACACTTGGCAAATGATGATAATTAATATGCTATTTCTCTGTAAAATAATGTTTTAAATATGAAGGTAAATGGTCCTTATGTGGTTAATCATAGAATGATGAAATGAATTTTTTTTGATTATCGAGTAGTCGTCTAACTAATGACGAGGTGTAATTGACTGTGGGATAAAAGGGTGGAGTGAGAGGATTGTGTTACACTGAGGAAGTCATTGTGCCGAAACGTGTTTTTGAATCACCCGAAGAATGTAAAAATAAAAACAGCACGAAGCAATTACTTGATGAGTGCGAATCATTACCTTTTTGAATAAAAGTTGTTATAAGAAAGATCAAAGTCCCAGGATGAAATTCAAAAACACAATTAAAAAGGGAAAAATAAAAACATGAATCACAAAATGTTTAATTTTGTTAAAAGTTTAAAAAATGAGACCTCAGACTGGTACAGTGGTCCCTCGCTATAAAGTGGTTCACCTTTCGCAGTCTCAGTTTTGCGGATTTTTTTGTGCAATTTGACATGCTTTTTTTTTTTTTTTTACAGCGCATTGTGTTCTGCGTCCTGATTGGATGTAGACCATTGTCAATCAATCTCCTCCATGTCTCATACAGTACAGCTATGACTTGGCACACTGTTCATATGCTCATACAGTATTTCTGCCGCACCACAGAGCGACATCAGAATAATTTCATTTTAAATAACATGCAAATGTGCGCGTCCATGTTTACTTCCAACTGTCATGTGCGCGGCGCATCTGCTGTGACCCCCTTTAAGGATGGAATCTGCTTTCGCTTTATGGATCAGTGACTGCAGGAAAAAAGAACATTACACTTGACGCCAATATTATTCGCACTAAAACTAAAAAGCTTTATGAACCTTTTGCTGACAGCGATGAATGTTTGCTCCTGACAACAGGTTTTGATCTTTGGTTTCAGTTTATAATACTGGACTTATTTTTCTGTGAAGGTTTGAACTTTGAGGGTGTTAGAACAAGAGAGAAAATGTGTATAGTGAGGGGTTTTACAGCCTTAAAGCATCTATAATAATTGTAAAAAATAAAGCTGACTACTTTGCGGATTTCGCCTATTGTGGGCTATTTTTAGAATGTAGCTCCTGCGATAAACAAGGGACTACTGTAGTAAAAATCACTGAGCCACATTTGAGTTTTAACTCTATCAAATGAAAAAATGAAGACACATAAAAATTGTAATTTTAATTAATTTATGTTGCAATATTTCTGAATGTGCTTAATATTTCGGGTATAGTATTAAAGTTGAGAATTCCAATAATACTCAACATCTAGCTGTAATAACTATGGGATCAGGGCACACATGCTTGGCCAGGCACCAGCTCTCAAAGCTATTTAAAGCTGCTACTCTGCGTTTTTAGGGAGAAAGCAACAGCCACTGACACAGATGTTGAAACAGGGATTTTTTCCCTGCACGCTCTCGGTGCACCTGTGCACATTTAGTGCCAAATTCCTGTTGTGTCTAAATGGGAGGTCCAAACATTCCACCCGCTTAAAGCATGAAAGCAAATATCACATTATTACTTATTATGAGCAGGCTCTGGGGTGGCTGTTTTGGCTGCGGCCCAGTATCTGAATGATGAGTCGGGTCATGTGAACACTCATTCAGACACGCATCGGGGAGCTGGATTGTATAGGCTGAGCGTTCAAGAACACTTGACGTTAAACAAACTGTCAGTGTGCTTTAGTATCAGCTCATTTATTTAATCATCGGATAACATACAGGTGCAGAGGATCATGTTAACCACCACTGACATCATTAAGAAAAAAACCTACTTAAAATAAAAATAAATAATAATAAAAAACAAAAAACAAAAAATGCTTTTCTAACTTGGATTTTTTTGTTGTTTTTAACCCAAATATCAACAAATTCTTACATCAAAAAGCATTTTCTAGACGAGCAAAAAAATTGTCTTGTTTTCAGAAATAGTTTGCCAGAATTAAGTGAGTTTTTTCTTAAAATAAGCTAAATAATCTGCCAATGGGGTAAGAAAAATAATCTTATGTCAAAACGAAAAATTGTCATTATTGTTGTGCATTAGGACTGGGTGATACAGCAACAAAATATATATCATGTTATCATGTTTCATATCATTCGGTTTCAATAATTATTAAATATTTTTTTCACAATCTATTTAGGTATATTAGGATTACTTTATTTAAATTTACCAACATCACTAGGGCAAATAGATTTAATAGTCAAAAACAAAAATATTTAAACAAAATACCTGATCTCTTTATAATAAAATAAACATAGGTGTTCAAGAGACTCTTAAACTTGATAAATAAAATGTTACAAAGTGTGTGTAATGGTAAAGGTAGATCAACATCTGTAAGGTGTGAATAATAATGATACAGTAAACTTCAAACTCTGTAAACAAAAGAAATAATGACAATCAAATCTGAGATTTCAAGTAAAGGAACTAACCATCATTATTCAAATACATACTGCAACATCACAAATTGTGAAGTTAAATGACTATATTACCCCCATGCTAAAAAATCTTTCAGATGGGGTGCTAGTGGCTGGGATGCACAAGAAAAGAAACCAAAAAGCCACTCTGGCGACATCCTTGAATTTTATTTACAATCTCCTCACTGCTGCATGAATTGTTATTCTGACCTGAAGAGACAAGCGCGAGCGCGTGGTTTCCTTCACCATTTTCCATGCGCTTTGCGCTCAAGCTCCCCTGGCGTCTCTAACTATAGCGCTTCATACTGAAACTTCATACTGAACTTTTTTTTTTTTATCGTTATTGACAATGGTGTTCGGTCGATAAATACTGATACCAATTTTATAACCCAGCCCTAGAATGATACCTCAAATGATTTGGCTTATTCAGGAGAGGCATGATTAAACAGATATTTGTTGATAAAATGTGGGAAGATAGGGGGGTTTTGACATTGCAGAAGTGAGATCACATCAAAAACACAATTGATGTTTTTTTGACCTTGGCAAACTAACCATTTACTGTATTCATTAAAGCCTGATCCTCTGAGAGTCTGGAGATAAAGTACATGTGTTTGGATTGTACAGCACTACTTTTGATTTATTTATTCAATATTTTCCATTTTCTGTAACATTCTACACTGTATAGATTCTCCTTTTTAAACTAAATGTTGTGATTCAGTTCACATTTTCTGTACAGTGGAACAGCCCTAAGATTAAGCCAATCATAATGTTACAATTTTGCAAATGTATCTTCAATAGACGCATTATATATTCAATAGATACAGGGCTCGGCATATATGAGTACACCCCCCACAAATCTCTCATTTAAATGAATATTTTCTATAAGATGCTTTAAAAATGTGTGCTAATCTTTAAAATCTGGAGCTAATCTAACAAAATAACTTACAATAATGGTTCAAAAATTAGTTGCCCAAATTTATATGTTAGGGAAAATAGCAAAAATTAAGAGAAACAAAAAATATATACAATTGAGTTGAAATGTTGTGGTTTGGTTTCAATATTATGCATGAATTTAAATGTATTATCTTTCCATTTCTAAAGATGTTCTGTGACTGAACTATTATTTTAATAATTATATCTGTTTAATAAATCTGTTTTGTTCAAATGCACTAATATATATTACCCATATTCACTGAGAAACTGATAAAAATATTCATTTTCAAAATGAGGTGTACTCATATATGCTGAGCACTGTGTATTAATCATGTTTTATCTATGTTAAGGTGCACTGACACAATCTACAGTAGTCAACAAACAAAGTGAATCCAAAATGATTTCAAAATTGACAAGAATGGGTTTTGTTCAATAGTTTTAGGACAACTTTAATGAAAGGTGATGATCCAATGTTGACTACATTGTAAAAGGCGCTATAGAAATACACATTAAAAAAAATAATAATATTAAAGTTATTAAAAGTCTGACTGATACTTATATGCTGCAATTAGTTTTCATTTTTGACTAATAATACAAAAACAATTAATCTAGTATAAATAGACATAAATGAGAATAAAATTGCCTCAAGATTACCTTTAATAATTTTCAATTAGCTTGTGTATATGATGGCAAAGGTATCTCAATATAAAAAAGGGGAAATGAGCATTTATAATTGCATTTAAATAACAGCCATTATGATGAAAGCCTAATTTCATGACACCATAACACTGTGCATCCCTACATCCTTGCATAAATTTACAGAACAGTCTTGTCATTCAGCTTACCAATGTAACACATACACACACACACCTCTCCACAGCATGCCACCCATTTACACATACACAAAAACACACGCACACAGGCACCAGATGGACCTCAGAGCAATAAAGCAGAAGGAAAAAAAAATCTTTTGTTCTCCCAGCAGTGTATCTGCAAATCTATTAACATTGTCCCTTCTCTTCTGTGTTTCTTCTCTCTTTCTCTCTCCCCCCTCTCTCTCTCTGCGCAGATGTTACAGGCACATTCCATTACACCTACACGTCATTACACTTAATGGCTCGTTCAGATGAAAGGCGAGTGTGGACCTCATCTGTGACAGGACCCTAGAGCTGCGTCTGCTAGTCTTTCTAACCGTTCTCCCATCAGCTTCCCAGACTCCAGACCTAACTCCCCGATCAGGGAAAGTAAGCGAAGCCTGGGGCCAAACATCTCCCAGAGTCCCTTCGCTTACTTCATGTCCAGGTTTCCTTATAAGATGGGCTCAAAGAACTGAAACACAGGAAAATAACAATCTTAAAAACAAACTTTGGTTTAACTAAAAGATACATGAGCTTTTTGCTTTGACTTTAAATTGTTAAATAAATAAATAAATCTATCTATCTATCTATCTATCTATCTATCTATCTATCTATCTATCTATCTATCTATCTATCTATCTATCTATCTATCTATCTATCTATCTATCTATCTATCTATCTATCTATCTATCTATCTATCTATCTATCTATCTATCATATATTGCATCTTAAAGATGACTCTCATATGGAGAATGAAGTCACATGCATTGCTAAGGTGTGATTTTTTCACAGACATCAACAGAGTGTAAAAATCTTGATGGTTCTGTGGGTTTCGTCTATCTAATCCGATCTTTTTTTGTATTCTCTATTGGATTCAAGTCAGGTGATTGGCTGGGCCATTCTACAGCTTGATTTTCTTTCTCTCAAAGCATTTGAGAGTTTCCTTGGCTGTGTTTTGGATCATTGTCTGGCTGAAATGTCCACTCTGGTTTCATCTTCATCACCCTGCTAATGTAGATGTTGCACTGAAGCAGCGAATATTAATTTAAAATGAAGGGTTGCTGAAGAACTACATCTACAACACTACATACAGAGTGGGCCATTTATAAGGATACACCTTAATACATTATATATAAGACAATAATATATATATATATATATATATATATATATATATATAAGACAGGTAATATATTTGGTGATATGGTTCCTAATGGGGTTATTAGAACTTACAACAGTTCTGCTTTCACCCCTGGAACCATAAGTTATGAAAATACAGGAGATAAGGATTTTAATTGGGCTGCGCCCTAAAGACTTGGTGATTGATCCTAGGATGTCTTTGCTGTAGCTTTCTGTGGAGAAGGTCTGCCCTTGATTGGTCCACCACTGATTGGTCTCTTTCTATCTATGTTTATTTATATCTACGTAATTTGCCTCATTTATCGACTGTTATACATGCTGTTTATGTATATATGCATCTTTTCTTTCTCTTATGTATGTGCTCTGACATGTTCAACTAGTTACCTTGACATGCACACACATGCACACGCTCACACAAACATGCTTGCAAACACATGCACCTGCCAGTACCTGACTGTATTGTTGTTGTTTTTTAATTGTTCTCTTTGTATGTGATCCCAATTTATATACATCTTGCATATTCTAATAATAAATAATAATAATAATAATAATAATATACTTAAAAGTAATATACCGTATGTCAATGTCTGTCATATTTTTATAAAAATAACATGAGCATCATGTGTGTCAGTGTATGCGCTAAAAGCACACAAAACATAGCGACTTAATCAAACAGAACATGCAGATTTCATACTTTAATAGCAGTCTTTTTACACTTTAATATTCACTTACACTAATGCATAGCACAATGATTCATTTTACAGGTCTAACTTTTTGATTTATTCATCCAAACTCTGCCAAATCCCACGACATTCCCCATTACACTGTAAATTCCATCACTATATGACTGTATTCTGCAAGTCTGCCTTTCCTGCATCATGGAAATCACAGTCTCCCAGAACTGCGACGTGAATAAATGTTTATTCATTCCTTCACATTCCAAAGCCAAACTCACGAGTGTTGTACCAACTCCCTCCGACAGCACAGGTGTCTCTAATGATGGTGTTGTGGCTTTTGAACAGAGCTCAAGGTCTGAATGCATTGCGGTATCTGTTTTTTTTTTCTTCCTCTCTACATGGTGAACAAAGAATTAAGATTAGACGAGCAGGGACTGACTTCCACCCCAGGCTGCCGAGGCGTTTCCATCCATCTCTGCTCTGCTATCATCATATTAACATAGATGACAATCTGGCGAGAAGGTGCTGATCAAAGATAAATTTCACACCCTGGCTCAGCTTCCTCTAATTACGCCATCTGTGGCACGTTCCTTCGTGCCATGCCGGGTGCAGATCTGTCAAACGCCGCGTATCAACGGGAATTCACCGGAGACTAATCACCCTCCAAACCTCATGCTCACGGAGAGCAGCCCATCACCCCCACACTGCTCCAGGAACACACTACCACATTAGACATTTCTATCAGCTTGTTTAGTTTAGTACTAGGTGTGTATGATATTGGAAAAAAATTACATCGCAGTATTTTTTTCTGCAATATATGTTTCAATGAGATTCTATTTGTGAAGAATTCGTTATTTCAAAATGGTTGGGGTGATTTTATAGGGGAGTGCATCTTCATACATTATTATAAACTAGTTTAAATTAACTTTAAACTGAATTTTAGGGTGGAAAAAGATACAAATGAGAGAAAAAAAGTGCTTTATATTTATCTGGTAAGTCTTAATGACATTTAATTAATCTTAAAGCTACATTCATTCATTTTCCTTCGGCTTAGTCCCTTTATTCATCAGGGGTCGCCATAGCGGAATGAACCGTCAACTTATCTAGCATATGTTTTACACAGCGGATGCCGTTCCACCTGCAACCCAGTACTGGAAAACATCTATTACACACTCATTTATACACATACACTATACGGCCAATTTAGTTTATTCAATTCACCTATACTGCATGTCTTTGGGCTGTAGGGGAAACCAGAGCACCCGGAGGAAACCCAAGCGGACATGGGGAGAACATGCAAACTCCACACGGAAAAGTCAACTGGCCCAGCCAGGACTCGAACCAGCGACCTTCTTGCTTTGAGGCAACAGTGCTAACCTCTGAGCCACTGTGTTGCCCATCCTAAAGCTACAAATGCTATTGTTTCTTGTGCCCAAATCCTTTAAACTCACTTGATATGATTAACAGAACAACAAATGCGAAATACAAACTTTAAATCCACAATGGTTAACTTTGCCATTAATCTACAAGCTCCTGGTCAACAATAATCCATGCTTGACATTGAAAATCCTACAATGTGATATTGGTGCTGCAACAATATATAGAGAAGCCCTAATGCTTGATATAATATTATCCTTGATATCTGAAAAGCCAATATTTTTAAAGCTCATTTTGGTTGATATCCAATATTAATACTGATATATTAGTCCTTGACCATTCAAAGCGACCAAAGTTCCTGGCCGTAAGTCTGAAATCTGGCTATGCGAGACATTATCATATCAAACATTAGGGCAAATGCTATAAAATCATGGTGTAAATACAGTCTCTAGACTTGCTGCATCCCAGACACTAGCTATGTTTCCATCCAAAAATATGAATTAACTTTATGCGCAAAACTGGATTATCGCATAAAAGATGTGCGAATAAAGCAGAGTTTCCATCCAATGAGTCAAAGCGACCAAAATCGTCACTTCCTGATTAACTGGCGCCAAATATCATCAATAAAAACAGAATTTGCTGAGGTAGGAGAAGCTGCGTGACTCTTTTCTTCATTTAATAAATGACTTGCACCTCAGAAGACAATCCTTACACGCAGTGAATGCGCGGTGGCGTTTGAAGGCATGAGACACGAAGCACAGACACTCTTGATTCTGGAGGTCATTAATAATATAATAACACTAATATTGAAATGGTTAAGGCGTTTTAGAATGACTAAAACAACATTTTAGATGTTTTACAGTGTGCTCAGCCTGCTGGTTTGTCAATTCACACACATTTTTATCATCACATGATGATATCATCACATGACCTTTTTTAATGCGCATACTGGAATTTGTTCGGTAAGCGTTTTCATCAAAGCGAATAAGTGTTTTCATCAAAGATTAAGCACATCTTCTCTTATCGAATAAAAAGTTTATCCTACACAGTTATGCGCATATGTTTTTTATGCACATTTTCAAAATTTATGCGCATCTTGGCTTTCCATCAATCATTTTTTTTACCCGCATATCCAAAATTTGCATAAAAATAGGTGGATGGAAACGCAGCTACTAATAATATATTGTTTTCTAAAAGATGAATCACATCTGACCATCTGATATCATGTACATTTATATACAGTAAACATCATACGATCATGATCATTATTTGTTGTTCACTTTAGCATCTGATAGAATGTTTGGACCCAGAAACTGACATGTGACGTCAGACTTAACAAGCAGATTGATTTCATTATTGACACATTAAGCTTGCATTCAAGTGAAGTATAGTACAAACAACGTCCATAAACATTAAAACAGACTCATAAAAACACTTAACGGTACACTTCACCATTAGGCATGAGAGCTGCACTGTTAAATGATATAAAATATGAATTGCAGGCTTGGAGTTAATTATATATTAAGCTAAACAAACAACATAGGCCAATGGTGGATGATGTACAGACAATGGATCAATCAATATACTTTAACTTCATTAAGTGGGATTCCTGCAACATTTACCCATTTTTGGTGGATTAAAACAAGCATACATTCAGTGAACTATAATGGCTTTGACCTTCTCATGAAGTCTACTATGAAAAGACAGATTCTGATTTCTTAAAGGGCCATGAAACCCCCCTGTCTCGGCATGGTGTTTTCACACCTCTAATTTGAAAAAAAAGTCAGAAAAGTGGGTGAGTCCAGCTTTGTTAGGTGGGAGTGTCGAGTGGCAAAAGAGGAAAGGGTTTGCATGAAAAGGGGAGTTTCAGTACGTGCACTACAGCTGATTTTCACAGCGGCAACACAAACAAAGACGCAGGGGAGATGGACAGTGACTACGTTTACATGGACATCAGTAATCAAATTATTTGCCTTAATCTGAATAAGACAATAATACGATTAAGGTGTTTACATGAGTTACTTTTTGAATGTTCCTTTCATGATCCCGTTTTACATGTTATAGCACATAATTCGATTAACATCACCCCGTAACCATGCTATCCAAATTTGCCTCCAGAGTTTCATGTAATTTTGGGTGTTTCATTCTTAATTTGTCAACTTTAACTGCAGTTTGGCACTTTCACCTTCATTCAGGAACATTTCATGCATGCCTCCCGCATTTCTCAGTAGACGCAGAGACTCTGTAGGTGCAGAGAAAAGTGTCAAACAGCCGTGTGTATAGATTATCCTGTCACAAAATGTGGTGAAAATCCTACACGACGGTAATAGTTTGATTAAGGTGTTTACATGTTTACGTTCGGAGAGCAGCATTTACAGCGGATCTTTCAGTCCATAATATTGTAGTGATATTAACATACTGTAAACTTACTAACTAAATCA
This sequence comes from Danio kyathit, assembly GCA_903798195.1. Taxonomy (NCBI): domain Eukaryota; kingdom Metazoa; phylum Chordata; class Actinopteri; order Cypriniformes; family Danionidae; genus Danio; species Danio kyathit. The sequence continues at coordinate 40,632,289 of LR812537.1, read as the reverse complement.
TTTTGACTAAGGAATGTCTTTAAAAACTGACAGAATAAACATAAACAAAGAACACTGATCACACACTTACCAAATCCGTAGAGACAGGACAATCAACACAAACTGGAATTGCGTCTTTTTTTAAAAGAAGACGAATGGAAAATCCGGATTTCACTATTTCCAGAAGTGAAAAGCTCTCAGGTAAATTTTTTTCTTACAAACATATTTTTGTCGTGTGTTAGCCGACCACTGTAATCCACTCATGTCCACACATGATCGGTGCTTTCATCACGGGAAAAATGGAAACAAACCCTTAAGCCTGGTTTATACTTCTGCACCAAGCGATCAGCGTGACCCACGGCGCAAGCCTTGCGTATAGCCATTCATTTTTTCTTCTGCACGCCGTTTCTGTTGTTCTGCGATAACACTTACGAAAGCTAGCTGGCAGAAGGTGTTTATGTTCCTCTGTGTCGAGTTTCTTTGCTGGTGTTTTGTTTTTTTCTGAACGCTTCTGGCTCAAATTCGCTAATTTTGAGGCTGAAACCGGCGGATGTGCAACAACTTTAATCATAAGGTAAACACAAAACAACAGTCTTCATCCGGAGCTCCTTCATGGGACTCCACACTTGTAAACACTTGCTACATCACGCTCGCGCGGCTCCCACCTCCGCCCACAGTCGTCAGAGCTACCAAGCAACCAGTCACAGCGCTCTCGCTACGCGTACGCGTTACATTTTTTGAGAGGTGCAACATCAACGTCAACGTCGCCGCTGACCACGGCGAGGGCTATGCATCCACGCGTAGGCTGCGCTGTAGCATACGCGTGTGCTTGACGCAGAAATATAAATCAGCCTTTAGTTGCGGCACATTTATAAACGCAACACTGACGACCCATGTCTCCGAACAATTCTTTTTCTTCCACTTGTTTTAATTGCGGTTGGCAACACAAGGTGGCATCTCTCTGAATACTGTAACCAAGTCTTCAAAGCTATATCATGCATGTTAATGAAGTTGCACCTCATTCACAATAAGCACTCTATTTTGAATGAGGTGCAACTTCATTGAAATGCATGATATAGCTTAAAAGGCTGTTGATTGGTTTGAACCAAGTCTTTCTCATGAATTAATGCTGAAAACTCGAAGACGTCACGTTGTACTGGCCGGTACAGACATCCAGTCTCCACGCTGGAATTTAAACAAGGATCTCATCGCCGTGACATAGCTTCATAATTTCTTTTTAAACCGGAAGAACGAATTTGCTCGAAATAATGCAAAAACAACTAATTTTCACTTTTTTTGTGAAATATATGTGTCCTAATAGTGTTTTTAGCAATGTAGGACACATACATGTCTGTCAACATCTCCAAAAAATGTGTTTTGGTGTTTCGTGACTCTTTAAAGATTTCAGAAGACAAGCATTCAAGTCAGGATGGGGCAAAAAAGAGAAGCATTTCCAAAAGCATGTAAACTGTAACAAGTACATGGTGTAACCCTAAAACAGCCATTATGAATCTTTGCAGCAAAGCTCCTTACAAATCTTACTTAACAAAAGCACATGCCTGCGTGTGCTCATGGTCATTTCAAAATGTTTATGAACAAAAGCAGCACTAGAGATTTCTATTCTTCAATTCTGATTAATAATTATTCCTTCTTTTTAATTTAGTAATACCAGTCATAAACAACCCTCTTCATCATGCTATCGCGAAATCAAGGAAATAATTGGCTGGCTGCTTAAAAGATGTAATTATTGTGGTTACTTAGCAACTGAGAAATGAATCGATATGTCTTACAAGGACAAAAGGCCCCGTAGTGCAACCTTAAACACTTTTTGAATAACCAGGCAACAAAAGCAAACGTCTGAACACATTTCGTTCGACTTATGATGGGGCGCTGAGAATTCAGTCCTTGTTGGATGCAGACATGCATAATGAAGTTTGTGTAACAACTCGCTTTTGGAATTTACATGTATTTTTCATCCATTTGATGAATACCGATGGATAATTTATAGCGTCGCATGAATAAATGATGAAAACATGAGACTACAAATCCTCACTCCATTTTCAGAGGAAGACACTACATCAGTCAGCATCTGCTGTGCATTTTAGCGGGTACACTTAATACTACCCTTGCAGTCTCGCAGTTGGCGAAACCAGCCGGCGAAGAAAAGAAGCGCAGCGCATTCCTGGTAAGAGCGTGGCCTGGTTAACCACAGCCCTGGCACTGAGAGAGCAGAGGAGCTTCCTTCCCACCGAGAGCCAATATGGAGGCAGTACTGTAGTGCTGCTGCCAGATGCTGGGGGAAGGGGGAGCTTTCTTTTTCTTTTTTTCTTTTTTTTTTTATCAGTGGCGCCGACACAATGTGCCACTGTAGCGGAAAGACACAAATCATTAATCCCTGGCCCTTGGGAGCCACTGATGGTGTTCTGTGCTGCGATGGAGAAACGGTGCCAGCTCTTCTCCACCTCCCAGTTCCCTCCAGACTTCACCTCGCTACAGCCCCCCCCAGTCCCACGCTGATGAAGTTGTCTCGACTGCACTGGCCATTTCGCTGGCAATTATTGACTGCATTAGGCAAGCCGGGCAACAGGATGTGCTGCAACATTGAGCACAAGAGTTGGCGGATCGATAAAATCCCCATGTGGTGATGGCCAAGCTACTGGACATGAGGCTAGAAGAAAGGACTTAACTTGATTACGGTAACCAGTAGGGTGGGGCGAGACAGATAGCCAAGCGGCTTTACAGAGCAGAAGTGCTTTATTTATTGACTTTTATTATTATGCATGTAGTGAACTGTCGGAAATGTGTTCCCTATAAAATTGTTCAAAGGATAGTCCACCTAAAAATGAAAAGATGCTGTGTGAAATCTAAATTTATGTTTGCTTTTTACACATTGTTATTCTTCGGGTGAATATATAATCTGTTCAAGTTAATCCATCAAATTTTTTAATTGTTTTGGTAATCTTCAATCATTCATTCATTTTTCTTCGGCTTAGTCTCTGATATATCAGAGGTCGCCATAGCGTTTTATTATCTAACTATTCCAGCATATGTTTCACACAGTGAATGTCCTTCCAGTCGCAACCCAGTACTGGAAAACACCCATACACACTCTCATTTTCATACACACACTCATACACTATGGCCAATTTAGTTCATGTCTTTGGACTGTGGGGGAAACCGGAGCACCTGGAGGAAACCCACGTGAACACAAGGAGAACATGCAAACTCCACACTGAAAAGCCAACTGGCCCAGCCGGGACTTGAACCACCAATGGTTCTGAGCTGATCCACCATGCCACCCTAATCTTTAACAAAAGTTTGACCATTTGCTTCTATGTTTGGTAGGGATGTCAAAATTAATTGTTTCTTCGGTGCACCGCGATGCAGACGGGGACAATTCGATATCGGTTCAGTAATAATCATAAACCGTTATTACCTACTGACGTCATTTATCTCCTATGCGCGATGTCGCAGCAGAATACTATGGCGAAGGAGGCGAGGGTGAGTAAATAAAACGCTAATACTATTTAAAAGGTAGATAATTATGCACAGTTCAACTGCTTGTGAGTTTGCTGGAAAGTCTTTCATTGACACTGAAGAAGGTACAGCACACGAGCCGCTATTTCACTACTAGGGAGAAATGCTGTAAAACCTCATCTCTGCCTCTCTCTCTCTCTCACTTTGGACATTTGACCCGCTGGCGTGTTTGTGAGGTAACTTTTCCTTTCCTCTTGGCTTTTAAAGCGATACTTGTGAATCCAGACACGAGCGTGCCTGAAGTGCAAGTTTTCTCCACTGTGTCTATTATGGATTACCTGTGATAACCGCGTATGATGCGCATATAGACTGTAACCGCGGCTGTTCTTCCCGCGTCACTCTTTAGAGAACAGCGCTTTAACTTCTAAAGCCAATCGCAGCCATTTCTGTTGAGCGGGAGAAGACAATAACCAGTCATAGGGGTGTAAGACCTCGTTTGACAGCGCTCAAAAAGCAAGCAGGATAATATTTACATGAGTTTATTTGCTATAAATGCTGTTCTGTGCATGTATTGGAGTTTTGTTTGAAGCATTCAAAAAGAGTGTTTTCTTTGAGCAGGTCAAATTAAAGGTACAGTTCATATATCTTACTGCTTGTATTAAAGGACAAAATTGTATTACAAATAGTATATAAATATTAACATATTTATAGATTTTAATAAAAAAAAAAATTTGTGTTGTGAAGAAAAATCTAATTATGTATCGTCAATGCACCGTGATGCACCGAGATATCAAATTGAACCGAATCGATGGCATGATAATCGGGTCACACTTTATTTTGATGGTCCGTTAGTTGAATTTAAGATACATTGCAACTAATTCTCAGTAGATTATTAGTAGGTTGTTGGGTTGGGGTTAGGGTTGGGGTTAGGGTTAGGGTTAGTGTAAGTTGACGTGTACTTGCAAAGTTTCTTACAGTCAGTTAAATGTCTGTTGAAGGATTGTTAAATGTCAGTATCAACAGATATTAAGCAGAGAGTCTACTAATACTCAAATGGACCATCAAAATAAAGTGTTACCGTATATTCCATACAAAGCATGAAGCTGATCGGTCAGTTATTGTCGCATGACTCTCGATTTCAACTGGAGCACCTCGAAAATGCACACAATACGCACTCCAAATATGCGATCAGTCAATAGTTTTTTAGAGACTGGACACACTGTAGACTGCATTTCACAGCAATATTTTTGTTTTTATGCTCAATGAAATCAAAGTATTGTCTGTATTTCCACTTGAAAAAGCAACCACTCTCGACAGCAACCATTTCAGCTCGCGTTCTCCAGCTATTTAAAAGCGCATGCTTATTAACAGATGTTGCAGCAGAAAACATGATTTAAAAGAAGAATTATTTGTTCTAAAACTATATTTGTAATGCAAGTAACGCAATTACATTGACTTTAGTAACAGTAATCAAATTACACAAATTTAAAATGTAATTAGAATACAGTAACACGTTACTGTGTAATGTGTTACACCCAACTCTGACTGTAGTAATATATACTGTACCGTCAGCCCTATTTTATATGTATATATTTTGTGAGGGAGCTTAGCAAACATCCAAAGCAATTCTGTCTTCTAGGCTGAACACACTCATTGTATGTGGGTTATATCTCCTGTAGAGCTTATTAAATGTGTTAATGATTCAAAACAGCATTAGGTAATACTCATGTAAACATCAAACATATATTTTCAGAACTAACAAAGACCATGGCCAAATGACTCATGGCTGAATTCAGCTAAATATCTTCTTTAATGTTCTACTGAAGATAAAAATTCAGGGTGAGTAAATTAAAGTCAGGGTGAAACAGAAGTTGCTGAGACTTTTATTTCAGTATGTTGATGTATATCCAACTGAAACTGAATATTAAGTAGGGGGTGGGGCTTTCTTTTTGTTTAACATTTACCTCATCACAAACTAACAGTAAGAGGGGCGTGGTTGAGAATATTATGGCTGAAGCTGACAAACAGATGTCAACAGTGACGGACCACCACTCCAAACATTAGGGGTGTGAACCTACACTGGTCTCAAGGTTCGGTTCGGTTACGATTATCGGTAACACTTTATTTTGATGGTCCATTTGAGTATTAGTAGACTCTCTGCTTACACATTTCAGTACAGAATAAACCAGTGTGTAATATCCCTCAGTAAGTTATCACTTGTGTAGTGCTTATACAGCCATTACTGACTAACAGCCTCCTCCAGATCCTAATGCCCATCCCGTAACAAGACCTTTGACCAAGAAAATGAAAGTAAATTACACAAGAGCACATTAAGTTATGCCATCAAATGCATACTGTAGTCTTGTTTTAATATTGGTCAGAATACATGAAAAGGGATTTGACGTTTTGACTGTGACGACATTCATACAGAGCTTAATTCAGTATCTGCCTTATTAATCCTTTTTCTTTACAGTATATCACTCCCAAGCAGCCTTGTGTCTGCACAGCATGTTGGCTTATCGCTTACCCCTAATATAAAGTCTACCAATATTTCATAATAAAGTCAAATATTGGGACAGAAGACAGAATCAGTTGGGACAATGACAAAAATTCACCAGACAATTTAATTGGTTGCGCATGCAGAAATAAAGCCAGAATAAAGACATTCCTCATCGGAAACTTTGCACTTGGCAAGAATACAACAAAAAGAATCTCTTCATCATCAGCAACTTACAGCAATGCTTTTGTAGATTCAGTCTGAGTCTATTTTATAGCTGCTTTGAATGACACTTGGTTGTATTCTTTTGTTGAAATGCTTCATGCTTTAAAGGTTGCCACTTTTATGATTTCCTCACATTCAAGATTCAGTTCGTAAACTGATGAAAACCCAAGGCAAATTCTTAAGTTCAATACAAAAGAGAAGGAATAAAATATGACATTGTGACGGGGCCTACATGAGCATCCTGAAAGAGGGAGCGATGTACAGCAGACTGGCTATTCACACAAAAATCCAACACAGTGTGCAGGTCATGTAGGCGGAGAGATAAAAAGAGAGATAACATCAAATAGACTTCATTTAACACCGTGTTGGTTTATACATGAAATACATTAACATTTTGGGCCAACGTTTCCCTTCCTTTCACCCCTTGATCAGGTCAGGCTTTTCCTCTGAATGTGGTGAAGGTCAAAGGTTTCACGCTGAGCCAAACCGAGGGAAGAAAGGAGGCAGAAGGAGGGCGGTGGAGGAGGAAGAGAGCATCTGTTTGTGATTATGGTGCAAATTCAAACCTGCTGATGAGTGTGAGGCGTGCCGCGCATCTCCTGGAGATATCCCAGATGGCCTGTGCCACCCTCTTCTATCTCCAGCCTGCTGGCACTGCCAGCTCACAGGGCACAGACTGCAGCCTTGGCATGCCGCTGATGCCCGGGACAAAAGAGGAACTTTCTAGAGGTCAATGTCAACGTGCTAAAATCAGATCTGCTTCTTCACTGAGCTGGCAAAACCAGCCCTTACTGCTCACTCATTTTGTACCAACACTTAGGAAATATTCAACATAGAGAAATATAGTAGAATGTCTTCCAGTTTGAATCTCTACCTGAGTTTCTAGATCAAAGTGTTCTTATTATCATTTTGTGCAGATATGACTAAAGTTTTTGCATAAATTAAACAAAAGTTACAATGTAAGAAATCTCAGCTCGGTCCACACTCAAAAATGGTTTTTGCTGTTTGTCCAAACTACTTAGTGTATAACTACTTGTGTTTTTTGAGGGGCACAACTGAATTCTTTTATGTTCAATCTACTTAAATTAGCAAAAATTAATGAATTAACTTAATTCCTTCATGTTGTCCCAACACAAATCGATTGTGTAGAACTCAGCATTTTTTACAGTGCATCCCACCTTAACATAACACTCAGCTATAAGCAAACCATCTGATTGTTGATTTCTTAGAAGTGCAGACATTAGCTACGTTTCCATCCATCTATTTTTATACGCATTTTGGATATGCGCACGAAAAAACGGTTGATGGAAATGCCATGATGCGCATAAATTTATAAAATGCGCATAAAAAACATATGCGCATAACTGAGTAGGATAAACTTTTTATTCGATAAGAAAAGATGCGCATACACTACAATGAAAACACTTTTCCCGCACAAATTCCAGTGTGCGCATTAAAAAAAAAGTCATGTGATTTTGTTATAAGAGATTTTAACGACTAGTGTTATTAAATTATTAATGACATCTAGAATGATGAGTGTCTGTGCTTCGCGTCTGACACCTTCAATGCCACCACGCGGTCACTGAGTGTCAGGATTGCCTTCTGAGGCGCAAGCCATTTATTAGGTAAAGAAAAGATTGATGCAGCTTCTCCTACTGCAGCAAATTTAGTTTTTACTGTTGATATTTGGCGCAAGTTAATCAGGAAGTGACGATTTTGTTCGCTTTGACTTGTTGGATGGAAACGCTGCTTTATTCGCATGTCTTTTATGCAATAATCCAGTTTTGCGCATAAAGTTCATTCGCATTTTTGAATGGAAACATAGGTACTGTCACTGTGTATATGGGGTTGTTACAGAAAGTTTAAAACTTACTTGCTAAGAATGTGATGCTCTATATAATATGAATGAAATTAAATATGTGCTACAGTATACTGTCACAATATCATGTGACCTAAAGAATCAGTTGCGTCACTTTACTGTGCCTCATGGGGTAGTAAAGTGTCCGTCAGATGTTCACTCATGTGTGTTGCCCAAAGTAGGAGGTCATTTAGCTATTGTTCAATACCTGTTTGTATGAATATCATGAATTTAAACATCTTACTTTGCTCATATACATTCAAAAATTTTTTGCTGGTTGTTCAAACTTCTGAATCAATCTGCTGAATCAACAGAATTGTTAAGTTGTTTTTATTTTGTTTGTTTTCTTTTTTTTTTTTGGGGGGGGGGGGCAACTTAATTGTTTTATATTCAATCTACTTTAATTTGCAAATGCAATTAAGTTAACTTAATTGAATTGTGTTGGGACAACATGAAGCAATTGTGTGGAACCCTGCATTTTTTACAGTGTATTATATATTTGCCTACTATATAGTACGGAAGTAAGAATTCAGATGCAGATTGTGTCTCTAAAAAATTTGTTTAAGATTCTTAACCAACCCACTTGCACAAGTTCGACGTTGGGCTAATTGTTTTTCCAACCAATAGTACAAACAAAAACAAACAAAAGTAATGTTATTTAGCAACATTGTTTGGTGATGCTCAAACAGTAGCATAATGTATGCTATATAAAGAAAAACAAATTGAGTTTACTTCAGCTTTTATTCTGAATACATTTAATTCAAACATTACAGTTTAAAACATGTTAAGATATACATAAATGGACAAACTGACAAAACTAAATAACTGAAAGAAACTGCAGTTCAGAAAAGTACCAATTGTGCCAGACTGCTTGTGTTTATCCACTTGCCTGTCAGGCTATTCAATGCTACTAAATACTTACTTGTGAGAGTCAATTAGACAAATGAATCAGCATCTGACTTGGGGTGACTTCACATCCAGCTCATTTGGACCATTTCTTTTGGAACCTTGTGTTTTGTCTTTTTTTTTTGTTGTTGTTGTACCTCAGCTTGTTTGTGCCTACTGTATTTGAACAAGCAATCGCTCACACATCTGCACCCAAACAATCAATCCAGAAATGCTTTAGATCACTCAAACAAGGTGGACCCTGCCCGCTTTAGGAGCAGCTCGCTTGAGGTGTGAAAGAACCAGGCTTTATCACAGTGTATGAAGAGTTATCACATACTGTACACTGTGCAAAAAATGGAAATGTCTGTTTTGCTAATGCCTCTCCAAATGAATTGTTTGACTGACTTTGGCTCTTTATCAAAATGATAAAATAATAGAACAACAGCTACAAAGTAAAACCACAATAAGCTCTCAGAGCTGTCTAGCAATTCTGAAGAATGACTGATGTGAAAGAAGTCCTGCTACTGTATGTAAAGAGCTGCAATCTGACCAATGGCATGAGAGATTACTTAGACAAGTCAAATATGAATTAATTTAGAAATTAACAATTTCAAATCAAACAAGTTAAAACTGCAACACTGTAACAGTTTAATCCCTTTTTCTAAAACAAAGCAAACTATCTAATATATACACTCACCGGCCACTTTATTAGGTACACCTTACTAGTACCAGGTTGGACCCCCTTTTCCCTTCAGAACTGCCTTTATCCTTCGTGGTATAGATTCAACAAGGTACTGGAAATATTCCTCAGAGATTTTGGTCCATATTGACATGATAGCATCATGCAGTTGCTGCAGATTTGTCGGCTGCACATCCATGATGCTAATCTCCTTTTCCACCACATCCCAAAGGTGCTCTATTGGATTGAGAGCTGGTGACTGTGGATGCCATTTGAGTACAGTGAACTCATTGTCATGTTCAAGGAACCATACCCTGCCGAAGTAGCCATCAGAAGATGGGTACACTGTGGTCATAAAGGGATTGACATGGTCAGCAACAATACTCAGGTAGGCTGTGGCGTTGACATGATGTTCAGTTGGTACTAATAAGCCCAAAGTGTGCCAAGAAAATATCCCCCACCACTACCAGCCTGAACCGTTGATACAAGGGAGGATGGATCCATGTTTTCATGTTGTTGACGCCAAATTATGACCCTAACATCCAAATGTCGAATGTCGAGACTCGTCAGACCAGGCAACGTTTTTCCAATCTTTTATTGTCCAATTTTGGTGAGCCTGTGAGAACTGTAGCCTCAGTTTCCTGTTCTTAGCTGACAGGAGCGGCACCCGGTGTGGTCTTCTATTGCTGTAGCCCATCCTCCTCAAGGTTGTATATGTTGTATGCATTCAGAGATGCTCTTCTGCATACCTCGGTTGTAACGAGTGGTTATTTGAGTTACTGTTGTTTTTCTTTCAGCTCGAACCGATCTGGCCATCCTCATCTGACCTCTGGCATCAACAAGGCATTTGCATTCACAGAACTGCCGCTCACTGGATATTTTCTCTTTCTTGGACCATTTTCTGTAAACCCTAGAGATGGTTGTGCGTGAAAATCCCAGTAGATCAGCAGTTTCTGAAATACTCAGACCAGCCCATCTGGCACCTACAACCATGCCACGTTCAAAGTCACTTAAATCACCTTTCTTGCGCATTCTGATGCTCAATTTGAACTGCAGCAGATTGTCTCGACCATGTCTACATGCTCAAATGCATTGAGTTGCTGCCATGTGATTGGCTGATTTGCGTTAACGAGCAATTGGACAGGTGTACCTAATAAAGTGAATCTTCAATATAAATTAAACCAAGGTGATATTTTTTGCCTCCTTCATCCTATTTCTTTCCCTCAGCTTTAGATTACATCATTAACCCTCTTGCTCTAGTCACAACTGCCAAAAAAATGCCAATCTCATACTTGGAACCTCTTTAAAAGTAACTCTCAAACTTCAGTTTTGCACAAGTCGCCAAATTTTAAAATGGAGCTCTGATAAAATGAGAGACAGAAAATGAATTGATACAGAAATTAAGAGCGTAAAAAAAAAATGTGCAGAGGGTGAAGGGCAGAATAAATTGAAATGGGCTGCTTTTCAAACTAAAGCTGGAAAGCACTCAATACTCAAGTCTGTTTCAGGGAGCCTGACATACAGTAAACAATGAACGGTTACTGTTGCATCCTGGCATAGCGCTGCATGGTGCTTACGATGGACGAGACTGAGGGAATAAGAATGTGATGATAATGTCCACAATAACTGCACTTTTAACCCCTTTTACTGTCCATGTGTATACAAAAAGAGGACATCTTTCTATTTTCCCTACATACTTGGCACTATGGTCCCACAGCACCTGTTGAATTGGTACAATCTGGGTTCAGACTAATATATTTGTGTAACTCTGTCAGATGATGTGATTTTTACTCCTAAACGGTTTTGTGTGAGGCGACGCAGTGGCACAGTAGGTAGTGCTGTCACCTCACAGCAAGAACGTCGCTGGTTCGAGCCTCGGCTGGGTTAGTTGGCGTTTCTGTGTGGAGTTTGCATGTTCTCCCTGCGTTCGCGTGGGTTTCCTTCGGGTGCTCCGGTTTCCCCCACAGTCCAAAGACATGCGGTACAGGTGAATTGGGTAGGCTAAAATTGGCCGTAGTGTATGAGTGTGAATGAGTGTGTATGGATGTTTCCCAGAGATGGGTTGCAGCTGGAAGGGCATCCGCTGCATAAAACATGTGCTGGATAAGTTGGCGGTACATTCCGCTGTGGCGACCCCAGATTAATAAAGAGACTAAGTCGAAAAGACTATTGATGTTCATAAAATGCCATAGATATTTACATTAGACGTCACCTATGCTATTGTTGTCTTTTGGAAGGAATGCATCAATAGAGCCGCCATTTTAGTACAAGGTAGCGCACCTTTGAAATGAATGTGGGACCAAGGTGCAGTGGAGGACAAATTGTACATTGTACAAATGTGGCGGCGCTATTGACGCATGCTTAGGGTCCATATGCGATATCTAGTGTATATATCTATGATAAAATGCAAGTCAAATGCACATTTAGAGTAAGAAAAAACATATATAGGACAAATAAAATGAATACCCATGATTCTGATGATACATCAAGGTCGTATAATGCAAAACAATTGGTCTGTACGAGAAACTGAATGTGATTTACAACATTACTGCCTTCAATCCATTCGTACATTCGCAACAGTATCTATCACAAGATTCTTCTTATTTTGTAAAAACCGTGTCTAGCTGTGCTCCGCATACACATACATGTTTAAATTAAGTGTTATTTTAAGTTTTATTTTATCAGTTAATTTTTTGGGAGGCTAATTTCTAAAATAGGCTCATTTTACATCTTCTATAGAGTTACACAGTTTTACGATTTTTGAAATCATTCACCTGATCTCCTGCACTTTTAGCACTTTTAGCTTAGCTTAGCATAAACCTTTAAATTGGATTAGACTATAAACATCTAGCTTAAAAATGACCAAATGACGAGACGCTTACTCAACGAGGTGAGACGAGACACGAGATTGGGTTCACGAGAACGAGACAACATTTTTAAGAAAACTTCAATGATGAAATATATGAATGGAAAATAGTCTTTTATTCAACTGAAAATAATAATAATAATAAATAATAAAAAAAAAAAAGCACAAAATGCAAAATCAACTTGTAATGAATGTTATTTTACGTGAATTCCATGCTGTAAAGAACATGCAAACACTGCAAAATATGTTACTTATATATGAATGGAAAATAGTGTTTATATATAATTTAAAATTTCACATTCATTCAACAACATTTTATGCCCCCGTGACAAACTCTGAGCTACTGGAGGCGAGTATGAAGTAAGTCAAGGTGTTAGGAGTTTGATATCACGTGCCGAATGAAAAGAAAACTTAAATTTCTTTCCGGACAGCATAAATATCTGTTCGGTGATGATGATGATGTCTAGTGTGTTGAGTCTCCAGGAGTTTACTATGTGTGTGCGCACTCAGGGTGTCTTTGGTGCTTTATTGTCTCGGTAGGTGCAGAGAATAGTGTCAAACAGCCATGTTTGTATGGCTTATCCTGTCGCAAAATGCGGCTAAAAGGCCTACACGACGGTAATAGTTTGATTACGGCGTCTACATGTCTTTACTGCACTTCAATAATGCGACTAAAATAGGAATATTCATGTCTTAAAGTCATAATTATCGTAAACACATATCGAATTAAGCATATCTAAGGTACTATTCCATCGCCTGGTTACAAACCATCATTAATTTGTGCAGCAGCAGTTGTAGCAGCCTCTGCTTTCGGACGCAGAAACCTTTAAACTCTAAGGAAAAAATCGGCTACGTCACACCCACTCAAGCAAACGAGTTAAGCAAAACACAGAGGCAGCCTGACCTATTGTTATTTGAACACCATGCTGACATTGACTATGTTTACATGGACATCGGTAATCTAATTATTTACCTAATCTTATATAGGGTAATAATATGGATTAAGGTGTTTATACAGTATGTGTTGCTTTTAGAATGTTTCCATTTTACATTTTTTTAATTGAACTTGTTCGACTTCAACTGCATTTCCACTTTCATTCAGCAACATTTCACTCATGCATCCACGTCAAACTCTGAGCTACTGGACGCGAGTATGAAGTAAAGACTGATAGGAGAGAGTTGTTTTACTGGAATTTGATACCAAACACCAAATGGAAAGAAACCTGAATTTTCCTTTTGTGCTGCTGGGGATGAATCAAGGATTTTCATCCACTCTGGGGTGATTTTGAGGTCTAATTTGGCCACAACTTTCACCGTGTTTCAGCAAATGAAATAATTGTTGGTGACAAATCTTATTTTGACACATATTTTGGGAAAATGTTTTGAAAATTTTCAAAAACTCAACAATATACTTTGGGCAAATGTACTACCCTTTCGTTATGTTGGTGGCTGTTTTTGCCCCTTCTATTATAATGGTATTTTTTTGATTGCAAAGCCATGACACCATATTATGTATTCTTTATTGTTGGTGGTTAGGGAAGAGGTAAAATTTGTAATTTTTGCTGTTCACTGTCTGTGCACTTGAGCCCTTGGAGATGCTGCTGGCTGTGGTCCTGTACTGACTCGGTAGGTGCAGAGAATACAGTGTCAAACAGCACTATGTGTATGGTCTAACCCAGGGATTCTCAACTGGTGGGCCGCGGCCCAGTAGTGGGCCTCAGTAATCCTGCAGGTGGGCCGCAAGATAGCTTAAAATTAACTCTCAATATTATACTATAATTTTTGGATTTCATTATTAACATGCTATTTTAAAATTATCAAAGTAATACACTTTCTCCTGTTCTCTGACTTCAAACTCGGCGCAAACCAGCCTCATGATCACGTCTGCAACTAATACACTTGTAAATCTGAATTCATTCACAAACTATGCGTGAAGTGAAAGTATCTCTGTGGGTATTTTTGCATGAACTATTTAATATATCCGCATAGTTGTCCAAATTAATGTCATGTGAGTGTTTTATACCAGATGCGCGCCCATACGGGAGGATCTAGCGAGGTTCAATGGTGTTTCTGCCATAGAATGTAAAACAAAATTGCATATGAGCTTCAGACATGCTCTGGCAGAGCTGTTCACTGTACCTGTCAGCAATCTCCCAATAATATCCAAATAATATCCAGCTACAAACTCAACCGCCATCCGATCGACGTGTTTCAACAGATTTAGACTGTTTTACGGTATTTTACATTTGTTTATATAGTCCTGTACTTTAAACAGTCAGTCCTGTTTAAAGCAGAGGCTGGTCTTTTGCAATCTCCCTGTTGACCTGCGGTCTCTTTAAACTAGTGCAAGTTTTTTTTTGTAAATATATAAAAATTATATAATACATATTATATAAGTTTAATATATAATATATTATATAGTTTTATATATAATAAAAATTTTTATAAAAATATGTATTTTTATAAAGTCCTGATATAGAAATGATAGAATAATAGAATAGAATTAAAATAATAGAAGGCACAACTAATGTATGATATATACATATACAGTTGAAGTCAGAATTATTAGCCCCCCTGTTTATTTTTTTCCCCCAATTTCTGTTTAATGGAGAGAAGATTTTTTCAACACATTTCTAAACATAATAGTTTTAATAACTCATTTCTAATAACTGATTTATTTTATCTTTGCCATGATGACAGTAAATAATATTTTACTAGATATTTTTCAAGACACTTCTATACAGCTTAAAGTGACATTTAAAGGCTTAACTAGGTTAATTAGGTTAACTAGGCAGGTTAGGGTAATTAGGCAAGTTATTGTATAACGATGGTTTGTTCTGTAGACTATTGAAAAAAGAAATATCCTAAAGGGGCTAATAATTTTGTCCCTAAAATTGTGTTAAAAAAATTAAAAACTGCTTTTATTCTAGCCAAAATAAAACAAATAAGACTTTCTCCAGAAGAACAAATATTATCAGACATACTGTAAACATTTCCTTGCTCTGTTAAACATAATTTGGGAAATATTTAAAAAAGAAAAAAAAAAAATCAAAGGGGCGCTAATAATTCTGACTTCAAGTGTGTGTGTGTGTGTGTGTGTGTGCGTGTGCGTGTGCGTGTGCGTGTGTGTGTGTGTGTGTGTGTGTGTGTGCGTGTGCGTGTGTGTGTTTATTAAAAGGTATTTTATTAAAGGTAGACCAGAACCCCTGGTCTATCCTGATGCAATATGTAGCGAAAAGTCGTACATGATGGTAATAGTTTCATTAAGGTGTTTACATGGAATAGAAATACAATAGAAATACTCTAAACATGTCTTAATCTGATTTGTGTTTACTATGACTATGACTTATGACAAATTTCTGTTTACATGGAAGACTCTTAATCAGAGTATCATCTGAGTATCGTATTAAAATCAGAGTAAACTGAACGTGTAGCCCAACCCTGGCAATAATGATCACAGTTTTGCCTCCAATCAGAAAGACTTCAGAGTTTACCCTGGTACTTTTAATACACTGTGAAAAGAGAAGTGAGGAAAAAAAAAGCTGACAGACTGAGAAGATGAAAGAAGCCATCAGCTCCTGAGCTAACAGTGATCAAAGGCAAGTTAAATTGTGCTCTTCACATAGAAAGACTCGAGTCCATTAGCGAGACAATGTTACGCCTAATATGAGGCATCGGTCTGAATCACTCGTCTGCGCAAAATTGATTCACGACCCATCATCTAAGTTTCAGGAAGAAAACAAAGTTGACTAAAAGATCAATTTAACCTCCATGAAGACGAACTGTCAAGTGTAATTTTTCAGTCTCCTCAGGTATCCAGACCCCATCGCGGCAATTCCAGCAGGGGCCTGGTGTGTGACTTTAATTACATGTACCCTTTCCTCGTTTAATGCCTTTATTTTATTACTTTGATGTGATTTATTTTACAGAGCCTTGACATAATTCAGCTATAAAACTCTTTTCTTATCAGTGAGTCACCCCACATGGCTGCATCTGAATTCAATTATCTCTCATCATCTCATGCTGTGAGCGAGCACTACCTCTAAGACTATCACTAACTTTAACCTCTTATTTTCCCCCCCCTTTTGTTTTTGACTTCCAAGTGAAGGTCAATTTCACATTAATCTAATCATGAGGGATTGGTTTAGAGTATGTTAATGAGCAAAGAAGTGTAAGATATCTAAGCAATGCCTGCTACTGTCTGTTAAAAATAGCTCCCAGCTCAGTATCATCAAATAGCAAGTTCTGGTGCATTACTGGACCAGTTAACAATATTTACGAGGGATTCTCAGATCAGGATTTTTGCAGCCGATACAGAGTATTGAATCCTTGTCATGGTGATCGGCCGATACCGAGTACCAATTCTAATGCTTCAACCTGTATAATGCATGAAGCACATTTTCACTCTTAATATGATACAGTAAATAAGTGAAACTTTATCCTTACCTAAGAGAATAAATTAAGAATGCTGCATATAATCCCTTAAACATGTCTCTTATAACCATTTAGTGGATATGCCATGATCAGAAGCAGTTTTTCAGAAAACGATAGATAAAATAGTTTTAAAAAATTACCAGCAATGCAATTTTCCAAATGTCCAAATTAAAAATGATGGGAGAACAATTCAATGAAGAAAATGTTTAGAGTGCACATTTGAAGTTGGCCACATATATGTATTTTTTTTTTTTTTACATTTTAAAGGATATACTCAGAAACGTACTCATTTATATGTGATCATATTTCTCACTTTATTCAGAACTTCAGGGCAAATGTTTAATTTAAAATATAAAAATATTAAGTAAATATTAATAAAATAAAATCACTTTTAAAAAACTAGGGATTACAGGTCCAACATAAAAATAAAAAAACTAAATCGCTAAATAAAATGCAAAATGTAAACTGTATTTTTAGATTGCAACTTTCTCAGCATGCTGTTATTCATGTTTGTCTACATCCCCATAATGGTGTGTAATATTGCTCTCATATAAATTATAAAAGTGTTACCGTGAACAATTTGTGACACCAAGAAATAAACAATAGAGCATAATATGTAATGATATACTCTTTATTTTATCCATCATCATATTGCAGTCCTAATAAATATACAATATATAAAGTTCCAAAAAAAAAATGATATTGTGATATTTATTTTTCTGAGATAAATGTATCAATATGAATACAGCTTCACAAGAAGTTTGAACAGCACTATTTGACGGTTTTCTGATGAGTCTGATAGTATTCAGGTACAGAAATGTAATAATCACAATGCAAAAAATCCTTTTCTTACTTTGCTTTGTCTCGTTTCTAGTCCAAATATCAAAGAAATTCTTAAAGCAAGTAAATATATTGTATTGTTTTTGTCTTCAGAAGAAATAAGTCAAAATGACGAGTTTTTCTTTTAAACAAGAAAAAAAAGTATCTGCCAGTGAGGCAGGTAAAATAATCTTGTTTTTCACTTTGAGACTAGAAGTGGACTAGAAACAAGACAAAAAAGATCTTTCTAAATACTGTATAAATACAGTGATTAAATACAATTATTGTGTAGCTCTTGGTCAACTTTAATCCAGACTCAAGATTGCAGATCTTGCTATGTGACTATTGTGGATGCGCACATTGCGGTATCCCTGCTGAAACGATATTTTGTGCAACTCTACACTGTACACAAGCTAAACATTACGCTACATAATCTGGTAATGTTTTCTTTGTCCCACCGCTTTCCAATACACAAAAAAATCAGCTTTTTATTCCCCATTACATTATTACAAGCTGACACCATGTATGATGTCAAATGAACAGTGCTGTAATGCCGTTACAGCTTGCTGAAGCTGGAACACCGCAGCATATGGTAAAACTACACAACATTAGCCATTTTGGAGCGTGTTCCTCCCCTGTGTCTGGATGGCAGAGTGCCTCGGTAAATAAAATATCATCAGAAATGACTTATTGACTCACTTATGGCATACAATACTCATTTTGCAGCGCCCCTAGGATTTAGCAAATGCAGATTTAACTGCAAAATTGAGTAAATGGTGTAAAACTCTGAAAAGCTTGCTATTATTTTAAAATTGTCACAGACTTATAGGTGCACTATGTTATGTTATCATAACTCGCATTCAACCAAAGCCCACTTGAAGTAGTATGTGTTCAATCGATAGCTAGACTTCTAGAATCTTTCACTTTGCATCTATGACTCCCACAAATAGGGCTGGGTGATAGGGCTTCTTTTTTTTTTTAACAATTTAATAATCAGTCTTATTTTTGCATGACATATTATTGCTTGGTTTTTAGGACAAGGTGTATATTTAACAAAATTTATAATATATATATATATATATATATATATATATATATATATATATATATATATATATATTGTCACAATCACCAGCGATCTTCTCCCCTTAGATCGCTGGTTTACATGCACATTCACTATTGGACTACATATCCGCCATTCAATGAACTACATTTCCATACATGCACGACTCTGACATCACACACAACCGGTTCCAGATCTTCACTGATTACACCCACAGCTGAAGCCACTCAACAACTGATTACACACACTACATAAGCAGAACATACACTCACTCCATTGCCGAGTCTTGTTGCCTGTTTACAGCTTCATTACAAAGCGTTCCCTTGTCTTGTCTTTGCCGTGTTTTGACCTTTGCCTAGTTATCTGTTTCTCCGTGTCTGCTGCCATCCATGTGACCATCTGCCTGCTTTATTGATTACGATTCTGGATTTCCCTCATAAGACTGTTTGCTCCTGTATTGATCATTGCTTGCCTGACCATCTCTTTAAATAAACCTGCATGTGGATCCGCATCCTGTTGTCTGCATCCTATCCCTGGTTACAGAAGACTCGGCCACAACATGGATCCAGCGGGTATTGCTATCATGCGTCTTCGGCAGGAAGCAAAGTCTATTGAAGAGTATGTGGAGAAATTCATCGATCTGGCACATCTAACATCAATGAGTGAGGTATGCCTCATGATCTTTTTTCATGGTGGACTGTCTGAGCCATTATACTCTACAATGCGATTGCATGAACCCCATGAGACACTAGGACAATATATTGATTTGGCCTTAAAAATGTCTGGGTCTCCCTTCACCGTAGGCGAGGTGGAGGAAACCCCTAAATGTTTTTTGGGGGGGGGCAACAGACAGCAAGACCCGCCGGCAACGGGACTTGCTGTTCCCTCCAATAACACCATCATGTTGACATCTCCTATACTCCTGTCCCCTGTTCACCAGCCTAGACCACAGCCAGCTAACAAAATGGCCACTTCCAGTCCTCCAGCTAACAAGATGGCCACCTCCAATCCTCCAGCTAACAAAATGGCCGCTTCCAGTTCCCCAGTTCACAAAATGGCCACCTCCAGTCCTCCAGCTCACAAGATGGCTGTCTCCAGTTCTCCGTGTCACAAAATGGCCACCTCCAGTCCTCCAGGTGACAAAATGGCCACTTCCAGTTCTCCAGCTAATAAGATGGCCACCTCCAGTCCTCCAGCTAACAAAATGGCTGCTTCCAGTTCCCCAGTTCACAAAATGGCCGCCTCCAGTCCTCCAGTTGATAAAATGGCCGCCTCCAGTTCCCCAGCCGACAAAATGGCTGCCTCCAGTCCTCCTGTTGACAAAATGGCCACTTCCAGTCCTCCAGTTCACAAAGTGGCCGTCACCAGCCCTCCAGCTCACGCATGGGTAAGCGCCAATCTGCCACCAGCTCACAAGATGGCTTCCTGTTTCAAGTCCGTTCCGGTTATAGTTCCTGTTCCTGAAATGCCATCACCTGAGCTACCAGAGCTGTCACTGCCAGAGCTGCCAGATCCTCAGTTGCTGCCAGATCCTCAGTCACTGCCAGAGCTGCCAGAGTCGCCGCCGCCAGAGCTGCCAGAGTCGCCGCCGCCAGAGCTGCCAGAGTCGCCGCCGCCAGAGCTGCCAGAGTCGCCGCCGCCAGAGCTGCCAGAGTCGCCGCCGCCAGAGCTGCCAGAGTCGCCGCCGCCAGAGCTGCCAGAGCCATTGACGCCGCCAGAACCCTCTGAATCCCTCGAATGGTGGGCGCCAGAACCCTCTGAATCCCTCGAATGGCGGGCGCCAG
Organism: Danio kyathit; assembly: GCA_903798195.1. Taxonomy (NCBI): domain Eukaryota; kingdom Metazoa; phylum Chordata; class Actinopteri; order Cypriniformes; family Danionidae; genus Danio; species Danio kyathit. Next base: position 40,611,720 of record LR812537.1, on the reverse strand, counting down.
AAACCTCTGAATCCCTCGAATGGCGGGCGCCAGAAACCTCTGAATCCCTCGAATGGCGGGCGCCAGAAACCTCTGAATCCCTCGAATGGCGGGCGCCAGATACCTCTGAATCCCTCGATTGGCGGGCGCCAGAACCCTCTGAATCCCTCGAATGGCGGGCGCCAGAACCCTCTGAATCCCTCGAATGGCGGGCGCCAGAAACCTCTGAATCTCTTGAATGGCGAGCATCAGATGACCCTGAATCCCCCGAATGGCGGACGCCAGACCCACTTGAATTCCCCGAAGGGCGGGCGCCAGATCCACTTGAATTCCCCGAAGGGCGGGCGCCAGATTCTCCTGAATTCCCCGAAGGGCGGGCGCCAGATCCTCCTGAATTCCTTGAAGGGCCAGGGGTACGAGACCCACCTGAGTCCCACGAAAGGCCAGAGCAGTCACCTGAGTCCCACGAAAGGCCCGAGCTGTCACCTGAGTCCCACGAAAGGCCCGAGCTGTCACCTGAGTCCCACGAAAGGCCCGAGCTGTCACCTGAGTCCCACGAAAGGCCAGAGCAGCCACCTGAGTTCCATGACTGGTCAGAGCCGCCACCTCAGTCCCACGAAGGACTGCCAAAGCCGTATAATTTCCAAGAGTCACCAGAGCCGTGTGACTTGCCAAAACCTAAGCCTCCTGACCCACTGGGGTTGAAAGAACTGCCAGTGCTCCTTAAACCCAAGCCTCCTGACCCACTGGGGTTATATGAACTGCCAGTGCTCCTTGAACCTAAGCCTCCTGACCCACTGGGGTTATATGAACTGCCAGTGCTCCTTGAACCTAAGCCTCCTGACCCACTGGGGTTATATGAACTACCAGTGCTCCTTGAACCCAAGCCTCCTGACCCACTGGGGTTATATGAACTGCCAGTGCTCCTTTAACCCAAGCCTCCTGACCCACTGGGGTTATACGAACTGCCAGTGCTCCTTGAACCTAAGCCTCCTGACCCACTGGGGTTATACGAACTGCCAGTGCTCCTTGAACCTAAGCCTCTTGACCCACTGGGGTTATACGAACTGCCAGTGCTCCTTGAACCCAAGCCTCCTGACCCACTGGGGTTATATGAACTGCCAGTGCTCCTTGAACCCAAGCCTCCTGACCCACTGGGGTTAAATGAACCGCCTATGCCTCCTGAACCCAAGCCTCCAGACCCACTGGGGTTAAACGAACTGCCAGTGTCTCCTGAACCCAAGCCTCCAGACCCATGGGAGTTATATGAACTGCCTGTGCCTGCTGAACCTAAGCCCCAGACCAACTTCAGCTCCATGCTCCAGGCCTTTTGCAACTCCACACTCCAGGCCTTCAGCAGCTTCACTCTTCAGGCCTTACGCAGCTCCAGCTCCATTCTCCGGGCCTTCCACGCTCCATGACCTCAGCAACTTCACTCTTCAGGCCTTACGCAGCTCCAACTCCATGCTCCAGGCCCACCGCAGCTCCAACTCCATGCTCCAGGCCCTCCGCAGCTCCAACTCCATGCTCCAGACCTTCTGCAGCTCCACGCTCAGGGCCTTCCGCAGCTCCACGCTCCAGGCCCTCCGCAGTTCCACTCTCCGGGCCTTCCGCAGCCCCACGCTCCAGGCCCTCCGCAGCTCCATTCTCCGGGCCTTCCGCAGCTCCACGCTCCAGGCCCTCCGCAGTTCCACTCTCCGGGCCTTCCGCAGCCCCACGCTCCAGGCCCTCCACAGCTCCATTCTCCGGGCCTTCCACAGCTCCACGCTCCAGGCCCTCCGCAGTTCCACTCTCCGGGCCTTCCGCAGCTCCACGCTCCAGGCCCTCCGCAGCTCCACTCTCTGGGCCTACTGCTGCTTCATGCTTCAGACACTCCTCAGCTGCATGGGCCTGGCCCTCCATCCCTCCCCCTGTTCCGCCTCCGCTCCACCTCCCGCCTGAACTATGATAGGAGTGTCTGGAAGCCACTCCTTAAAGGGGGGGCTCTGTCACAATCACCAGCGATCTTCTCCCCTTAGATCGCTGGTTTACATGCACATTCACTATTGGACTACATATCCGCCATTCAATTAACTACATTTCCATACATGCACGACTCTGACATCACACACAACCGGTTCCAGATCTTCACTGATTACACCCACAGCTGAAGCCACTCAACAACTGATTACACACACTACATAAGCAGAACATACACTCACTCCATTGCCGAGTCTTGTTGCCTGTTTACAGCTTCATTACAAAGCGTTCCCTTGTCTTGTCTTTGCCGTGTTTTGACCTTTGCCTAGTTATCTGTTTCTCCGTGTCTGCTGCCATCCTTGTGACCATCTGCCTGCTTTATTGATTACGATTCTGGATTTCCCTCATAAGACTGTTTGCTCCTGTATTGATCATTGCTTGCCTGACCATCTCTTTAAATAAACCTGCATGTGGATCCGCATCCTGTTGTCTGCATCCTATCCCTGGTTACATATATATATATATTTTTTTTTATACACAGTATATATAGCAGCGTGGTGGCACAGTGGGTAGCGTTGTCACCTCACAGCAAGAAGGTTGCTGGTTCGAGCCTCGGCTGGGTCAGTTGGCATTTCTGTGTGGAGTTTGCATGTTTCTCCCGGTGTTCGCATGGGTTTCTTCCGGGTGCTCCGGTTTCCCCCACAAGTCCAAAGACAAGCGCTATAGGTGAATTGGGTAAGCTAAATTGTCCTAATATATATACTAATATATAATACTTGATAAATATATTTAGCAGGATTGTTCTAATATTAATAATGTTATAACGTAATTAACATTTTGAATGAAGCTGTTTTTGATCATTTAGAGTCCTTCATGTATGAAATATGACATTGTAGGCTTTAAAGGATTTAAAAGCAAGTAAGATTTCAATTATAGAACCTAATGGTTCTTGAGGTAAGAATAAAAACTGCAACAATTTTACTCTATATAAATACCTGCAACTTTAATTATATTTTGTAATTAGATAAAAAATAGATGAAATTATATGAAATGTATACGTTTTCCACCTGTGGATGCCAGACTCCTGTGCAATCTGTTGGACAGTGTGATGGGAGCGTAGTGCGACTTCTTGGCTCACTACCATGTCTTCAACAGTGGTGATATTTTCAACAGTCCGAGCAGTGCGTGGACGACCACTCCCTGCCACACGCCATACTGATCCAGTGCAATCAATTTTCTCCAACAAGTAATCCAATCCACCTTTTTGTCCAGTTTTTAGTAGGAAATTCCCTTAGAAAACATGAAGCACTGTAGCCGTTTAGTTCTTGTAAACCTTTGATCAAACTCTTATCTTCATTCAAAAACACAATTTTTATTTAAGCCTTACGCAACTAAAAATAAATACATCATATGTAACGTGGAATTGGGAGAGTACACCTATTTATTATGGAATTGTCCTGTTATTAAAGCTTATTGATGGATGTTTGGACTTCAGCTACAGTTGGATCCATTGTCTTTGATTTTAGGTCTCCCGGTTGGACGTTTGCCTCACAGATTCACTAATTATTTATTTGACATTTTAGCCTTTGCTGCAAGGAAAATATACTGATAAACTGGATCAGTGACAAACCGCCATCTTTAAAAGGATGGGACAATATTATTAGGGAAATGATTCCCTTAGAATTCCTTACTGGACTCCTTATTTGGATTTTATTGATGCTTCTTCAAGCTGTATTTTGGTATGTCATAATTGAATTTATGTATTTTATTTTACTAATATTTTATATTTATATATTTTCATTTTATTTATTCATTTACTTATTATTATTATTATTATTATTATTATTATTGCTATTGTTTATGTATTGAAATAATTTTATTATTTATGAATATATATAATTTATTCTGTCTTTATCATTGCATTGTTAAAATGGGCATTGTCTGTTGGTTTGTTTCAATGTGTTTTGTGATTAATAGTTAACATGTTACTAAAAAGATGCAATAAAAAAAAAAAAAAATATTATAATTATAAAAATAAAAGGATTATTCTAATGCACAGATTGCACTGTTATTCCTGTACAAAATTTAGTCATTCTTATTCCTGCAGTACGATAAGCAAGCTACCTAAGATGAATAGTTTTGCTGAGGCTTTCAATATATATATATATATATATATATATATATATATATATATATATATATATATATATATATATATATATCAGGCATCTTAGGTAGCAAAAATCCGAAAAATGTCCCACGAAATCCTGAAGACATTGATTCTGTCTATATGAATCCACCACAGGCTTTGTGAATGGAAACACAAACATATGTACGTGTGCATGAGTGAAACATGCCATCGGCGTGTCGTGCAAACATTAAAATCGACAGAAATACAATCGCTGCTTGTATGCGGTTTCCAATCTTGCTCAGTCGTGAGCTGTTTACAAAGGTCACCTGTCTGCAAGTCTCCGCAGTCCAACCTGTTTTCGCAGCATCTCTCCTCCCACCTGGAGCTGCGTGCCCCTTTCCACACTTCAGTGCCTAATTATATCCAAGACTTGTAAATGTATTCATATTCATGGAGGCACAGATGCTAAATTAACTGTGGCAGGGACACATCTCACTGTGCCGGCTCCGCAATCTGCTTCCTCTAGATACGGAGGGAGGGATATGGAGAGGGGAGGAGGACAAGAGAGAGCGAAAACAAAGAGACAAGAGGATGATGGGAGACGCAAGAATGGGGGGTGATGGTGGCATGGCTGCTTATTGAAACCGAGTTGCAGGCAGGCGTGCGTTTGGGAAAGGGAAACCGAGGACAGGTCTGCGATGCCTGGTCTCTGATGAGTGACAAATCAAAAAAGTGGCGCTGAAAACTTCCCCCATGATGCCTGAGCCTGTGGCACCAGAGCGAATGCACTTCTACTTTCCTCTCTCTCTTTCTCTCTCTCTCTTCCTCTCGTTCTCCTGTAAAGCCAGGCAGATGGAGGGAGGTGCAGCAGTGCAGAGCGAACAGATGGCCGCTCCAAACTTGATATATGAAATTAATAACGTTTCTCAAATAGAATGCAGACACAGGAATACATTGCCTGAATTTTAATAACTGATGATTTTCCCCCCTCCTCCTCCTATGCATTTGCAAGTCAATGAGAGGAGCGGAGAAACAAATACGCAATGTGTCAAATTTTAAGGACGTTTTTTTCTTATTTGAGTTTAAAATACAGAGAATATATCAGAGCATGATGATGTAGACAAAGGTAACAATGTTTTGATGTTGAATAAATTATTTTCTGTGCAATGTCGAGTGCACACACTGGGGATCACTACCATGGCCCATTTTTGAGTGGTACAGTTCGGTACAGTATTGTTTGGTATATATTTATGACCTTTCCACTGCCAAATTTACCAAAATAGTGAACCATACTATACTTTCCTAAGGGTACCTAGCACAATTGAAAAATGTGGAGCTAGACTCACTGCAGAATGCTATTGGTTAACGGATAATTGTCACCAGCACGTGCAACAAGGGAATGACTTGTTTTTTACAGAACTTACATAACCACGAGCCAGGAGGCAAGAACGGGATCTGCTGAATCATCCACTGGGATCATCCACTGTTGTTTATAAGGTCATTCAGCTTATGTGAAGGCATAATATTTGAATGACCCATACAGCTTTCTTCTTAGAGCGAGAATGACATCGCAACTTTTTACCGTACCAAGTAATGGCTCGTTTCTACTGAGTGGTACGATACGGTTTGGTACGCTTTTATGGCCGTTTCCACTGTCAAAAGGTACCAAAAAGCGAACCCTACCGTATCACTTTTTGGGTACCCTTTTGAAAGGGTACCTAGCACAACAAAAAGGTACCAAAAGGCGGAGCTAGACGCACAGCTGAACGCTATTGGTTTACAGAGAAACAATGAAAACAAAGGAAGCGCCGTATTTAAATACACAGCTGAGACATTACATCGTAATACTATATACATACAATAACAAACCTTGTCATCGTGTCGATGAACAGCCACAAAGCCAAGAAGAACAAAATCTGCCATGTTCTGTTTTAGTTTTACGAGGCCGTCTAAAAGTGTGAGCGGTTTCACTTTCTCCAGAGAGCTATATTTGCGTCTATATTTGAAATAACGAGCTTGAGCTGATGATAATAACGTGCGCGTAATTATTCAAGTGCTTCTGACATCTGATCCTTTCAGAAACGGACAAACGCAAAAGCCAGACAAACAAAGCAGAAGCCAGAAAAAAAAACTAAGCAGCAAATGATTCTTTCAGCAACCTAAAACATGAACAAACTGTCATGTTTAATTATTATCATCCCCTTTTGGACTATTATGAACTCGGAATGACGGAATTACTTTCTAACAAGAGGTTACATGTGCTGGTGAAGATTAAAGATACAGATGAGAGGTTTGCACTGACTATGGGCTATATGCTGCGTGTTTTTGAAGACAAATAAGGCTAAATGTATGCTGTGTGTAGTTTTTCTGTAATTGGTAACATTTTGCAGACTGTAGGGGGCTGTATGTGTTCATATATGTTGCTTTTTATTTATTTATGTATATAATTTCAGAGTTATAGTAGCCTATTTTCATTGATCTGCAGTTAAAATTAAATCACGTTCATAGAAAGGTTAGTAATGAACATTTATACAGAAGTATTTATGTGTATAAAGCATCTGTTTTGTGAGAAGTGCTTCTCATTTGATATGTGAACGACCCGTATAGCTTTACTTCAACATTTCCTTGAGCTAGAATGACGTCGGCTGAAAGTTTCTGTCGTACACCACACCCACCATTGGTACCCTTTTGGCAGTGGAAACGCAAGCCTGACAATGATGACCTGTACCGTATTGTACTGTACCACTTAGTGGAAACGGGCCATAGGGGAACTATTAGCAGTGCAAACTTATTATTAACCCACACTGAACTGAACTGAACTGAACTTAATCTCTTAAAACTGAACTGACACTGTTTCAATTCACTATAATCTTCCATGTGAAGCTGCTTTGACACAATCTACATTGTATAAGCGCTATACAAATAAAGATGAATTGAATTGAATTGAATTGAAACCTGTACTGTACAGAACTGTACTGCTCAGTAGAAACAAGGCATTAGCATAGCATTATTAAATAATTATTGACAATGAAATTGTGGCCAATGAGGTTGATTTTTTTTGCTTCAGCTGTACGTATATAATAGGACAACATATCGTTTAAGCATTGATATCGCAATTTGTGTATCTGCAATAGTCACATCAAAGAATTAGATTATTTATTAAAGATTTAAATATAAAGATAGTATTATATAGTTGTTGTTTTTTTTATTATTATTTATACAATGATGACCACGTTATTTAACGTTTGATTGTTAAATTTCTGTAGTTGAATACTTTTAAACACCCCAGAAAACCATACAGCACTGTTTACTTATGTAATTTTGCTTGTGAATTTATTATAATTTATGCACTACATAGAAAAAGACTTGATCATCCCAGTCAATCTAAATTAATGAAATCTTTCTAAATAAAGCTATTTAAATCATCTGGTGAAATTCATTCATTAAATTTTCTTTTCGGCTTAGTCCTTTTATTAATCCGGGGTCGTCACAGCAGAATGAACCGCCAACTTATCCAGCACATGTTTTACGCAGCGTGTGCGAGAGATCTGCAGAGTGGATAGAAACATCAACAGCCTGAGGCATCAAGACAATTGTGCTGCCCATCACATTACAAAAGGGCAAATTCTTTAGCAGAATTGCGCTCCTCATAATTCAGCCTCCACATCAAAGTTCCTGAAAGCAAAGAAGTCAAGGATTGGCCAGCCCAGTAACCAGACATGAACATTATTGAGCATGTCTGGGGTAACATGAAGGAGAAGGCATTGAAGATGAATCCAGAGAATCTTGATGAACTCTGGGAATCCTGCAAGAATGCTTTCTTTGAGATTCCAGATGACTTTATTAATAAGTTATTTGAGTCACTGCAGAGATGTATGGATGCAGTCCTCAAAGCTCATGGGAGTCATACACAATATTAATTCTTTTTCCACTTCACCATGACTTTATATTCTGAATTTATATTAAGTGACAGGACTTTTTGTCTAAGCAAATTCAGAGCTTACTGTCCTAATTAAATAATAAAAAATCAAGGCATGATCATATTTTATTTTGGTAAAATAAGCGTAAACTAGAGGCCTTTCATATAGGCCACTTCTGATACCAAATGATCAACTAGAAGTCAAAGTTATTATTTGTTGTGAATAAAACTTGGATAGGCGACAAGACTTTTGTCAGGTAGTATGTAAGATGCTCTATTCTTTTGCAAGTAATGCTTTCTAGTAAATATAGAAATTTTAATAATTAAAACTAGTTGTTAGAAACAATGCCTTGTGAGAAGTGAAATGGATTTCTCAAATAGCTACAATATAAAATATCTTAGATCAGCATGCTTGATCATTGCCTAATCTTATTTAAACTGTGTACCAAAAATAGCAATTGTGTGTCACTTCCCTGCTACTGACTGTCACCTAGTTACTGGAAAAGCTGCGCTACAAACATCCAAGCTATTCAATCATTCAGCTGAAAAAATGTAGACAAGTTAGCGATGTCACAACGTTTAGTTAGTTCTCCCTCTACGCTGTGACAAACACGCTCGAGCTGACTCACGCATTTAACTCGCCTTAGTGTTTGGAGAGCATAAATAAGTGAGAATCATTCTGTTGAGATGCAGAAGATAAGCAATCAAGTGCCACTCGGTGCACCGTGCCAAACGTTTTCAACACATTCAAACCACTGTGTCACGTTAAACCTTCTTGACACTCATCCAAGAATTCAGGGACGGTCTCAATTACTCAATATCTGCATCTGTTCTGGAAAGTCGGAGAGACTCTCAGCAGATGAAAGAGAGGAGATGTTGTAATTGAGAGCAGGCCTCACGCTGCGTGGGTTTCAGCAGATGCAATGCGCTGGAGCAGAATTAGGTTAAAAGGCGGAGTGTTCATTTTTACGGTCTCTGGTGGCCTCTGAGGCTGTCGCGGGTGCTTGTGACTGCGTTATAAAACCCTCTTCACACACTTCCATCCCATGTCGGCATTGGAAAACAGCCTGGGAATGTTCCCTTTGGGGCTTCCAGCACAAGCCGTGACACAGGGGACGTCCTTCTGCCCTGTGCAAAGTGGGAAACAAAGGATGACTGGTTTTCCCACTTCCTGTCACAAACATGGATGTATAGAGGAAACAAACCACTTGTCCTTCTCAAACTCTAAACAAAAACAAGGTTGACTAGATTAAGTGGTTAGAACCAGCATTGAGTGGTTAGATGACCTCCTATGCTAGGCATGATGAATAGGCCATGGTTTAACATGATCCATGTTAACGATTGTAAACGGATTTAGGGTACTTTTGAGCGACTGAAAAGGCTACACTCTTAAAAAGAAAGATTCTTTATTGGCATGCATGATTCCAGGATGAACCTTTAACATCCATGGGATCTTTTCATCCCACAAAAGGTTCTATAGAGCACAGGAAAAACAAATTTAGATTATTAAAATGGTCTTCAGGTGCTTGAAAAATGTTTAAATAATAAGGTTCTTTAGGGCAGTGGTCCACGAGGTCACTGTGGCCACGGACTGGTACCGGTCCGTGGATCAATTGGTAACAGGCTGCACAAGAAATTATGAATAATTTCTGTTTTATTTATTATCTGAGTCTGAACGGAACTCAGATAATTTTTATTTTGGAAAATGACTGTACACTTGTTTACATCTCGGTTACCAAAATTTAACTGACAAGCAGCAAAATGAGTAACAAACAGACGTCATGGAAAGTTTCTTTGCTAAGGGGAAAAGTCCCAGTGAAGGACCCGCGAACTGCCAAGGAATAGATCCACAACACATTTGTCAACAAATCAGGTGAATCTACCATGTCTGTGCAAGAAGATCAACTGCTGGAGATTGCAAATGACAGTGGCCTATCCGCTTGTTAAGTCATGACATATGGGTGACGTATGGAATACTGTTTCCAGGTCCAAGCCACTACTTAGTGAAGTTTATTTATAAACTAATTTCGAGAGGAGTTGGCGACGCGGTGGCGCAGTGGGTAGCACAATCACCTCACATCAAGAAGGTCACTGGTTCGAGCCTCACCTGGATCAGTTGGCATTTCTGTGTAGAGTTTGCATGTTCTCCCTGTGTTTGTGTGGGTTTCCTGCGGGTGCTCCGGTTTCCCCCACAAGTCCAACGACATGTGGTACAGGTGAATTGGGAATGCTAAAAATTGACCGTAGTGTATGAGTGTGTGTGTGAATGAGTTTCCCAGTGATGGGCTGAAAGGGCATCCGCTGTGTAAAACATATGCTGGATAAGTTGTCGGTTCATTCCGCTGTGGCGACCCCAGAATAATAACGGGATTAAGCCGAAAAGAAAATGAATGAATAATTTCGAGAGGATCACGTGCTTATGATTGCTTGCAGCCGGCCCAGCATTATTCAATGTATGATTCGCCAATTAGACGATTCCTAATCCAATATAAATACCCTAAGTTCCATATAACAGCCATCTTCGTTTTGAAGAATCCCCCCTTTCACCCCTACTCCTCCTTCTTTCCTAGATGGGTGGCACGGTGGCCAGTGGTTAGCACTCTTGCCTCACAGCAAGAACATCACGGATTCTAGTCCTTCCCTAGCCAGCCAACATTTCTGTGCAGAGTTTTCACATTCTCCCTGTGCTCATATGGGTTTCCCCTGGGGTTCCCCGGTTTCCTTCCACCGTCCAAAAACATGCAACTTAAGTTAATTGATTAATCCAAATCGGCACCATAGACATGCTCCTAGTAAGTAGTTATCTCTTAAGAGCAATCACTATCTGTTCATTAGCTACTACAGCAGGGGAGTTCTAAAGATCTACCTGAGCTCAAACTCCCCTCTCGCCTTGCAAACGGGAGAGAGCCCCGAGCTCGAGGATCTTATGAGCTCAGGGCTTTTTCCCAGGATAGCATGCCAAACAAGCTTTATAATCAATCATCAGATAAGTGTGAACTCTTGAATTTGAATTGAGAAAATATTCGTTTATGATGACTTTTTAGTCATATCACACATTACAATTAATTATATATAAAATAATAGAGTACACAACAATCTTTGGACTTGCTGGATCACAAATACCAAAATTTAACAAATTAAAAAAAAATGTATAACTTTCTTGTCATCAGATATTAGGATATTATATATATATATATATATATATATATATATATATATATATATATATATATATATATATATATATATATATATATATATATATATATTGAGATCATGATTTTCGAAAATGTTACATCGCTTTGTAAATGTTTAATAATACCATTTGATGAGTCTCCCCATACAGTTTATATAGCACTTGGACTCAGAAGCCGCTTCGAGTGACGTCACATTTAACAAGCAGATTAGGGGCCGTTCGCATATCACATATCGTGGCATGCGCGCGCAAGCCGCGTGACGCGCTCGCGCCTTCCAGACGTACCTTAAATCAGACCACTTTAGACGGGAATTCATTAAAAGGGAATCTAACTGGCTGAGCAGATAAACCATCAAACATCACATTCGCCAACCTGATTTCACCAAGTAGGACATGTTCCTGGATTAAGATTAAGATTCCAATCAGAATTAAGGGATACATTTCCAGTTTATGGTAAGTTTAGGCTTAGGGTTAGGTTTATGCACTTCTACATTACTGTTATCATACTATTATTCCCCTTTGACTTCAGGAATAATTTAGAGTTATGTTTGGGTTTAGGGGTAGGGGTAGGGAATAGGTATGGATTACATTTTCGAACATAGATGTTAATCCAGAATCACATTGTATTTGGCACAATCATGATGTCCACATCGCATTGACTAGACTTAAGGACCAGGAAAAGAATCTTTGCCAGGCTGGGAGATAAGTTTTAAACAAGTTTAGATCAGGAAACCACCTTAGACTTGTTTAAGCCCTGTTTTTCTTTAAACTACTTGTGGACACTAGAATAACATAGAATGGGTTTTTGAGAAATCTTCTGAAAAAAATACCCTATTGCTGTTTTGTTTCTGTGCCTTCAATAATTAATCTGAACGTCTGCACTGTAAAAAAATGACTCAAGCAAATGCAACATACACCCTATGAATTTTACAAAAGGAAAGCATCATTTCTTTCAATAAAATGAACAACATGTCCACAAAAATGTGAAGCTTGTCTACATGGGCTGCACTGGATTCACAACACTTGAGGTTAGACGGGCAACCAAGGACACCTCTCATTTAAAAGTTCACCCCCATATATCATTCATGTTGTTTTGCCTTTAAACCCCATGCTACTTTGCTATATAGATGGGAAATGACATGCTTACTTTCGAAACCAACCACAGACAAGCAATGCAGAGAAAAATCATGAACAAAAATGCTGCAGATTTCCCTTATGTGGAAGTTGAGCGATCGACTTGAGCCCTTCACACATTCTCAGACTGCAGGAAGAGCCTTGCTTCCCTGAACCATTACTTCCCACATGCCATTATCAGTCATGGGCAATGCAGCAGCAGAAAGGTATGTCTCAATCCACAGGGTATAAGTTCTCCCGAAAACAGAAGGTAAAGTTGGCTCTTGGTTCTACACACAGAGAGTGTTACTTACTGGGTATTGTGGTGGTCATACTGTGTCCCGTATGGCAGTGTATTAACGAACAGCATGCAAACACCTTCTGTTGAAACATCTGCGACAGGCACATTTTTAGGCTGCCTTCCAAACCTGAAAAAAAGGAAAAGAAAATGTTCTCGATCTGCTGCTTTCTGCTTTTGAAGGTGTGCAAAATATCTCTCTCGCAGATGTGTCTGTTTTTTGGATCTCTTTGGCCCCTCTTTCCACGCTCCCTTCTTTTAAGCCTTCATTCATTTGGCAGTACACAATACAACTTTTCACAAGCAGTAGCCAAGGACAGGAACAGAAGCGAGTAATGAGAAAAATGTTCAACAGACATGCAATGAAGTGTTTTTTCTCTGTCGTTTTGTAATATTGCAGGCATTCAGAGTCCTGATTGAAGGAATTTTCAATAATGTTGACAAGGCTGGTATAACACATCAGCCATCACAAAGTTTTTTCAATCCATATACATATAGTGTGATATGTAAATAAGTGGGTGAATCATATGGAGCCAGATCAGTCTCAAAAATAATACATTTACAAAATAAAATTCAGACATCTACAACACAATTCTCATTTACAAAATCCAATTTGTAAATTCAAAACACGATTCAGAAATACGCAAATCTAATTCGTAAATTCAAAAAAAAAAAAACTTTTCAAAACTGCACAAATCCCATTCGTAAATTCAAAAAACAATTCACAAATACGCAAATCCCATTCATTAATTAAAAAAAAACATTAAAAAATATGCAAAATCCAATTCGTAAATTCAAAAAACGTCAAAAATACGCAAATCCCATTCGTAAATTTAAAAAACTATTAAAAATATGCAAATCCCATTCGTAAATTAAAAAAAAAAACTATTCAAAAATACGCAAATCCCATTTATAAATTGTAAAAAACTATTCAGAAATATGCAAAATCCCATTCGTAAATTCAAAAAACAATTAAAAAATATGCAAATTAAATTCGTAAATTCAAAAAATTATAAAAAAATACGCAAATACAATTCATAAATTCAAAATAACTATTCAAAAGGACGCAAATCCCATTCGTAATTTCAAAAAACTATTAAAAATATGCAAATCCCATTCGCAAATTTAAAAAAAAAATATTTAGAAATATGCAAAATCCAATTTGTAAATTCAAAAAACTGTCCAAAAATATGCTAATTCCATTCGTAAATTCAAAAAAATATTCAAAAATACGCAAATCCCATTTGTAAATTCAAAAAATTATTTTAAAATATATGCAAATCCAATTCGTGAATTCAAAAACTATTCAAAAATACGCAAATCCCATTTGCAAATTCAAAAAACAATTCACAAATATGCAAATCCAATTCATAAATTCAAAAAACTATTATTAAAAAATACGGAAATCTAAATCATAAATTTTATAAACTAATAAAAAATATGCAAATCCCATTCATAAATTTAAAAAAACTATTCAAAAATATGCAAATCTAATTCGCAAATTTAAAAAAAAATATTCAGAAATATGCAAAATCCAATTTGTAAATTCAAAAAACTATTAAAAAATTTGCAAATTCCATTCGTAAATTTAAAAAAATATTCAAAAATATGCAAATCCCATTCGTAAATTCAAAAAAATATTCAAACATATGCAAATCCCATTCGTAAATTCAAAAAACTATTTTAAAAATATGCAAATCCAACTAGTGAATTCAAAAGCTATTCAAAAATACGCAAATCCCATTTGCAAATTCAAAAAACAATTCACAAATATGCAAATCCAATTCATAAATTCAAAAAACTATTATTAAAAAATACGGAAATCTAAATCATAAATTTTATAAACTATTAAAAAATATGCAAATCCCATTCATAAATTTAAAAAAACTATTCAAAAATATGCAAATCTAATTCGCAAATTTAAAAAAAAATATTCAGAAATATGCAAAATCCAATTTGTAAATTCAAAAAACTATTAAAAAATTTGCAAATTCCATTCGTAAATTTAAAAAAAGATTCAAAAATATGCAAATCCCATTCGTAAATTCAAAAAACTATTTTTAAAAATATGCAAATCCCATTCGTAAATTCAAAAAACTATTTTTAAAAATATGCAAATCCAACTAGTGAATTCAAAAACTATTCAAAAATACGCAAATCCCATTTGCAAATTCAAAAAACAATTCACAAATATGCAAATCCAATTCATAAATTCAAAAAACTATTATTAAAAAATACAGAAATCTAAATCGTAAATTTTATAAACTATTAAAAAATATGCAAATCCAATTCGTAAATTCAAAAAACTATTCAAAAATATGCAAATCCCATTTGCAAATTCAAACAAACAAGTTACAAATATGCAAATCCAATTCATTAATTCAAAAAACTATTATAAAAAAATAGGCAAATCTAAATCGTAAATTCAAAAAGCTATTCAAAAATATGCAAATCCAATTCGCAAATTCAAAAAACTATTTAAAAATACGCAAATTCAATGTGGAAATTGAAAAAACGATTAAAAAATATGCAAATCCAATTTATAAATTCAAAAAAATTATTCAATTAGTTAACTTAATTACATAGTTAGGTCTTTAAATTGCACTTTAAGCTGTATGCTAGTATCTTGAAAAATATCTAGTAAAATATTATGTACTGTCATCATGGCAAATATTGAAAATATTATGTTTAGAAATGTGTTGAAAAAACCTTCTTTACATTAAACAGAAATTGGGAAAATTGGGGGTAATAATTCAGGAGGGCTAATAATTCTGACTTCAACTGTATGTATGTACAATGATCAATCACGTTCCTCAATTGAAAGAACTGTCAATTTGCCGTTACCATGAAATTGCCTGTTTGAAAATGGCAAATATTGTCCTCACCTCAAACAAAGACAATCAAATGATAAACTACTGCTTCCAAGACGTATTTACCTCCCACTCCAGGCCTATTCACATAGTCTGCCTGGGCGTCAATGAGTCAGTGCTCTGTGAAGACACCACACAGTGACTCTGCACGCTTGTTTACCAGCACTTCCCATAATGCTGTCCTGATGCCTGCTGGCATAGTGTATAGTGTCAGAGAGGGAAAGATGGAGGAAGATAAAGAGAAAATAGAAGCTACCGAGTTATTGGAGTAGAATTCAGAAGCTGTCCCAGAGTTAAGTAAAATTACTTGGAAAATATTTGAGACAGGCTTGGAAAGAAAAAAAGAAGTTCCCAGTGATTGCATATGCATATGTGACATCTGTGAACTTGACGTTATTTCGGACAAAATTTTCTGGAAGAGCATTTTCACAGACGCGATCATCATTTCGTATGCCTCCACACCCATATAAAGCTCTTTTAGCAGAACGCCAAGCGCTGTCCCATGGCCCCGACTCTTTCGCAGCTGAATATTTGCTCTGCTCGCTGACCTATCGCATGAAGATGTTTTTTCATCCAAAGTTACTTGACCTGTTTGATGCTGTGTACACAAGTCCTTGGCATGGCGGAACATAGCTGGCCAAAGAGGCGCCTGTTGTAAAAATACACAATGAAGCTCGGCTGGAGCTCTGCTCACTCTCAAGCCATAACGTCATGCATTCCTTCTGTTTGGACTCATTTTCCAGCTTTTTCGTGTTTGCCCCCGAACAAGTCTTATAAAAGACATCCAATGTCGGCCAATTATTTTTTACTTTGAAGGTCATAAATCAAAGCTGACTAATAAAATGAAGACAGCCAAGTATAATTTCATGTGTGACTCCAACTGGATTAAAATGAAACCAGATGGGCTGGTATATGGCCACTAAACATATCTGGATCGGCACAGTAAATGTCTGTGTTTTCCTTTTTGCACAAATTACTGTGGGGCTTCGGAGAGCGCTCTAAATCAAAGCCCAAGTTACGGTGCTCTCGCTCAGTGCACAAAGACACAAATGTTCTGCCTAATCTCTGGATAGTAAGGGTGATCCCTAGCGTTTTAGGGTTAATGCTTTTTGAGTTTTCTTCAACGTTCAAATACTGTAGATTTTTACATCCTTTATTTCTCTCTAAATGACTGACTAGGTCAGGGAGCAGAACATTACAAAACTAAAAGTTTCACCCCTTAGGGTTAGGGGTCATATAGAGAAATGTAAATTAAATTGATCTTTTGACATAGAAGATATTGTACTTTAAAAACTTTTTAAACCTCAAAACGTTCTCATTAGTCTAAAAACAACTTATATTGAAGCCAATCTGTCAAAATGATAGGTTGATGAGTGTGCCACCTTATTATGTAATAGTTTACCTCCACATAAACACCTGCTTGAATTTTTAACCCATGTTTAACCCCAGAGTCTTTGAAAAAGATGACGTCATGCCTGTGCACAATACACTTTTAGGGGAGTGTAGACACTAGGCATGGGCCGGTTTAAGATGCTGATGGTATGATAACCTTGGATAAAAATATCACGGTATTGGTATTACTGCTCTAAAATATGTTGTTTGTAAATGTCTGGGTAAAACATACATGGAAAACATTGAGCATACAGTAAAACAGTTGAAACCAGAAGTTTACATACACTCTAAAAAAAGGAACATAACCATTTTTTAAAAAATGTCTGATGGTAAATCATACAAAACGTTTACTATTTTAGGTCCGTTAGGATTACCTAAATGATTTACATTTGCTAAATGCCAGAATAATGAGAGAATTAATTTTTTTTTGAGAATCTTTTTATTAATTTCTAGACAGTAAAAAGTTTACATACATTTCCTTGGTATTTTTTTTAGCTTTGCTTTTAAACTGTATAACTTTGGTCAAATGTTTTGGGTATCCTTCCACAAGCTTCTCACAATAGTTTGAAGGAATTTTGGCCCATTCCTCCTGACAGAATTGGTGTAACTGAGTCAGATTTGTAGGCTGTCTTGCTCGCACAAGCTTTTTCAACTCTGCCCGCAAATTGTCTATAGGTTTGAGTTTAGGGCTTTGTGATGGCCACTCCAAAACATTCACTCTGTTGTCCTTAAAGCACATTTTAACTAATTTGGCAGTATGCTTAGGGTCATGGTCTGTTTGCAAGACCCAATTGTGGCCAAGTTTTAATTTCCTGGCTGATGTCTTGAGATGTTGCTTCAGTATTTCTACATAATGTTCTTTCTTCATGATGCCATCTATGCTGTGAAGTGGAACAGTCCCTCCTGCAGCCCCACACAAAAGGATGCTGCCGCCCCCATACTTCACAGTTGGGATGGTGTTCCTAGGCTTGTAAGATTACCCCTTTGTCCTCCAAATGTAACACTGGTCATTATGGCCAAACAGTTCAATCTTAGTTCCATCAGACCACAGGACATGTCTCCAAAAATTTTTCTTTTTCACAGTGTAATTTAGCAAATTGTAATCTGGCTTTTTTGTTGATTCTGGCTTGTTGATTTTCCCATGTTGTCACACAAGGAAGCAGCGTGTTTGAGGTTTTCCTTAAATACTATTCTACAGTTGTGCCTCCAATTAACTCAAATGTTGTCAATTAGCCAATCAGAAACTTCCAAAACCTTGACACCATCATCTGAGCTTTTTCAGAGGCATAATAATCTTATTGTAGGTAAACTTGACTTTCAAAAAAAGTTATAACAATTTCTCAAAAAATATCTCTCATTATTCTGCTATTAAGCATAACAGAAACAAATTTGACAATCCTAACTTACCTAAAAGAGAAAAAGTTTAGTCACATTAACATCTGACTTTTTTTTAAATGGTTATGTGCCTTTTTATACAGTGTATGTAAACTTCTGGTTTCAACTGTATATCTTATTTTAAGAAATGTATTTATTTAAAAATATTTTGGAACAGTAGCTTTTGATGTGGAGGTTCCTTTTCATCTGGAGATACTGTTGTTCTAAAACTAAACTAAACTAAATAAAATAGTTGTAAAAAACACGTAAAGAAACAAAACTTACCAATACCATAAAGACATTATAAGAGAAGATTTTGGCGGTTTTAAAACCTTGACTTTTCAAACCGCGATAAACCTTGAAACTGGTTATCGTCCCATGCCGGTAGACACAACACAACAATGGCAGAGTACGTGGTGTTGTTGTTTAAATATTTAAATGTACTACTCAGCTGTTAGAAAAGTACGTTCTATACAGTATGAATGTGAGTAGTTGAATGAAACTCGGACATTCTATAGCCACCATTTTGTCATGATCACGTGACCTACCCGCATGGGTTACATTGCTTCACTCCCGTTCATGAATTCTCTCGCGGCGCAACATGGGATAGCGCAGCGTGCATCAGTTGCACACTTCAGAATCTTGCCGGTAGTAGGTCATCCAGGTACTTCTCGCATACTGGTTTTCGAATTCTATAAATGCGGACATACTACTCCGCTCGCATACTCATTTTATATAGTATGCAAATAGTATAGTATGCGATTTCTGACGCAGCCTATGTCCCACCATACAAATTGTCATCCAAAGCCCCACCTACTAAAAACGCATTAAAATCCACTAGACAACCTCACAACAATACATAAAGTAACATTCACCAGAATACTATAAAGTGCAGTTAGTAAATATTTTAATAAACTTTAAAAAAGAATTTAGGCTGTTGATGTTTGCTTGCCATTTTTTGTCTGAGGCGTGTCTATGAACACAGTGATGATGTAGTCCTTTCTGTGCAAACAGGGTGCGCACAGAGGGTGGACACACCTTTCATGGTTTTACAGTACATCTTCAACAGAAAAATTAAATACATACCCCCCTCCCCAGTATAAATACATTTGAACTAGGGCTGCACGATTTTGGTAAAATATGATATTGCGATATTTTTCTGCAATTAAATATTGCAATATGAATACAGTTTCAGAAGATGGCTTAAATAGCTCTATTTGATAGATTTCTGGGGAGTATACAGGTACAGAAATTGAATAATCATAATGCAAAAAAAGTATTTTCTCTTTTTTTTTCTTGTTTTTAAACCAAGTAAAATATTTTCATCGTCAGAAGAAATAAGTGAAAATTTCTTAGAAAATAAGAGATTTTTTGCTTGTTTTAGGGAAATTATCTGCTAGTGGGGTAAGTGAAATAATCTTGTTTTCACTATGAAATGTAGATATTTGGACTAGAAACAAGACAATAACTCTAAGAAATGTTTTATTGCATAAATCATATAAAGTCCATATAAATACATTGGTTAAATACAATTCTGAAGCTCCTGGTCAACTATAATTTAGACTGGACATTGCATATCTTTGCGATGTCACTACAGCAGATGCACACATTGTGATATCAATGATGAAACGATATATTGTGCAGCCCTAATTTGAACCAATTAAACTAATGATTTCTTTCAGGATGTAAGGTTTTCAACCAACAAAACAATAATACAGGGTGGGCCATTTATATGGATACACCTTAATAAAATGGGAATGGTTACCTGAATACAGTTTCCTGAAAAGTGGTCTTCCGATCTGACCTTAGACTTTTGGGGTCATCTGAAGGCAATTGTCTATGTAATTTATTAAGGTGTATCCATATAAATGGCCCACCCTGTAGTTTCTGAAGACAATCACTATTGCACTTGCCCAGCAAATATTCACTAACATTCATCTCAAAACAATTCAGAGACAATGAAATGACCGACAACGCTAACCTCTTTAATTAGTATACCAAAATATTACCTTTAAGAGCCCACAGACTGATGTTAGAATCAAAGGATGGCTTGAGATCCAGATTTTCTCAACTAAGACACATGGTTAAATACGCATTAGTTCATAAAAAATGATGAAAATACAGAGGGATGGAAGAAGAGCATAGAGTATCAACTTTTCCACCTTCAATTCTCATCCAGGGATCCCACCAGTATGGCAGAGCTAAGCCTGATTTTCTCATTATGCTGTGCGATGGACTCGCCGAAACAAAGAGAGGGTTTTTGTGGCTTTCCAGAGCTCACAGAATTTATGGTGGACGACCATAATATTTTCGTTCCCCACTACTTCGATCTAAAGCCTCAGAATAAGGCTAAAATAACAGTGCTATCTGGATTTATTAAAAGCTGGGAAGGACATGGTCGCTTCACATATGGTCTTCAAGACTGCCGAAGTCAAGAAGGCTTTCCAAGCATAACACAACTCCTCCATCTCAGAGGGATGGACTACTTCATCAGCTGATGATTAAAAAAAGTTCAAGGGTGAAGGATCTGCACTCTGTGAGAAATTATTTGGTAAAATGGAGCTCTAAGGCTTAACACTCTCATCTAGGAAACTCTGCCATTTAGATTGGCAGAGCCTCTTTTTCATAGCCCTGTGGTTTTCTTTATGCGCTGAAAAAAGCTAGATGTGGAATATACATTTTGTCATGTCAAGTTGTTTTACAATCATAATTCACCATGTTGCTATTTCAACTAGGATTATTCATTTTTTTTGCATTCCGTCACAACTTTTGAATGATACTCCACATGTTAATCTACAACATAAAACATACATTGAATAGCTGCAGAATATCTAACGTCAAGTTGATAGAGAAATGTGGAGAAGCCCAAATAAAAAAGTCTTTCTGGTACTGTGATTATTATGAGAAAAAAAGTTAAACGTTAAAAGTTAAATTCTACACTATTTTCTGTAAATTAATGAGCCCCTATTAAGCATTAAAAAGGTCATATTTTAGATTTGGGGTCTCTAACAACAGGCTGATATGCATGCATGGTCAAAAAACACATTGATTGTCTAATAATATGCATTTATTTTTACCTGGTTTTCCCAACGACTCCCATATGATTCGTTTAGCGATTCATTGGTTCCTAAACCTCTCCTTTGCGTGAGGCAAATCTGCGCTGATTGGTCTGATGACCCGGTCTGTTGTGATTGGTCGACTGCGTTCAACGCGAGATGGAGAGAAATGCCCACTACGGCTTGTTAACATTGTTGAAGTAACCAGAGTACAGAGTCTATGTGTGAGCCCAATGCAGGAGTGCATCATTCCAGCACACCAGCATATTCCTCTATTCTTAACCATACCCCCAAGTAATAACAATGACACACATTCAGTATTAATCCACCTAGTGGCAAAAGTTGAACTATTTTAAAAATTGACCGCGCATGTGAGGAATAGCTGATGGTGGCCATAGCAAGAAACAGCAGGAGGTCCCGAGCACAAAACGCATTTAAATAGGTAAAGGAGGAAGCACGAGTTGCGTTTTCAACATGGTTTTGGGCGCAATATGTCAATAGCCTAATTACAGATTTAACCTGAGAGGTACAATACAAGCAGTGATCTGTAACAGATAAGTGATTACAAGCCGTGCAGAGCGATTACAGGTCACAACACACAATTAAACATTTTGCAAACTACAGAAAACGAGGCCACAATTTTGATCACACTTCACGTTGTGTAGGAAGAAAAAACACTTACAGGATCTGGAGGATGAAAGAACTGGTCCAAACAAACTGTGTGACAGTTATTGACAAAGTCCCATACATTAGTAGTCTTTGCTGATTCTTCCTTTAATAACAAACAGCCGGCAAATCGCATGCTGAAGGGTAGGTTACTGTATCAATCATCAGAAAAATGACAGGAACAAACACAGCACTAGGTTGGCTATACTGTGGTGTTGTTGTGAAAATGAACTTTAATCCTTTATTTCCCACAGCCGCATCTCTGGCCATCTCTTAGTGATAGTAATCTTCGTGTCATGATCCCTCGCACTCGGCTAGTGTCTGAAGGGAAAGGCGCGTTCACGTTTTACTGGATCCAGCAGTTCATATTAGGTATTGTTTGGTATTGTTTTTGTCAATGTCGATACGAACAGGCAAAAGTTCCAGACGAATGACGAAGCATTTAAACGACTCTGAGTCGAATATTTTATTAAAAAAAAAATAAAATAAAATAAAAAAAACATTATTTAACAAGGTGCATTTTCAGATTTAACCCTCAGTTGGATGTTTTCATGCCCTTAGATCTGTGTTGCACACTTCAGGAAAGGTAATTTTCAAAAACCCATAATGGGGTTTTTTTTCATTTAAAATCGAACACTAAGGGTGCTTTCACATCTGTAGTTTGGTTCATTTGGTCCGGACCAAGGGCAACAAATGATACATTGCAGCATTTTCTGCCATCTTTGTGTCGTTTTCACACCACACTGATTGCTTTGGTCCGAACCAGTTGAAAAGAACCATAATGCAGTCATCTGACAAAATCCACATCACTCATTGGTCAGATGTTGTTGAACGTATTTCCGAAACTGCTTATCGATTGGTCAGAATTCACGTGCGGGAAAATGCCAGTGGAACTCCCACAAGTAAACAAACCGGCAGACGCAAAATATCGCTTTTTACTATGGAGGGACGACTGCGCTGGCTGATTGTATCCCTGCTCATAGTATACTATATAGCTTGTATACATCACTTTAGACAAATTATACATTTTGCGAATGTAGTGCTGCTGCTACTGAAAAAACAATGTTTTAAGGCATTGCAAACGGCAAAGGCATATCGTACGTCACTTCAGGAGAAGGCGTGAATTAATTTTGCTAAACTGCGACATGGTCATCTTCTGGAAACATTACTAACGATGCATCAGGTAATGTTTTTCCCCCTCTCTCTCTCTTTTGGTAAAGCGCTGTCAACAAATGTTTTTCCTCCACATTCCATAATGCACAGCGCATCGGCCTACGGCAGCTGGATTAGCCCAAAAAGGTGCTATTGGGTCTGTTTTAGTTCTGACCATATTCTAACCACAAACGAACCGCTCCAGGGTTCGTTTGAAAGCGTACCAAGGCCACCTCTTCAAGGATGTCTCTGTACGCTTTTTTTGGTCAGCTTTTGGTGTGCACTCGAGTTCGATTGCTACATTCACACCTGCCCAAACGAACCGCATCAAGAGGGAAAAACGAACTCGAATGCGATACAACCGAACTAAATAAGGCAGGTGTGAAAGCACCCTAAAACAACAACCAAACAAAAAAAAAAAAAATCACAAAGAGTTACAACCACATTGTTTTGGTTGGTACTATATGTTGCATTCAAATTAGTTATACAGTATATTGCATTAAATTTAGTTATAAAGTACCAGGGTTTGTTTTAGAATGGACCAATACCATTTTTTTCTGGTTTCATACCTGTTTGGTGAAAATCATTGTCAACATTCTCATTTACCCAAATAAGGCTAACAAATCAATCTTACCAGTATGTTGTAATCAAACTAAAATTTCAAGACCCACTCCAAATGTTAAAATAAGGGAAAGTGGCAAAATTAAATGTCTTAAATGTCAAAAAAGACATTGAATTAGTGAAGAAAAACAAAATATAACCCATCATTTAATATAGTCTGATGCACTGTGCATATCTAGCAGTTTGCATATTTTGAAATATTTCAATTCAATGTAAAGATTTTGCTTTCGTGGAAAGATAAAGCATTCAGCTTGCCCAGAGAGCAGACAGTGGGCAGACTGTAAGTAAACAAGCAGGAGAAGATGTTAAGCAGGACTAGGGAGGAATCTGGACACAGCACTAGGTAATATTTTGTGTCATGCAACACAGTCTGTAGAAATATTCCCATGTATACACCTTGGTAGGAATTATATATCAGCTGCAATCAAGCTGCTACAAAGCAGCTTTCATATCTTCATCACTACTGGTTTAAATGAGTAACCTCATGGGAATGGTTAATCAGCTATGGAGACTGGTTGAAACAGAACCTATTCCCTTAGAGAACAGCACGGCCAAACAGTCTCTTTGACTAAATCGCTTTGACCATGCATTCTATCTGAAGAAGTCTATTAGTCATCTGTCAAAGAGTTACCGCAATCTCTTGGGAACTCCCAATGCGCTCCGTTTTTAAATTATTCTCCTCCTTTACCAGATGCATACAAAGAATGTGAAACATGAAGGTATTCCCTGAGCAGCCAGGACATTCTTATCGCACAAGGCCCTAGTGGAGACCCTGTCCTGACTTAATCTCGATCCTTTTTTAGGCTGTCTGACTGGGCAGAAAGCCTTGGAGACAACAAACTCGAACAGGCCTGAAGCCAACACAATGCATGTCATACATTATTTGGGTTGAAAGTGTCAGCGAGCAGCAGGCATCACCTTGCAGACAAGTCATTTATCTTCAGAATTTTCACAGAGGGGGTCTGGCAGGGGTCATAGATTCAGAGACAGCAACAAAAGAGTTCATTGGCCTGAGTAGGGGGAAAAAAGCCAAGAAGAAAGACAGAATGAATCTGCATCTTATCACAGAAGTTGTGTAACAGAAAGCAGACCGCTGGTCAGCCACAAATTAGGACTGGGAGCTCCAGTCTCTCTCTGTCACAATGTAATGACACAGTCCAGTCCTGTTCTGTCGGCAGGGACTGCAATCGCTGTGGACAGTGATAGGACAGGAATGCTCCATAGGGCGGCGTCCCGACACACAGGCACTGGGAAAGTGTTCCTATCGATGTCTGGGGTCAGGGACTCCCACTTCATTTCACACTTCAGAGTGACCCGCATGTGATCCGACAGAATGCCACAAGTAGAGCTGTGTGTTTGAAATTATGAGTAGAATTTTAGAAGTATGATAATTTTCTGTTTTGCATTTTGGCACCAATTGTGCATCTTGTTTGTTAAGCATCCAAGTAGGGCTGCACGATATTGGAAAAAGATATTGTGATATTTTATTTTTCTGAAATAAATATTATGATATAAATACAGTTTCACAGGACAGTTTGAATAGCACTATTTGATGGTTTTCTAGGGAGCATTCAGGTACAAAAATTTAATAATCACAACGCAACAAATTCTTTTTTTACTTTGCTTTGTCTCGTTTCTAGTCCAGATATCTTAAAATTCTTAGATCAAGTAAAAATATGGTTTTGTTTTCAACTTCAGAAGAAATCAGAAGAGTTTTTCCTTAAAACAGGCAAAAAGTATCTGTTAGTGGAGTAAAATAATCTTATTTTTGCTTTGAAATGTAATTATTTGGACTAGAAACAAGCCGAAAATTCTAAGTAAAAATATATATATTTTTTTTGCATAAAGTGTATAAATTCTGTATAAATAGAGTAACGATTACAATAATTATAATTACAATTCTGTAGCTCCTGGTCAACTATAATCCAGACTCAACATTGCATATCTTGCAATGTGACTATTGCGGATTCACACATTGTGGTATCGATGCTGAAACGATATAATGTGCAGCCCTACATCAAAGCTTTCATTTCTTTTGTTTTTAAAGGGTCACGAAACACCAAAACACATTTTTTGAGCTGTTGACAGTCATATATGTGTCCCACGCTGCTATAAACACTATTAGGACACAATATATTTCACTAAAAAGTGAAAATTGGTTGTTTTTGTGTTATTTTGAGCAAATTCGTTCTTCCGGTTTGAAACGAATTTTTGAAGCTGTGTCACGGCCATGAGATACTTGAGTGTAAATCCAGCGTGGAGAGTGGCTGTCTGTACCTGCGAGTACATCATGACGTCTCTGAGGATGTGGCATTAATTCATGAGAAAGACTTTGTTCAAACCAATCAGCGCGCTCTGTTGTGTATGACGTGCAACTTTATTAATATGCATGATAGCGTCGGAGACTGTTTTACCTGTTACAGTGTTCAGACGACAGAGAGACGCCACATTGTGTTGCCAAAACAAATGAAAGAACAAGAATTTGGAGAGATGGGTGGTCAGTGTTGCATTTATTAGTGTGCTGCGTTTATTAATGTGCTGCAACGAAGGTTTTGTTTTCATTTCCCCGCTATGAGAGAGCAGCTGGACACACACGTGGATTACAGTGCACGCGACAGAAATGCGTTTGTAAGGAAAAATTTTTACCCGAGAGCTTTTCGCATCTGGAAATGATGAAATCCGGATTTGCCGCTCAACTCCTTTTAAAAAAAGACACAGTTCCAGTTTGATTGTCCTGTCGCTACAGATTTGGTAAGTGGGCAATCAGTGCCCTTTGTTTGTTCATTCAGATGGCAAAGTTAGTTTGTATTGTCAGCAGTGCTCTTTCAGTTTTTAAAGACATATCTCAGTCAAAATGATTTAGTTACTAAGTTTACATTATGTTAATATCACTGCAATATTATAGTACTATATTATAGACTGAAAGATCCGCTGTAAATGCTGCTCTCCGAATGTAAACATGTAAACATCCTAATCTTAAATTTTAACACCTAAAATGTTCCCGTCGTGGAGGATTTTTACAGCATTTTGTGACAGGATAGTCTATATACACACGGCTTTCTGACACAACCTACCGAGTGCATCTAAGTTACCAAGAAATGCGGAGGATTTTTTCTCCCATTCACCGTGCGGTATCAAACATACCATTAAAACTCCACTCTTCCAGCAGTTTCTCGCTTTCAATATCTCGTTTGTCACGGGCGACATGCTGGAAATGTTCCTGAATAAAAAGTGAAAGTGTCAAACTGCAGTTAATAATAAATTAATAATTTGGCAAGTAATTCGATTACTGATGTCCATGTAAACACACTAACTGTCTTTCTCCCCTGCGTCTGCGTGCCCAAACGGAAACTCCAATATTTGCAAATCCTTCCCTCTTTTCCTCCCCCGACACTCCCACCTAAACGGAGCTGGACACGCCCACTTTCCTGACTTTTTCCAAACTAGAGGTGTGAAAACACCCTGCTGAGGCAGGGGGGTTTCATGGCCCTTTAAAGAATGCTATACTTTCATCATCAGACTATTCTTTATCATTAGAACATGACAAATGTTGACCAAATAGGGGAACATTTTACAAATTAATTTTATGGAACAGATTTACTATAAGTTTGTACCAGCGTCTTTTTGCCGTTAAAACAGTATTGACAGCCTGATCTCACTAGGAAACATAACTATTTTAAGTTTTGTGAGTTAAGTGGCTAATTCGTACAAATTCATATGAGTTTAGTTGTACAAAAATGTATGATTTTAAAAAGAATTTGGCATCCAACCCGCCCCTAAACCCAACCGTCGTAGGGGGATGAGCAAAACGTACTATATTGTACGAATGAGATCATACAAATTCACATACGAATTAGCCAATAAATTAAAAAGTTACGAATTGCCATAAGATTGTGTTGGTATTGATGGTATTTAATAAACGTGCAACAAAGAATAGCGCTGGAAAAAAGGTGTGGACATTTCTATTTTTACACCTCACCTTATTGAATATGCATTTGCAGGTGTTTCCTGATCAAATGCAATTTTTATGGGAGTGAAGTATTTAAATGAATCAGGCACAGCGATTTACTAACTTTTACGCTCCTCAATTCTGTGCCAGCAAAAAGGCATGTGACACAAATGTTTTGCTTGAAATCGCAGTTGTTGCTGCCAAGAGGAGCACATGGAATATTTTTCCACATATATTTATGTTGAATGCCAGAGTAACACATCATCCAAACATATTGTTTGCCAAATATGCAATTTATAATTTGCATCAGGATTTAAAAGACGACTTGGAACACACAATGAGGTGAATCACATAACACATAGTATGATTGTAGTTTCCTCTGACAGCTGCGATCTGTTCTCCTTGTGCCTGAACCATCAGAATCACAAACTGTTGTCAAAATGTACTCCTTGTGGACTTTCTCATGTAAAAATAGCCAGAAATGGCTTGACTCATTCATTCATTCATTCTTTTCAGCCTAGTCCTTTTATTAATCAGGGGTTGCCACAGAGGAATGAACCGCCAACTTTTCCAGCATATGTTCCTAGCAGCGGATGCCCTTCCAGCTACGCCAGAAATGGCTTACTAAAGTAAAAGTAAAACGGCGTGTGAGCAAAACGCATGAGTGCTGTCCAGTTCTGAACTCTTTCACCTTTGCATATAAATTGTTAATTCTTATCCTGTGATCATTTTATTAAGCTTGACTGTTTTGTAAATATGTCCATTATTTGGCCAATAAAGAAATAGGCCTAAATAAAAAAAAAACCTATCCACTTGTTAGGTCGTGATGTATGGAATA
Organism: Danio kyathit; assembly: GCA_903798195.1. NCBI lineage: Eukaryota > Metazoa > Chordata > Actinopteri > Cypriniformes > Danionidae > Danio > Danio kyathit. The sequence goes on along the minus strand of LR812537.1, from coordinate 40,583,207 downwards.
ATGTTTCCGGGTCCAAGCAGTTACTTATTTGAATTAAGAAAATATTAGTTTATATATTTAATATTACATATTAAAGTGAATTTAATATAAAATCCTGGTGTACACAACAGTCTCTGGACTTGCTGCATCACAAATACCATCATTTCAACAATTTATTAAAAAGTAATCACTTTCTGGCCATCTGATATTAGGCATATACACATATATATATATATATATATATAGCGATCGTGATTTTTTTAAAGCGTTACATAACTTTTTAAACGTTTATTATTACCATTTGATAAGTCTCCCCATACAGTTTGATATATCGCTTGGACCCGGAAGCCGCTTCACGTGACGTCACACTTAACAAGCGGATAGTGTTGATCAATATTTGTAGCATAGCTACTTTTTTTTTTAAACACTAACATTCACATCAAGAATATCTATTATTTTCTTAGCATTCCCACATATTGGTCTAGCCCCACTTAACCCTGATAGAGAAAATATTCTGTTGTGCCTGGTCACATTAGATCACTCACACCTTATGAGCATTGGCTCTGCTTATTTGCCACTAAGCTAATTTGCGATGCGCTTATTGCATTGCTTGAAATGTAAATCTGATGTTATGTCTTTTTTCTTTAATTTGTGCATTGTTAGTAAAATATCTGCAGAAACTTTCATGCCAGAAATTAGGATTTTGCACAAATTTGCCCTGTTTAGTAAATCTAGCCCCTAAATGTTTTATCACTTTAAAAAAAAACACACAATTTATGTGTCTTTGTGTAACTTGAGTTATGGTATAGATGCACTCTTATTAACAAAAACAGTATTTTACAGTATTTTATTTTACAGTAACAGAATTTTTAACAACAACCTAGTCTAAATTTGAAATATTCTAACAGAGTTAGAATTGAAAATAACAGTTTGGTGCTGAGTAACTCAATTGGTTGCTTTATGTTTGTGGAATGCCAACTTACGTACGTTTACCATAAACGGACATATCAACCATTTGGTAGAGGCTGATATTTTAGAAATTATGGCATGTGTTAAAAAATGCATTGAGTGTGTTAACTAGTGACATTAGGAGTTAAGTAGTTTTCTTGGAGTTAATTAGTAGTAGTAGTAGTTAAGGAGTTTTCTTGGTGGGGTAGTTCAAGGGATAAGTATCTTTTGACCTCATTGGACTGAATTGGACAATACTGCATTCCCCGTGTACAGGTGTTACATGCATGAAACACTTGTGTACACTATAACAAGATTATATAAAATAATGCATACAATACGGAAGAACACACAGAATTCCTGAGACATGTGTGTACATTTAGACTTTGTTGTCTGAAATGAAATCTGAGAAAATCAGATAAAGGCACAAATTTATGTATGTAACGTGTATGTAATAACCATAAACTGGAACTTTAGAGGAGAAATGGAAGTGGAAAGCCAAGGATCAGAATTATTAGCCCCCTGAATTATTAGCCCCCTTGTTTATTTTTTTCTCCAATTTATGTTTAACAGAGAGAAGTTTTTTCATCACATTTCTATAGTTTTAATAACTCATTTCTAATAACTGATTTATTTTATCTTTGCCATGATGACAGTAAAAAACATTTGACTAGATATTTTTCAAGACACTTCTACAGCTTAAAGTGACATTTAAAGGCTTAACTAGGTAATTAGGTTAACTAGGCAGGTTAGGGTAATTAGGCAAGTTATTGTATAATTTGGTTTGTTCTGTAGACTAATCGAAAAATATATAGTTTAAAGAGGCTAATAGCTTTGTCCTTCAAAAGGTGTTTAAAAAAATTAAAAACTGCTTTTACAGTATTCTAGCCAAAATAAAACAAATAAGATTTTCACCAGAAGAAAAAATATTATCAGACACACTGTGAAAATTTCCTTGCTCTGTTAAACATCATTTGGGAAATATTTAAAAAAGAAAAATAAATTAAAAGGGGGGCTAATAATTCTGACTTCAACTGTATATAAGTACACCCCTCACAAATCTATCTTTAAAATTCATATTTTTAATAGGAAGCTATACAATATTATATTTGTGCACATACATTACAGTAGATTAGTCAGTACTGAAGCCAAATCTGGAGCTTATCTAACAAAATAATCAACGATACCATTCCAAAACTAGTACACCCAAATTTATATCTAATAGAAAAAGATTAAATACAAATTTAAAAAGAGGAAAAATTAATAGAAGCAAAAAAAAATTAAAAGTTTAGTTGAACTTTTGTAGGTTGTAACTTTTTTTTCTTTTGCAATTTTGTGCTTGAATTTAATTGTATTATACTTCAATTTCTAAATATGTTTGGTAACTAAAATATTATTTTATTAAATATATCTGTTTAATAAATCTGTTTTGTTTAAATGCACCACCACCACATTGCCTATATTTACTGAGAAATGGATCAAAATATAAATTTTCAAAATGGGCTGTACTCAATTATGCTGAGCACTGTATACCACAATGTCCTCAAGGCCATTAGACAGCTTGATCTGAAGATTTGCTTCAGTCCGTATAGTGTCAGAGTTAGCTATATCTTCATGTTGGATGAGACATCGGTTTATTGTTTCATTGTAACATTAAAGTGACTCCTTAAAACCCTTCACCTTTCAGACTTTCCGTCTTATGTACTTGGCCAGTTCAGTCATCAACGAGCGAGCACTGAACAAGCCTCTCTAGACTTTTTTTTTTGAAGGATTTAATTTACACTTCACCTAGGGCAAGTACCAGGGGAGAACACGATGAGTCACACTGTTAATCTTGAAGCTGTGCTGGTGCTTTCTATTGGCTCAAGGGCGAGGGACTGAGAACTCAGGGTCTGCTGACTCCACTTTTTCCATCCTGTTACTGAAGACTCTTTCTCTGAGCACCACTGATTTAGCTAATTGCTGGAACTGCCTTCAGATTTGCAGAACTGCCATGTCATGAAACTCTACTTTTAGGATTGAAATTCAAAGTGTACTTGACATGCTAATTTAAGAAACTAGAAATACTGCTCATGGTTTCTCAACTCTTAACCCTAAGAAGTCATTTCATGCAAATTGCCCTGCTTCATTCGCAAACTAACTTTTGTTTTTCTTGGGATCAGATTTATGGTTGAGCCAAGCAATGGCAAAATGCATGAGAAAATCTCCCAGACTAATAGTGAAGAGAAGATTTTAAAATCATTTTCAATTCATTTTTTGCATATGAAACTTTAATTGTAGTTTCTTTCATTCAAACCCAAACTCTAACTGCAGTCTAATCCTAATCACTTTTAGAAAAATGGTCCAAAGCCTGTCCATGTGGTGGAACATTTTCAAAATGTATTAATGTGTACCATTATGTACCATAATACATAGTTTGAAAAGTGTGTTCACACTTGGCAGGATAGTATCAGTTAAAACAAGCTTTGATGCAATTGATGCAGTTTAATGAACAAGTGTAAACTCTGCCATATGAACTTTGGTAACACCAAACAAGTGGACTGAGGCAGAAAGGATTAGTCTCGATCCACTTCGAAACAAACTCTAGTGCAGTTCGACTAAAATATACAAAATACAACACAGATCAATTGTGTGGTCCATCCCCAATAAACAGATCCTGTGCAGAGAAGGGGCGTGGTCAGAGGTGCTGCAATTTTATAGCAGGGAAAGCTAACAGTTTACTTACAGTTTAATTTTAATTATGTTAATGATACAAAAGATATAGCCAGCATTTGACAAAGGACAGCTTCCTGAATCTCTCAGTTCAGTGCTGGATTCAGCTAAAAACTCCTCCAATAAGGAGCAGCTCAAACCATAATAGAAGGAGCTGTGGATTGTGAGCCTCAACCTTTAAGTATTTTTATTTGTTAAAATTGATCTATTACATGCATAGTGTCTAGCTTAGCGGTATGTTGCAGCGAGGACGTAAACAAGGATGTAAACAACAGTAAATGCTGTTTGACATTGTTTTCAATTTAGCTACATATTCATATTTATCCGTCAAACCCCTGTAAACAGCCACAATCTTCTCCAGCGCTGCAGTGTCTCTCTATGCGGCCACTTTTCCTGCGTTCTACATCTCAAATAACACTCACAAATAGTGTTGCCAGATGTAGCTGATTCTAGTAATGGGCGATATAAACGATATGCGATATAAACGATACAATATTGGCCTACGATAGAGATTTTAATTCTATTGCACTATCGCGATAATGCATGTTTGATGACGTAATCTACCCGCGAAATTAAGAGCAAAGCCGGCCGCGTATCCAATCTAGAATTTACCCCATTCGGTGCCATGCATTGCTTAGCAACGTATACAAAACAATGTAAAGACCGCTTGACGTGAAAGTAAATAAAAATGCCGCTATATTAATGTGCATATCGCATTTCCGGCCGGCCGCGTATCCAATCTAGACTTTACCAACCGGACATGTCCGAGATTCTGCTTTTGCTTTCGATATTAATTGTATTCATTTTTGCATTACTTTATACGCAAACTTTGGCTGGTGCATCTCAATCTCTCAGCAGCATCAACACTGCAGCAGACAGAGAGAGAGGGAGAGGGAGAGAAAGAAAACAGATTTGACCTGTCAGTGGTGCTCACTGAAAAGAAACAAACTTCTTTTTTAATTTGTTTGTTAAATAAGAATAAGAAATCAATAAGAAATTATTCTGTTGCTGAAGGTCATTAAAGTTATATAGAAAAGATGGTGTTACTTTGGGGCAGAAGGAAAGAATGAAGGAATTTTCTTTATTTAAAATAGCCATGCCTAATACTGGAAGTATAGCCCTAATTCACAGTGTCCGTTCCTTTATTAATTGACACCAGTTTTAATTTCATTAGGAGATCAAAATTTTTAAAAACCAAATGTGTTACCTTAGGCTGCAGGTTTGAAATTTGTTTTTATTTAAAGTATCTGCAATACACAATTTTATTTGACTAATTAAAACTAGAAGTAATTTCAGTACAGTGTAAGTTCCCTAACTAAAAAGACACCAGTTTTTTTGTTCTCTGCAACTTGGCATTTAGGAACCAAGGACTTAAAAGAAAAGTCTTTCTTTCTGAAAGGCACTACATTTAGTTTATTTATCTGCAACATTGTGTTGTTTAATTACAGTTTTGCTTTTGCACAATAAATGTTCTCAAAATGACATGCAAAGTTTCTTTATTTCTTAAAAAAAATAGCAGTTTGACTTTCCTAAGGGTCTATGTAACCTGTTCTGAAATGGTTCTGTTATAATTTATACATCGCAATATATATCGTTATCGCAAGAGGCTGCAATGTATATCGCAATATGGATTTTAGGCCATATCGCCCATCCCTAGCTGATTCCAACCCAAAAACTATCCAAAACCTGCCAAAATGCAAAAACAACCGCCCAACAACCGCGATTTCAAAATGGGGGGTGGGGGGGTGACGGTCCCGGTTTTTTTTTTGACAAAAAGTGGGGGGCAGGCGGGCGTGCCTTTACAAAACCTCCCAAATCTACACTACCCGCCTATGTCTTTTTTTCCCCGCACAATCGGATTCAAAACCGCCCAATCTGGCAACACTGCTCACAAAAGATATGTGAATGTTTCATATTACTTACACATGCTTATTCCAAATATATATATATATATATATATATATATATATATATATATATATATATATATATATATATATATATATATATATATATATATATATATATGTAAGACACTTGTCAGATTTTATTTTAGAGAGCGGGTGTGAGGTTCAGCTGTGTCGCCTTTATTTTCGGTCTGATTCAGGCTCAAACTGCTGCGGCTAACAGTTACACTGACTGACAAAATTTACACAACAGCTAAGTGCATACTAGTAGAGGCATGGCACTTCCTGGTGCCGTGGAGCCGATCCGCAAATCACAGCACATTATGTTAGCTGACCAATCAGAGCCTTTTGAGGGGCCTTTGAAGGAACTAGGAAATTAATAGTTGTTTTCATGTTAGCCAAGTAGCTGTATATAATTAAAGTAAGATATATGAAAAAATCATGTGATTTTCTACAAATTAAGCATGAGCACACATTGCAAAACACATTTGCACCCCATAAACATAACCAAGCCTCAGAAATACACTCTGGACCACCCCTTTAAAATGTTTTTCCCCCAAGAGCACAGAATCTCATAGAGATTTGAAGTTAGGTCCATTTAACCTGAGCTAGAAAACCCTAGCAACAACAGTAGACCCTCACTTTAGCACCCTGGCAACCACAGAAACCTACAAGCAACACCTATGAAAAGGTTTTGGAAAGTTACTTATGAACTCTCTGTGATGGTACCACAAGGCAATGCTTACTCCCTGACCGGAGGTTCCTGGAGGGGATGTAGTCCTTCAGAAGCAGGTGGAGGTTAGAGGGAGCAGTGCCAGTGGCTGTCGGGTAAGCATGCATCAATGATTTGAACTTCATCACTGGTAACCAATGCAGTGAGATAAAGAGAGGCATTGTATGGGCTCTCTTAGGCTCATTGAGGACCAGATGAGCTGCAGCATTCTGGATCATCTGTAGAGGCTTAAAGGCTGGTTTATACTCCTGCGTCAAGTGATCGGCATGACCCATGGCGCCTGCCTTGCCTGTAGCCGTGCATTTATACTTCTGTGTGCTGTTTTTGTTGCTCTGCAATTATACTATCAAAACGCTAGCAGGCAGTAGGTTATGATCCTCTGTGTTGAGTTTTTTCACAGGTGTTTTGTTTTTTCTGAATGCTACAAGTAGGTAAAACACTCTCATTCAGAGGCGGGAACCGGGGAATGTGCAACAACTTTAATCATAAGGTAAACACAAAACAAAAGTTTCCATCTGGAGCTCCTTCACTGGACTCAACACTTGGCCGATAAACTTCACGATGCTAAGCCAGCATCGCAATCCATCACCCCGCCCCACATTTATATTGATATATAACTTATTATTTGCATGTCATCTTAATAGCAATAACGGTCCTTTCATGAGCTGTGTTAAATGTTACACATAGCTGCCGCTTGCACGGCTGACAGCATCGTGAGGATAAAATTAAGGATTATACAGTACCTCTCACGCTTAAAATGTGTAGATTCAGTAGTAAACGCTGTTACCTGCAAACCCCATCCCACAGACTTTACAGTGAATGGCTTTAGTTATTTTCATAGCGGAATTGAAGCCACTGGAAGTCTTTTATCCACTCTTGAAAAAGTGTAAATGGTGGATTAACATTCAGCACATGATCACTAATAAGATGTGCCATTATTAATAACTTTAGGTGGTGTTATTTTCATTCTCTCATCTTCTACGCTTCACATTTTTGAGGTTGTAGCTCGCTGTCATGTGAAGGCAGAAAGCATTGACTGAGTGATTGACAGCTGATATTAACCAATCTATTCGCAGTCAGTGCTAGAGCAGTGGGCCAATAAGAGGAGCACAAAGGCGGGGCAAGCATTGCGGGCTTTTTTTGTACTTCAGCAAGTTCACATAACAACTGTTTTAATCTGTTCCTGAGCGCGGTGTTTGGTGTTTTGAGGTGCAAAGATGCATTCTGCATAAATGTCTCCTAAATCAGTGCACGCGGTGAGGATTTTGCAGTGAAAACAGGTCGCACGGCAACAATTTATGAACTAGCACAAATGCTTCCAAATATATTTTAGGTTGGATAAAACTTCGGGCGCATATGCGACCAAAGCGGTCTAGCCGTAGCATCTTTACTTATTATTTCTTCATAATAATAATAAAAAAAGCAAGTTATCATCAAATCACAATACAAATAACAGTGAACTCCAAACGAACTCACATCTCCTCCACCAGCTGTGGGAAAAAGCCATTATTACGACACAGATCACTGTGCCTATTCATGCCAGAGTCCCGCGGAAAAAAAGTGATTGACAGGTGGTGATTTGTGTGTAACTTAAAAATAATATTTAAGTAATAATATTATAATATATAATATTTATTTATGATTTGGTTATGGGTAAAGCAAAGACCATGTGGGTCAGGTAGTTAATTAATTTGTTATGAATTAATTGATATTTAACAACAACCACCCCCTCCTACGACAACGATGCCTAGTCCATCGCGATGTTTCACATTAGACATCGTACGATGCCCAATTGGTCAACATCGCCCAACCCTATTGTAAACAATCACTCAATTGGGTTCGTGGCTCTCAGCACCGCCCACTCTAGTTACAGCTACCAACCTGAGCAATCACATAGCTCGTTGCGATGTGTAGTTACATTTTTTGAGAGGTGCGCATCAGCGCCAGCCACGGTGAGGGCCGTGTGAGGCTGCACCAGACCATATGCACGTGCACTTGCATTATACGCAGAAGTATAAATCAGCAGGTGCAGGATGGTAGACCAGCTAGAAGAGCAGCTAGAAGAGCAATTATGACTATTCTTGTAAGTGAATATTCTATTTAGATATACAGCTCTTCTAAAATGATTCGTTAACTACTTCACTTTTAAAACGTTACAAACTGGAAGCCACTTTTTTGGAGTCACTGGAGTGATGGGGTAAACAGTGAAACCTTAAATGCGTAGTAAATTTCAGGTTCCAAAAAAAAACAAGTTTTATATTTACGTTTCTGCATGGCTGCACACTACAAGGCAGGAGATTGTACCCAGTTTCCGCATAAACTCTTGTGAAGCCGCTGCACTCTTCCAATCCTGAGGGGCTTTTGATAAATGTAAGATTTAAACACCTGGTCCGGGCCTAGCTCACTTCTCCTTTTACAGGGTAATGAATGGAAAGTGGATATGTTGCCAGTGGTCGCACACATGGGGCAGTCGGATGTAGTTAACTCACAAAGGCTAGGGAAGTTGTATTGCTGCACTTTTAATGTGATAATGAAAGGACAGGCTTAGCAAAGCAAACAGCTTGTGCACTTAACTCTGCATTAAGTGCATTGTTAACTAAGAGCACTCATCCTCTCACTTGCTTAGAGCTGAAACATACTCCAAAAGAACCTACTGACTTATTATAAAACAACCCAACAGCTCTAATTTTTGTAGCATCATAAAACAGTCCATAAATACTGTCAAAGAAAACAAAGGTTTTCTGATTTATTTTAACGTCACTGTAATGCCTCAGTTTGTTAACAGTTAATGCATTAGCGATCGATGATTATCAATAAATGTCATGGCTGTTAATAATGTAACGATGTTTATACATTTTTTAATACACTACTGTACTGTATACTGTTCATTGCTAATTCATTACATTCCCTAATACATCCACTCTTAAAAATGCTGAGTTGTAGCAAATTGTTGTCGTTTCATATATGAACAAACCCTAGAGATAAATGTAATTAAAATATAAATAATATACAAATATAAAACAATGGTTGATTTTGTCCATGTTTTGCCAAAGATTGTGCTGAAACAACCCAGCATTTTTGTTAGATTATTAACTATTCCTAAATTATTATTATTTTCAAAGTTGGATATGTAAAAGTCAGCCTGATCTCACAAGAAAACTTAACTATTTTATGTTTTGTCAGTTTAGTGGCAAATTCGAGTTTAGTTGTATGAAAATGTTCAATTTTAAAAGGGAGGCGTGACAGCAAACCCCACCCCTAAACCCAACAGTCATTGGAGAATAAGCAAATCTTACTAAATTGTACTAATATGATTTTACAAATTTGTCGGCACTATAGCCTGGTTAGCGCGCCGACATGTGGTGCAGTAGCAGTTTGAATTCTGGCTTGAGGAAATTTCCAAACCCTACCTTCTCTCTCTCTTCCTCACTTCGCTTCCTGTCTCATTACTGTCCTATCTAATAAAGGCAAAACAGCCAAAAATAAATCTTAAAAAAAATAAATAAATAAACAAATTTACACAAATTAGCCACTAATTAGCTGAGACAGCGTTAGTAAAAATGCTATTAAATTGATGTTGTAAATGTTTATTTTTTTAAATATTATTTCATATTAGAAAGCGTCTTAATGTATACCTTATTGAAAATGTATACCTTATTAAATGTATTACCTTATATATCTTAATTTATTTTCATTAACCATGAACCCATATTTAGTTGAGGATATAAAGTTAATTTAGTTATCTAATAAGGATTCCCAGCTAGTCATCAGTTTAATTATGCAAAAGAAAAAAGAATTGGACAAAAGAATTGAATCAGGGTGTTAAAATAAACAAAAAAATCCCCTTCACGTCACCTACAGCTTCACTCAGCAATAGTTACTGCATAGTGAGCAAATCCCAGCCAGCTCCATCACTTTTTTTCAGTTTATCCCCTTGAAATATTTATGTTATGGTCCATGCTATTTGTGAAGATGTGTAGTAGGGCTGCACAATATATCATTTCAGTATCGATATAGCAATGTGCGCATCTGCAATAGTCACATCGCAAGTCGTGCGATGTTGAGTTGGGATTATAATTAACTAAAAATCACAATTCAGTACAAATGATTTGTTGAGTCATTGTGAATGTCAACCATAATCTATGAGTGTAAAAAAAAATTCTACTCAGATGTGTTTTTTAAGACCTGTTACTGTAAGATTTATTGCAAATTGTAAATTTGGGAACAAGAATGTACGTTTACCACTTTAACAAAGATTAATTATTTATCAAATTAACACTATACAGTGTTATTTAAGATTTGAATTTCTCTACATAAATATTGTAATATTCCACCAAAAAACATTATTATTATTTCGTTATTAACAGTGTTTAATTTTTTTAAATTACATTTTTTTAGATATATTTCTGAATATTTTATGCAGATGCACTTCCCTACAAAATTATCCCAATCAATGTAAAATTGTGAATTCTTCTCAGACAGTTACTTAAGTCATACTGTGAAATTATATTTATATCGCAATATATTTCACAGAAATACTAAATAGTTTATTCCAATATTTTGCAGCCCTAATGTATAGTGCATTTTTCTATTTATATTTGTGCTGTGAAGATTTGCAGTATGTTTTTCTATGTGTTTGCGTTGTGAGGATTTGCCTCACACATACTGTCAAACTGATGAAGATGTTTTCTTAATTTGCCGGTGTTTTTTCTGTGGATGTGTTTTCTTAAGTTACAGCGCATTAAGCTCTCTCAGCCATCGTACCATAGCCATATTCAAGGATGATTATATTCAAATATTCAATATATCAATATATCTATTCAAATATTCTGGGCCTAAAGTTTTAAAAATCTTTTCACACATAAATTAACCACCGATTGACCCAAACTGAAAGTAAAATCAGTTTCTAAAGTAACCAAATTAACAGCTTCATTGTTTGTTGAGGTAATATTCATTCATTAATTTTCCTTCAGCTTAGTCCCTTATTTATTAGGGGGCGGCACAGTAGAATGAACCATCAACTATTCTGGCATATGTTTTACACAGTGGATGCCTTTCCAGTAGCAACTAATTACTGGAAAACACCCATACACTCTCACATTCACACATATTCTCATACACTACGGCCAATTTAGCTTATTCAATTCACCAATACTGCAGGTCTTTGGACTCTGAGAGAAACCGGAGCACCCGGAGGGAACCCACACCAACAAAGGAAGAACATGCAAACTCCACACAGAAATGCCAACTGGCCCAGGTGGGACTCGAACCAGTGGCCTTCTTGCTGTGTGGCCACAGTGCCAACCACTGAGCCACTATGCCACCTTGTTGAGGTAATACTACTACAGTAATAATCAAATACAATAATACTAACATTACAGCATTGAAGCTATTAATAAAACACCATTCGTATCTAATAGACCACATGATTATCTAAAGTATCTTACAGTATGTAAATGGGCTCCACTTACCACCAAAACTGGTTTCTACTATTCTTATAAGCCATAATTAAGCACTGTTCATAACCATTTTTTTCCTAAGTGTTTGTCTTCATACAACAATTCTAGCCGAATCTAGAATTATAAAAGCAAACAGTAAACTGAAAAACAAAAAATAGACAATATAATCAACAATGAGACATATTCAGGCTCCTTCTTATGAAGTACCAGAATGCACAGCGTCTGCAGTCCTCAAAGTGAATGTAATCAGTGTGTGAAGGGCGTGAGTCAGAATGAAGGAGGTGTTATCAGGTATCTGTGTGTGAACAGTGTGGCGGACTGATGTCATTGCTCTTGTGTTGTCTCAGCGTGGCTTGGTGGAGAGCACTTTGTCTGCAGAGTCCGAGTGGTGTGTCTGCAGCACCTCCATATCAGCTAATCTCCACAAACCAAAATAAACCCTGTACAATGTCATGAGACCGTGTCCCACCCCAAAGCCCACTCACACTCAAGTGTCTGTCTTTCCATCGTCATACATATATACCACCATATTCTCCATTTATCCATACAAACAACACTGATAAAAAAACAGGATAAATGAGAGCAAGCAGAAAAATTGAGACAAAGTCAAATTTAAGACTTTTAAAAAACTTGAACAAAACTTTTTGACAATGAAAAAAGAAATTTCAGACTTATATATGGCGAAAAGCTAAGGATTTTTTTTAATGGCCAAGCAGAAAAAAATAAGTTCTTGCCCCATTAAAAAACCCCATACTTTAAATAACGTGTCGAAACAAGCAGACCCAGTTATTCAATATAACTTAAAAAAAAACTCTTTAAAACCAAAATGCATGCACAACATATATAAACAAATATATCAAATAACAGTTGGGAAAGTTCTTACTGTAGCAAGGGGGATCTGCTTCTTTCTTGTCAGTTACTGTGCTGTTTATCTAGGTGAAGGTTACAGAGATCTCTAGCTCTGACATACACATGGGAACAGTTATAATATTAGTTATAAACTGAGTTTTGCTAAATGTTTTTTGGTGATTGTTGGTGATTGGATGTGTGTTGGATCGATTGGGTAGCTTTACATAAATAAAGGAAAATTAAAACCCATTTAAAGTGATGTAAGACCTACAATATGTCAGTGAATTTAAGACTTTTTAAGGACTAAAATTTTGTTTTTGAAATTTAAGACATTTTAAGACTTTTTAAGATCCTGCAGATACCCTTGAAATAAAATATATTATACACTATAAACAATTCTAGCTGCCTTCATTTTTTTTGTTGAATCAAATTAACTTTTCTAGTCATCTCAGCATGGGACGATAACCGGTTTCAAGGTTTACTGCGGTTTGGAAAAGTCAAGGTTTTAAAACTGCCACTGTTTTCGGTTATACCTTTCCTAGGGTATATGCAAGTTTTGTTTTTGTTTTTTTTTTTTGTTTTTTTTACATGTTTTTCACAACTATTTTTTTTTTTTTAGGGCAACAGTACCTCCAGCAGAAAAGGAACCTCCACATCAAAAGCTACTGGTCCAGATTATTTTAAATGTTTCTTAATATAAAATATATTATGTTCAATGGGGGGAAAGTTGTTGTTTTTTACCCAGACATTTAAAAAGAACTTATTTTGGTGCAGTAATCACAATACTGTGATATCTTGAAAGTTTATCATGGCGTCAAAATCTTATACCAGCCCATGCCTAATCTCAACTTACTTCAATCAAACTGACTAAAACTATTATGTTAAATTTTGTATAACTTAAGAAACTTAGTCGAAACCTGATTAACTTGAAGTTAAGGCAGCATAAAAATATTAGTCATCTGGACTTTTTGTCATTACATTTTTTTAAAGTCTACTGAATGATACTTAATACTTTTAGATACATTACTACAACCTTCTAAAAGTTTTATTTATGTTTTTATTATTTATTTAGTCATCTAAAATGTCAAATTAATTAAAATCCTGAAGTGTTTAATTTATGGATTTGATAAAAAAAAAAGTAATATGAATTAAGTAAAACAAGAAATAAGATTCACAAGGGAAATATTGATATGCTATTAATGTGTTTTCAGATTTTGTATATATGCTACTATTCAAGTACTATAAGATAATGATTGTTAAAAAAATTTATAATTGATCAGAAGTGACAGCAATATTTCAAAATATTTGTTTGAATACATATACATACATATATCAAAAATCACTTCAGATCTTAGCAACCTTAAACTTTTGAATAGAACACACTGTTTACATGGAATACATTAAATGCAAAATACATTTTAAAATATATTTTAATTAAAAAAAAAAAAGATTTTTTATACCTTTTATATATATATTTAAAATTTTTTTACTGTACATTTGATTTGGAAAAAGCAGACTTGGTCAGCAATACTGTCTTCCAAAAACAGAATAAAAGATATTGTTGTGATATTATAGGTACAGTAGTATATGTCATTGGTAATAATTGGTGTATTATTTTCACTTGCTCCACACATAACCCTCTCAAAATAGCACAAGTAAACAAGTACAACATCTGAATCAGCCAGGTAAAAATAAAACATTAGGTACATATATGTACATTTAAAGGATTGATTTCAGTACAAGTAAATATCTTAATATACTTTAAGAAGCCATTATTATATTATATTATATTATATTATATTATATTATATTATATTATATTATATTATATTATATTATATTATATTATATTATATTATATTATATTATATTATATTATATTATATTATCAGGTCATCATATCTGAAGTGTATTCTCATATGAAAATAGACACATGCTACATGCCCATCTATCATCACTTCCACTTCATTTACTTTCAGATACACAAACACACATCCACAAACTACCTCTGTCATCTTGTCTGGTATCTGTCAGTCACACATTAGACAACGCTGGCGCCCTCGAGCAGTCTGACATGTTGTTCTCCTCCCTCCACTAAGGCACCGTCGCTCGTCTCCTCGCGGCCTGCAGGGCTCCGCTCTGCCCGGTGGCACTGACGCCCGTGTGGCATTACTAATTAAGGCACTGGCACAGCTAGACTCCAGCATGTCATCACCTAAACGCCACAGGCTATTTACAGTCTGCGCATGCCATCATCAAAAAGACTAGATCTGGATGGATGGTGGTCTGACAGGCCTGATGAATCTCCACAATAACAGGCAGGGGCAAATCCAAATTATTATTTTTTTCGGCAATTAAAGCAAATTAAATAGCCAGTGGGCGTTTGGCCTACTCTCCAACACGCTGATGCAGAATGATCAGACACAAAAACCCCCAAGACTGCTATTCTTCCATGATTGTATTCTCACAGAGGCTTTTTATCAGCATTTTGACACACATTTGTATTCTGTGAAAAAGGTTTTAAATATGTTCTCCCGAGTCGATACATTTAAAAGTGGCCTTTTGTGTGCGTCATGATAATCTTTTGTTAATTATAAAACTTCAACAAGTTCAATGTCACCGAATCATTATTATTATAATAATAAGTGTTTTTCAAGTGTGAGAGTGTCAAGAAACTGGGGCTGCACAATACATCGTTTTAGCATCGATATCGAAATGTGCGCATTCGCAATAGTAACGCCACAGGATCTGCAATGCTGAGTTGGAATTATTATTGAGCTTGAATTAAGTTGTAACCATAATACAGTAAAAAAATTGTATTTTCAAAATATTTTATTTATTGTACAGTACTAAATGTGTTTTTAAGGACTGTGACTCTGAGAATTTCAGAAGAGCTTAAAGCATTATGACAAAAGAAACTGTATACTTTGTAACTTTAATAAAGGTTAATTTGAAAGAATTATTAAAATGATGAAGACTATGGTGTTATTATTATTATTATTTAATTTCTGTACCTGAATACTATTAGGACTGTAAAGCACTTAATTTTTTTTTTTTCACAAAAATATTATTTTATTATTTTAAATAATAAATATATTAAATATTATTTTCAATTATTATTCTTATTTGTTTCATCTTTGCTTTGAGGTATTCATCAATGATTTATGTACTTATCAATGATTTTTTTTTTAATGCAAATGATTCAATGCCATCCAGAATCATCCCAATCAACTCAAATTAAAGAATTCTTTCCAATCTGTTAAAATTGTATTTATATCGCATTATATATTGCAGAAAAACTAAATATCGCATTGTCAGATTTTTCCAATATCGTGCAGCCCTAAGAAACTCAAACTAAATCAGCATTATCTGTGATAATATGAATGTTTTTTTACACCAAAATAATGATAGTGTGTGATTGAAAAGCTGTTTGCTAACTGAACATCACGGCTGCACAAACACAGATCTTTATGTCCAAAGTAATGCTACTCATCAAAGGCTTAAAAGAAGGATTAGGACATTAAAAGATAAGAACAATTCCAGCAAATGTCAACCTTGCCATGAAAATAAAATGTTTTCACAAAAATAGTGAAACCATTTCATAGTTGTTTGAAAAATTAAACCCGTTTAAAGTGATCTAAGACCTACAATATTTCAGGGAATTTAAGACTTTAAGGACTAAAATTTTGTTTTTGAAATTAAAGATATTTTAAGAATTTTGAGACCCTGCAGATGAAATATTATACACTATAAACAATTCTAGCTGCATTCATTATTTTTTTTACACAAATTAACTTTTCTAGTCATCTCAACTAGGCATGGGACGATATTCGGTTTCAAGTTTTACAGTGGTTTGTAAAAGTCAAGGTTTTAAAACTGCCACTGTTTTCTGTTATACCGTTCCTAAGGTATATGCAAGTTTTGTTTTGTTTTTGTTTTGTAAACAAAATATCGCAATGTCAGATTTTTTCAATATCAGGCAGCCCTACAAGAAACCCAAACTAAATCAGCATTATCTGTGATAATATGAATGTTTTTTACACCAAAATAATGATAGTGCATCATTGAAAAGCTGTTTCCTAACTGAACATCACGGCTGCACAAACACAGATCTATCTGAATGTCCAAAGTAATGCCACTCATCAAAGGCTTAAAAGAAGCATTAAGACATTAAAAGATAAGAACAATTCCAGCAAATGTCAACCTTGCCATGAAAATAAAATGTTTTTACAAAAATAGTGAACCATTTCTTAGTTGTTTGTGCAGACTTGTGTTTTACAGTACTCTCTGTCAACATTTTTAAACAATTGTACACTCTCAGAAATAAAGGTACACGAGCTGTCACTGAGGTGGTACCTTTACAAAAGATACACATTTGTACATAAAGGGTCCATATTGGTACCTAAAAGTATATATTATTACCTATAAAATTTAAGAGGAACATTTTTGTACTTTTTAGGTACTCATATGTACCCTTGAGGTATTAATATGGACATTTTAGGTACAAATTTGTACCTTTTCAAAAGGTACCACCCCAGTGACAGCTCGCGTACCTTTATTTCTGAGAGTGTATTTGATTCACCACAGCACCGATTTTCCATCTGTCACATTCGTAATGGAGAAATTTTTTTCTTATAAATGCAAAAAATAAATAAATAAAGTAAATAAATAGTTTTTATTTGAAATAATAGACTCTTGTCCTTTTGATTAGTGGTATTTTTTTTTTTTTTTTGGTACATAATCTCGCATACTTTGTCACATTAATAACGCATGTTTATTTCCCTCATCTAATATATAAAACACATTTACAGATGGATATTTTCCTGATCTCTCACTCTGTGGCAAGTTGTTTTGTAAAATATAAACACATATTTCAATATCCTTTAAACATAAAAAAATATCTGTTAATTAGCATGTTTGTGATTTACAGGTGTTTTCTGTTGATTTACAGTTATGAATTGCATTATGGAAGTGTTTCTCAACCACGTTCCAGGAGGACCACCAACACTGCATGTTTTGGATGTCTCCCTTGTCTGTCACACCCATTACAGGTCTTTCAGTCTCTGCTAATGAGCTGATGATCTGAATCAGGTGTGTTTGTTTAAGGAGGCTTGGGCTGCATCCAAAATCATTTACTTTCATACTATATAGTATGCTAAAAACAGTATATGATCTGAGTAGTATGTCCATATGTCCGGCAAGATTCTGAAGTGCACATCCGATGCACGCTATGCTATCCCATGATGCACCATGAGAGAATTCATGAATAAGAGTGAAGCGACGCAACAGATGCAGGTAAAGGTCACCTGATCATGACATAATAGCAGATGTAGTACATCTGAGTTCCATTCATACTTTTCACATTCATACTGTATAGAACATACTGTTCAAATTGTCAAGAAGTAAATTCAGATTCGAAATGCAGTACATACTGAGTAATAGGCGATTTCAGACGCAGCCATGGAAAATGTGCAGAGCTGGTGGTCCTTCAGGAACGTGGTTGAGAAACACTGTATTATGGAATGTTGATCTCTGCGCTGTCAAATTTGGATGATGAAAATGCAACTGTGCAGTTTAATAAAGCAACTGTTACTAAAATTATAGTAGTTTGAAACAATATATTGTATAATAAATAATATATAGAGAATTAAATCTGTAAAATAACAGAAAATGTACTGACAGTGTATTGCCAGGCATTTGTATTGTAATTTACATCAACAATACAGACAATATATCATTAAAAATGTCAATAAAAGTCACATTTTCTAACTTTTCAACACCAAAAGTTGTTGGAGGAAAGATCAAAGTCCCACAAAGCAATTAAAAAGCATAAATAAATAGTAATAAAAAAAACATGAATCACAAAAAACTTGAAAAGTGTTAATTTACAAATATTTTACAGTGTACATTCTCTGTAAATGTACTGCAAATTTCACATCCATAATGCTGGAATTCAAATTGAAATTCAAGTTCACAATTTATCAAGGATTATTCATGTAGCTCTAACAGAAGGAGCCTCATTCTCTCAGTGCACGATCTGTTTACAATAGCCTGAGTGAAAAATGAGGGTTCGGATGCTTGCATCTCCAGATGAGAAGAACCACGATGGCCTTTCACACTGGTTGCGGACACATACCCGATTGTCCGTGGTGGCCCAGGGTGCGCATAGCAGGAGTGTTGATATGATAGTGAGCTTTTGAGAGGCTAAGGGTCCGGGCGGGAGGTTAAGCCCCTCCATCTCCCACTCAAACTAGGGGGAGCTTGAGGTCGAGAGATGGGACATCACACAGTGCTCACTTCACTTTCAATCAAAGCTACGCTCAATCACCCTCAATCACAGCTGGGAGCGCAGAGACAACGGCATTGGATAACACCCTGACTGTGAGCACAAACACACACATTCACACTCCAAAATGACAGACATCTTCTCCCTCTTTATAGAGACAATGTGTTACTGTTACAGTGCTGAGAAAATGAGTTCTACAAGTACACAAAGAACTTGTGCTGCTTTTACATACATTTTACATTTAAATGGTTCGGGTGACACAAGTCCTATATTTTTTCATCCTGCTGTATGTGGCAGATATCGGATATGAACATACAAATGTGTTATCTGGTAAAAAAAACAACACAAACACTCAATTTTCTCAGAGTCTAATTTTCTCAATTAGGTTTCAGGCTACTAATGGAGAAAATAAATATGTTTTTCACTGAGATATTTTGTTTTTCTGCAATGCATATTGCAATAAAACTATTCCACAAGAACACTTGAATAGCTCTACTTGAAAACAATTCATTTCAAATTGATTTGGGTGGTTTTGTTGGGGAAAGTGTCTGCGTAAAACACACAAATTATGAGATAAAAACAATAGAGCAAAGATAGAGCTATAATAAAAGCTTTATATTTATGCAATTACAAAATATAGATGTGTAATACAAATACATTTGTAATAATTATATTGCATATATGATTTCATTTTATTTTATTGTTGTATAAAATATGTATGTATGTATGTGACATTTGTGTGTATTCATTATTCACATTTAACTGTAATTTAGTATTTGTTGTAATGCAATTGTTTTGTCATTGTCTTTATATTATTATAATAATAATAATAATAATAATAATAATAATTATTATTATTATTATTATTATTATTATTATTATTATTATTAGTAGTAGTAGTAGTAGTAGTAGTAAGGTAGAGGCTTTAAAGACTTTGGAGCTTTTGCCTCTTCCTGCACATTATACGGTGCATCCGGAAAGTATTCATAGCGCTTCACTTTTTCCACATTTTTTTTATGTTACAGTCTTATTCCAAAATGGAATCAATTCATTTATTTCCTCAAAATTTTACACACAATACCCCATAATGACAATGTGAAAAAAGATTTTTTGAAATTGTTGCAAATTTATTCAAAATAAAAAACCTGAAACATCACATGTACATATGTATTCACAACCTTTGCTCAATAATTGGTTGATGCACCTTTGGCAGCAATTACAGTCTCAAGTCTTTTTGAATATGATGCCACAAGCTTGGCACACCTGTCTTTATGGAATTTTTGATCATTCCTCTTTGCAGTACCTCCCAAGCTCTATCAGGTTGGATGGGAAGTGACGGTGTACAGCCATTTTCAGATCTCTACAGAGATGTTCAATAGGATTTAGTTCTGGGGTCTGGCTGGGCCACTCAAGGACATTCAGTTGTTGTGAACCCACTCCATTGATATTTTGGCGGTGTGCTTTGGATCATTGTCCTGCTGGAAGATGAACCGTCACCCCAGTCTGAGTCAAGAGCGCTCTAGTCTTTCATTTCCTGCTGCTGAAAAACATCCCCACAGCATGATGCTGCCACCACCATACTTCACTGTAGGGATGGTATTAGCCTGGTGATGAGCGGTGCCTGGTTTTCTTTAAAAGTAACGCCTGGCATTCACTCCAAAGAGTTCAATTTTAGTCTCGTCAGACCAGAGAATTTAGTTTCTTATGGTCTGAGATTCCTTCAGATGCCTTTTGGCAAATTCCAGGCAGGAATATACTATACAGGCCTGATTGGTGGATTGCTGCACAGATGGTTGTCCTTCTGTAAGGTTCTCCTCTCTCCACAGAAGAACACTGGAGCTCAGACAGATTGACCATCGGGTAATTGATCACCTCCCTGACTAAGGCCATTCTCCCCGATCACTCAGCTTAGATGGCCGGCCAGCTCTATGAAGAGTCGTGGTGGTTCCAAACATCTTCCACTTACCGATGATGGAGGCCACTGTGCTCATTGGAACTTTCAGAGCAGCAGAAATTTTCCTGTAACCTTCCCCAGCCTTGTGCCTCGAGACAATCCTGTCTCAGAGGTCTACAGACAGTTCCTTTGTCTTCATGCTTGGTTTGTGCTTTGACATGCACTGTCAACTCTGGGACCTTATATAGACAGGTAAATGTAGATAAATTAAGATATAAGACATGCATTTTAAGAGTGCCCATAATCATAGGAAGGCGTATGATATCATCAGGCTTAGTAAAAAAATAGCCCATAGTAAAATTTTAGGTTGAAAAAAATTTAAAAACAGAGTAATTATATAATACTTTTATATACAACAACTAAGTTTAAGCATCACATTTTAATATGCTATACAAAATATCATAATGCAAATTTTTATATTAGTTTTTTATTACATTTTTTATCAATTATAAAATGCCAAATATTTAGTGTACTGTATATGAGAAACGCTGCTACCTGCCTTTCATCCTGACCTTAAACACTTTCAAACCACTGTCAAAACACACTCACCACCAAAGCCATGAAAATGCTTTCTGTAGGTAATAGTTACCCAACTACCATCAAAACAAACACACACACATAGGTTGTCTACAGTCATGCACTCTATGTTGCAACCACACATACACAAACATGTTGGTATTGGTGGACTCTCCATTGGCGTAATGTATTTTATACAGTAAAAACGCTTATTATATGGCCTTACCCCACCCCCTCTAAAACTCAACCCTCACAGGAAAACCTTTGGCAAACTTTGAATGTCAAAAGACGCCATTAAAGAGATATTTCATCCAAAATTGAAAATGTTCTCACTATTTTCTCACCCTCAAGTGGTTCCAGACCTTTAAGCACTTCTTTTCTCTGTTAAAGACTAAAGTAGAAGGCTGAAAACCTGTAACCATTGACTTCCATAGGAAAAACAAATACATGCATACATATTATTTTGTGTATAACCAATGAAAGGAAGTTAAAAGTGAGTAAATGATGGTGGAATTTTCATGTTTGGGTGAACTATCCCGTTAAGTATGATTTGTTTTAAGTGTTCTGAATTACAAGGACATAAGGCATGTCCTTATAAACCACCTCAATGTTGTAATATATCTATGTCAGTATACAAATTTGTGTCTATCTAAACCACCTAAACCAGAGCGTGTGCACACACACATGTATGTTTGTTTTCGTGAATTGTGAGGACATTACATAGGTTTCCATTGTTTTTATAGTGTACATACTGTATTTTCTATTGCCCTAACCCAGTGGTGGGCAAACATTTTAGACTCGAGGGCCACATCATGTTTTGCAAACCAAGTGAAGGGCCACATGCCAAATCCTTCAAAAAATTACTTATTTATAGTGGCAGTATGCATGGAACATGTAATATCGGACAGAAACGGGTCACATTAACACACATTTTTTTTAATAGTTATTATTGACTGAGTTATTATATAGACTGCAGCTCTGCACAAGACGTTTGGCCACAGGAGAAATGGTCGTGCCCAACTGAGCCAGGTTTCTCTCGAGGTTTTTTAAATCTTCACTTTCGCCAATTGGTGAAGTTTTTTCCTCGCCGCTGTCGCCACTGGCTTGCATGGTTCGGGATCTGTAGAGCTGCGCATCGATGGATTTGCTCTTCAGTGTTTGGACTCTCAGTAGTGATTATTAACCCACACTGAACTGAGCTAAACTGAACTGAACTTAATCTCTGAAAACTGAACTGAACTGACACTGTTTCAATTCACTATAGTCTTCCATGTGAAGCTGCTTTGACACAATCTGCATTGTATAAGCGCTATACAAATAAAGATGAATTGAATTGAATTGAATTGAGTCATATTTACAAGTCAAATTAATTTGCACTGCTATTTATATTTACTTATCAATCATCATCAAACAATAAAATAATCCCTTATAAAAAATAATAATAATAATAATGTAATAATTATTACAGTGGAGAATAGAAAAGATATTGTCTGCTAAAAAAAAATCTCATATTAACACAAAGAATAATTTGAATGTTTGCGTGAAAAATGCCGACTTCGGTTGTAGTCTTTAAAAACAGCAATACTTTCTTGGCATATTTGACATAGCGCTTTCTGTTCGATATTGGTGAAGAAGTATTTTGTTGTCCATTCTTCCTTAAACACACGACATTCAGAGTCAATTTTTTCCCTTTTTTTGCCCGACTCATTTTCAGTCATTATCGGTCGAGTGCATTTTAATATCCGAGAGTATGTTCTAATTTTACTGGTTGCGCTAACTGTACCGCGTGCAATACTGCCATCAAATGGTGTTCACTTGTATTGCATCATTAATTTACTAATTCTGAAACCAAACCGTTTCTCAGAAGCAGCATTTTAAAAACTCCCTCGCGGGCCGGATGAAAGAGTTTAGCGGGTCGCATATAGCCCACGGGCCGTAGTTTGCCCACCTCTGCCCTAACCCCACCTTACCCCTAAACCTAACATCACAGGAAACTGTACAGTTCGACATTCTGAAGAAAAAAACTCATTCTGTGTGATTTATAAGCTTTTTGAGAAATGAGAACATCAGCAATGTCCTCATAAGGACATAATGAATGTCCTTATAAACCACCTCCATGTTGTAATATATCTAGGTCATACCCATGTCATTATACAAATTTGTGTCCTTCTAAACCACCAAAACCAGAGCGTGCACACACACGCACGCATGTATGTTTGTTTTTGTGAATTGTGGGGACATTACATAAGTTTTCATTGTTTTTATAGTGTACAAACTGTATTTTCTATTGCCCTAACCCCACCTTATCCCTAAACCCAACCATTACAGGAAACTGTGTAGTTTGACTTTCTGGAGAAAAAAAAACTCATTCTGTGTGATTTATAAGCTTTCTGAGAAATGAGGACATCAGCAATGTCCTCATAAGGACATAAGGCATGTCCTCATAAACCACCTCAATGTTGTAATATATCTAGGTCATACCCATGTCATTTTACAAATTTTGTCCTACTAAACCACCTAAATCACTAAACCAGAGCATGCACACACACACGTATGTTTTTTTTTTTGTGAATTGTGAGGACATTACATAGGTTTCCATTGTATTTATACTGTACAGACTGTATTTTCTATTGCCCTAACCTCACCCTACCTCTAAACCCAACCCTCACAGGAAACTGATAGTTTACTTTCTGGAAAAAACTCATTTTCTATGTGATTTATAAGCAATAAGCATCAGCAACGTCCTCATATTTCACCCCCTTTTTGTAATACCTGTGTCATACCTATGCCATTATACAGATTATACAGTCACAAACACACACACACACACACACACAAACACACACACAGGCAGTCAGATAGAGCAGAGTGGTCTGAAGATACGCAGTGCAGAGGGTGCGACTGAGGAGAAACAGGCCAGCACATGGTAAGCAAACAGCAGCAGCGGCAATGAGAGATGAAATAGATGGATTGCTCTAGTTAGCAATCTAAACATGGAAAATGATTTATGATAAAAGGTTTCAAAGAAATGTGGGGCTAAACTGGTGTAATTGCATCATTGTGAAAATATTTTGCTTTTACTTTTCAATCTCAAACAAGTGCTCTCATACCCATAACTGCAGGTTGAGTCAGACACTTATTGAGCAGTTTGGCCATTACCGCCTCTTCAAAATATATATCGAAGGAAAATATAAAGGGGAAAAATATGAAATAAACATTTGATTTTGCACTATTTTGAGACATAGGCCATTCTATATTGGCTAAAACTAAGGACTGAGTCAAGATATTGAACATAACCTCAAATACTGATCACGAACAAGACGAGACCAAAGGAGACAAGAGGTTTAAGAAAGTAATGGCAGAGAGAGAGAGAGAGACTTCAAAAACAAATACAGAAAAAAAGGCATATCATGAGAGAGAACTCTAGTCAAATATCATTTATTCATTTTCTTTTCGGCTTATTCCTTTTATTAATCTGGGGTCATCACAGCAGAATGAACCGCCAACTTATCCAGCATATGTATTACGCAGCGGGCCCTTCCAGCTGCAACCCATCACTGGGAAACACCCGTACACTCTTACATTCACACAAATACACTACGGCCATTTTTAGTTTACCCAATTCACCTGTACCGCATGTCTTTGGACTTGTGGGGGAAACCTGAGCACCCGGAGGAAACCCACGCGAACATGGGGAGAACATGCAAACTCCACACAGAAATGCCAACTGACCCAGCAGAGGGTCGAACCAGCGACCTTCTTGCTGTGAGGCGACAGCACTACCTACTGCGCCACCGCGTCGCCCTAGTCACATATCAAAAACAGAAAAATATTTTTAGCCTGTTAGAGACACAGAGAGCCAGCCAGTGAATACTTTTTAATAATCATAGTAGTCTTTTTCTTATTTGCATGTATTTTAAAGAATTTCTAATTGTGTTTTTATACACGTACTGTATATTTCTGTCATGACAACTCTCTGGATTTATTATGGTAATGAATATGTATATGGCAATGTTGATGTGTCTGCTACGCTGTTGCTGCTTTGATTTGTTACGTTTCACCTATGTTTTGTGGTTTTTTTTGTGTATATTTTCTGTTTCGCTTTTCATTTCTCTTTTCCCTTGTGTACGCTCTCCTGCCCTAGTTGTGTGATCATTGGTCGAGAAGGCTGTCAATCACCATTATGATGCACTCGGTGCACCAATCAGGAGCTAGTCCGCCACGTTTAAGGGTGCTATCACATCTGTAGTTCGCTTCATTTGTTCCGGACCAAGGGCAAAAAATTATACATTGTAGCATTTTCTGCCGTCTTTGGGTCCTTTTCACACCACACTGATTGCTTTGGTCCGAACCAGTTGAAAAGAACCAAAATGCAGTCATCTGACAAAATCTACGTACATCACTCACTGGCCAGATGTTATTGAACGTATTTTCTAAACTGCTTTTCGATTGGTCAGAATTCACAAAATGTTGCTGTTCACTGTGGAGGGACGACTGCGCTGGCTGATTGTATCCCTGCTCATACTATACTATATAGTTTGTATACATCACTTTAGACAAACTATACATTTCGAGAATGAAGCGCGGCTGTGGCTGGAAAACAATGTTTTAAGGCATTGCAAACGGCGAAGGTGCATCGTACGTCACTTCAGGAGGCGGCGTGAATTAATTTAGCTAAACTGCAACATGATCATCTTCCGGAAATATTACCAACGATCCATCAGGTAATGTTTTTCCCTCTCTCTCTCTTTTTTCTTAAAGCGCTGTCAACAAATATTTTTCCTCCACATTCCACAATGCACAGCGCATCGGCCTACGGCAGCTGGATTAGCCCAAAGAGGCGCAGTACTTTTTGCGGTTGGGTCTGTTTTAGTTCGGATCATGTTCTTACCACAAACGATCCGCTGCAAAGTTCCTTCTTCAAGCAGGTCTCGGTACGCTTTTTTGGTCCGCTTTTGGTTTGCACTCGAGTACGACTGCTACATTCACACCTGCCCAAACGAATCGCACCAAGAGGGAAAACGAACTCTAGTGCGATTCAACCAAACTAAATAAGGCAGGTGTGAAAGCACCCTAAAAAGCGTTCGCTTGCGCTTTTCAGTAGGACCACTTGACTCGCCACCAAACTCCCCACTGCCCTGTTTATGGAGGAGTTGCCACACTTGTAATTATGTTTTGAATTGTTAAGTAGTTTAGTTAAGTGTCGCATACACTGAAGATGGTTTTGTTTCTGCATTTTTCTTTGGTTAGTAAGCTTATTGGGTTGGAATTTAGTTATATTTATTTATTTATTTTCGTTTGATTCGGTTATTTAAATGTACATTAAAAATTCATATATTCATTGTTTAATATCATTGTTTAATACATTGTTATTTTTGTTACACTTATCCATTTGTTGTTGTTGTTTTCTCATTTTCACCCAGCACCGGTAGAGACTCACTTAAATGTTACGTCTAATCCAATTTAACACCTTAAACACGTAACAGATTATTATGGCAGAGCAAGTATTGAGACCTACTACTGCCATTATATTCACAAACATGCCATCTGAGAATGTAACACGCTGCTGCTTCAAACATAATAGCAAATCTAAACATAGGTGGAGCTGGGGTGGAGGAGGGTTTCTCTGAAAACATGCTGCAGCATAACAGCGTAAATTGACACTGAGGCTGCAATCTTCCATGTGAAACTGCTTTGACACAATCTACATTGTATAAGCGCTATACAAATAAAGATGAATTGAATTGAATTGAATTTAAAATCGTCTACTTAGTAGGTACCACATTTGAGTTTGAATTTACTATACAACCGTTAAAAAGAACATTCTATATAGTATGTAGGTGAGTGGTATGAATGGAACTCGGATGTACTAAATCCGCCATTTGTCATGATCATCTGACCTTCCCATGTCAGTAACGTCGCTTCACTCCATTCATAAATTCTCTCGTGTGGCATTATGGCATAGCGTAGCGTGCATCAGAAGCGCACTTCAGAATCTCACCAGAAGTAGTGGGTCATCCGGGTACTTCTCGCATACTGTTTTTCGAATACTATGAATTCGAACATACTACTTGGCTCGCACACTGTTTTTAATGTACTATATAGTATGAAAGTATGCGATTTCGGACGCAGCTTGAGCATTTAAAATGCTGAGGAGCAAGCTCATTGGCTGCCGAGGTAACAGCAACCAATATCCTGCGCCATGTAGACACAGCAGCAGATTAGATGACCTATCAGCCTGTGCGCGCATGTTTCATGACAGAAATTGTACATGTATGAATTAGAGAGAGTGAGAGATTGCAATAATGCCACATGCATGTCTGATTAGTTTTACAGTAACACAAGGACCATGTAAAATATGAAGTCATTAGACAACTATTAAAATAGATGCCAATGCACAGAAAAAAAACAGCATTTTGTTAGAAAAGTAAATACTTTACATTTTTAGAAAAAAAGAGTTGTTCAATCAATTTTCAATTTAAAAAAAGTTACATAAAAATGTAGGCCATTGTCAAAACCCCAACATAAAGCTATAATATTTTTGGACTTTTTTGTTCAATGACAGATTTATTAATATCAGTCCTGATACCAATAAAAAAAATACTTATCTTTTAGGACATTAAGGATTGGAACCCTTTAAATTACAGTTTGTTTGTATAACGCCATGAAACAAATTTACTAAAAAAAAATTTTCTAAAAAAGTTAAGTGACTTTACTAAAAAGTCAACAATCAGATTATTATTATTATTATAATAATAATAATATTTATTATTATTATGTATTACATAATTTGAATAAACAGCCAAACAAGAAAATGTAACAGACTTAAAGGATGATTGTTTACTCAGATCAAACAAACAATTACAATTGTAAAGCCTTGGAACAAAATGAAAGCCTTTTAACAAAGAACGTAAATGACACTGGGATGAAAAACTGCAGTTTAAATCCTTTTTTGTATAGTTAGATGTCCTAAAGATCCTGAGTGTTTTTTAAACCAGATTTCTGAAAGGAAATGAGAGTGAAATATTACAATTTCAATAAAAACACACCCTTTTGACAAAATGCATTAACACAGCCAAAATGTTGAATAGTTGAAGGTTAAAAAAAATCTCCATGTAGATTAAACTGTAATTGGAAAATGTGTTCTTGAAAGGGTACAAGAAGAACTTTTGCAGAGAAAAGACATTTACAGAGAAAACACTTGTGCCTGCTGGCCTTCTGCCCCAGTCATGACTTGAACAGGTAATTGCCCACACAAACATATAAACACAATACTTCAGTGAAAAGCCTGTTTTTCAAGGAACACATCTGGCTTTAACCCTGTAAGATTGGGGTTGCTGCAGGGGTCAAATAGTCCCGTAACAACCCTAGCAAGAAAAGCGGGCCTGCTGGAGACCTTCATAAGTTTGCTTGATGTTCTATGATAAAGGGAAGCTGACAAATGAAAATATTAACCTTCATTTTCCAATATCAAATTTTTAGGTTAAAACTTAAAATCTGAATAAGCACCAAGATTTTTTGATTCTTTAGCTGGTCATCATTTGAAGATTTTTAAACAACAAATTATTGATTGATCTCCAGCTACTTGACACATTTACTAGTATTTGCAAGTTATAGAAAATCTCTTAATTAATCTTAATCTACATTAAGTGTACAATTATGTTATACAATTTTAAAAATTGCTTTTGTTTTTCAATTTACCAAAAAGTCTCAAAACATTTTAACTGTATTTCAAATAAATACTTTATTTATTTATTTATTTTTTTAAACCTGGCTTCAATATGCAGTTTTACATAAAAATATGTTACTGATAGGGATGTAAAGATTCACCGTGAGTCGGTTGAAAATTGATTCAAATATGTGACGATTCAAACCGATTAAAATGTTGAATGAATTGCGATACAGGTTTTGAACAGAGGGGGCGCTGTCTTTACAAGCGCAATCTCACTTTACTTGCACATCAGCGGCGAGCAAGAGGTGGGGTGACAGAGTAAGAGAAGTGCGCCAAACAACCACAAACTGTGTGCAAATACTGTAAAAAGACGTTTACATACACTAACAGAAGAACGAATATGTCAATATGATGCACATAAACCGTCAGTACAGTGAAAACCTACTGTCACAGATGTCTGTACGCAAAAATCTATTAAAAAGCCAAACATTGCTGACCGGATGATTTTTAGTAGCTTGTATAGTTCTTTTTTTTATTTATTTGTTTGTTTTTAAAACAGCAATTTAGTTATAGCAGAAAATATATTATATTTAGCAAAAATGTGCAGCATTTAAGAAAAAAATTAAAGGGATCTTCACCTTAAATTTGTTTCAAATAATTTGGTTTAAAAAATTGTGGCTAAATCGTGAGATTAGTATTGTGAATCATATCAAATCGTGAATCAGGTAATTCATTACATCCCTAGTTACTGAGACGTTTTTTTGCTGCTTTGTTTTTTTGAAAATATTTTAATTTGAATTTCTGTATGCATTGTTCACATGTTTTTAAATAGCCAGACAAATAAAATTTAAATGTATAATTTTATGTTGACATGTGAAACCGGATTTTTTGATGACGAGCCACACTGAAAAAAAATATTTATTGGATTTACAAACTTTTTTTACGGTAAGTGGTTGCAGAATATTTATATGGGCTGAATTTAAACAAATAAATTTAATTTAGTAATATTCAACTTAATATGTTTGTTTAAATTCATTTTATATAGATTGTTTGCAAAAACCTAAAATTAGTAAATTCAATTAATAATTTTTTAGTGCAAAGAATGAAAAGATTAAAGTGCAAAAAAAGTCAAAAATATATACGTCACGTCATGGGACAGTTGACAAAACATCACTCTTATTTCAATTTGTCATCAGCTCCCTGAACCTGTTAAATCCTTTAGATACTGTACATGGGGAAAGCGGAATTAAATCCAGCAAAGTCTAAAATACATCAGAACATGTGTGAACTCGCTTTCAGTCATGATATTTCAATCCTCAGAGGCTAAAATAAACACCAGGAGCATATTGAGAAAGAATTAAGGACAGATCTCACAACTATATGCATAAGCCTACAACACAAATGCTTTGTTCCAGCCAGTGTTTGCAGACAAGGCAACCTGGCAGCAGACCCATGTTTTCCAAGCATGAACTGCTAGCCTGGAGAAAAAAAAAAAAAAAACTTGTTCTACTTACAGAGAAAAACAACTAGAGCTCCCTGATGCATGTGAAATGAAAGTCTGACTCCCGGATGAAAGATCACTGTTGTGAATCAAAAATAAAAAGAAGTTGTCTCACTGAGTAATGAATGACTTCAATTGGTCAGTCATTTGTCCTAAATCAACAGTGCATAACAATATAAGGGGTGCATTGATATAAAAAATTTGGCTGATACTGAGAACTCTTTATATTTGGAAGCCAATATTATATAGATTTATTATAGCTATAAATCTTTAAAAACAAAATGCAAACAGTTTTGTTTAAAATAATGGTTTAAATAATGGTAATGCATGAAACTCCAATGAAACATTCATTCATTTTCCTTTGGCAACCCAGTACTGGGAAACACCCATACACTCATTCACGTGCGCGCGCGCACACGCACACACTCATACACTACAGCCAAGTTAGTTTATTCAATTCAACTATACTGCATGTTTTTGGTCTATGGGGGAAACCGGAGCACCCGGAAAAAACCCACGCCAACACGGGGAGAACATGCAAACTCCACACAGAAATGCCAACTGGCCCAGCCGGGACTCGAACCAGCGACCTTCTTGCTGTCAGGCAGCAATGCTAACCACAAAGCAGTGTCGCCCCAAGGAAACATCTAGATCTTCATTTTTTCAAAATCATTCACAAATGGTGATTAAATTCCCAAAACTAGAAGTAATTAAAAGGAAGTCTCTGAAGAGTTTGATTCTGATACAGTGATGAAAGATTCCAATTGGTTGATTCTTTTTTACTAAATCAACAACACGGCACAAAAACATTTTGGTTTGATTAAAGTTCCAATGAATCAACTAGGAACAAACTGATATTAACTTTTGATTATTTACTTTTTTGAGAATGATTATTAAAAATGCAAACAAAAAAATATTGTTGTTGTTGTTTTTACATTTTTGGAAGCCAAAAAATGAAATGGAAAACTTGATATGACTTTTTTTGGAGAATGATTATAAAAAAAAAAACAAGGTTTATTTTGAAAGATCATTTGATTTAAAAAAAAAAAAAAAAAAAGAAAAAAGGCTAATTTACAAATCACTATATAGTTGAACATGAGTGTTATTATTTTTTCATTCATTCACCAGATTTCTGGGTCTGAAGCACTTTTCTAGCTTAGCTTAGCATAAATCACTGAATCAGATTAGACCATTAGCATTTAATGCAAAAAGAGTTTTGATATTTTTCATATTTAAAGCTTGACTTCAATATTTAAATTGTGTACTAAAACTGAAAGAAAATGAAAAGTTGTTATTTTCTAGGAGGTCAGTATGACTAAGAACTATGCTTCTCAACGTAATAATCAAGTAACTTGTCAATGATATTACACTGCGCTTTTTACCAAGTTACCAAGCTGGACCATACCTGTCAAGCCTCTTGTTTTTCCTGGGATTCTCCCGTATACACTTCTATTGCTCTATCATCCCGTAAAGATATTTTCCCATATTTCTTCTGTATTTTTAATCTTTCTATGAAGAGTAGCAATAAACATTAAAGAGCCAATCCTCCCTATACGCAACCTATACCCCCGAACCACAAGGGGACGCCCCTTGCTCTTAAATGTGAATCTGTTCTGTGCTTTTATTTTATTTAAGCACAAAAACACTTTGAAATAAATATAAAAATGGCGGGACTCCCTTCATTTCCATTACAGGTGCCGTCGCTCCTCCTATGCCAGGGGTGTCCAAACTCGGTGCTGAAGGGGCCGGTGTCCTGCTGGGTTTAGCTCCAACTACTTGCTTCAATACACCTGCCAGGAAGTTTCTAGTATATGTAGTAAGAGCTTGATTAGCTGGTTCAGGTGTGTTTAATTACAGTTGGAGCTAAACTCTCCAGGACACCGGCCCTCCAGGACCAAGTTTGGACCTCCCTGTCCTATACAATCCAAAATAGTCAGTTCATGTAGCGATGCGTGACAGTGAGACGTGCTCCATAGTGATAAATAGATGCTGTTTCCCAAACCGATTTTGTATACGCCATTTGAAGCAGAGCGAAAGTGGACACTATGGGTTTTAGGTGCGTGTTTGAACAGACATATACACATACTAATGCAAATAATAATATTAATAATAATAATAATAATATCTAAACATGTCAATCTTAGTGGGTTTTCTTTTAAACACAACAAATTTTGTCTTAAGCATAAAAAGTTAGGAAAGCAATCGAATGCTTTTATTATAGATCTGTGCATTTTTAAAGTGACACCTGAAGTGATCAAACAAAAAATCTAAATGAGAGATTCATTCGCTGCTCTTTAATCCCTTATAAATGAGGGCAATATCCCTTATTTTCACATCCCAATGTTGACAGGTATGAGCTGGACTAATTTCAGTCGCTGCATAATATCATTGCACATGCCGCAGCAATGGTAACCCATAACCCTTTTTTGAATTTTTTTTTAGCAAGATGTTATTAGTCTAATCTCGTTCAGTAATTTATGCTAAGTTAAGCTAAAAGTGCTTCCGCAAGAGATCGGCTGAATATATATATATAAAAAAAAAATGGTAAAACTTTTTAACACTAGCTGACTTGACCAATTAAAAAAAAAAAAAAAGTAGTTTTTCTTAAATTCTTAACTTCAAGAAACTCCAAGGAAACATCTAGTACTTTCTCCAAAATCATTTACAAACTGACTGAAAAAATCCAAAACAAACAAGAAGCGGTCGCTGGTTCCACTTATAGTGAAAACAACTAGAGCTGCCTGATGCACGTGTGCGCAAAATTGGCACAACTAAAAACTGTAGTTGAAAACTAATGAGATCTTTTAAAGCAGTGAAAACATCCTCCTCGTGGTGCGGGGAGACGCTCAACACGGCCTCCTCAGAACGAGCCGAACAGATGACAGTTATTCCTCTCAGCGTTGTGCTCATTCCACAAAATCGAGCCAGATGTCTCCAGGCTGAGAAGCAGGTGGGCTAGAGCTGCTGCGCCACCCCGTGCTGGCACTGCTTCAAACCTGCTGGGTATAACCTTTAATTTGCATGCTTTTTCCTGGCATGTGGGCAAGGGGTGCCATCTGCCTGGGCCACGAGAGGACCCCGCCGTGTGTGTGTGTCAGTGTGTTTATGCAGGGGCTGGAAGGATGAGCATTGGAGCGACCCAGACCGCAGCACAAGGCCATACTGGTGGCCTGTCAGCTCTGCCCAGCAGAAACCTCCTCCTGGGCCCATATGGTCCATCCATGCGGATGTGCACACATCACACACACAAGCACAGGAATATTTAAAAACACATGCCTCAGCGCTCAAGACATACACTGAAGCTCTGATTAGGTTTGACCTTGCAGCAAAAGAAAGCTCCACCTGTTTATCTGCACAGCGCAACATAAACAGAGAGGCAAATATATTCCTTTCCTACCATTCTGCCAGGTCAATCATGATGTTTTATCAGATGGAATGCAGTACTAAAATGTTCTGACATCAGCCTGATTCATTAACCCTTAACTCATTGAAATACATTGCAAAACCTTGCAACGTTACTGGGAATTATTCAACACAATCTCATGGCAATTTGTAACTTTTTGATTTAGTGGCCAATTCGTATGAATTTGTACAATATAATTCGTACAATTTGCTTTTCCCTCAATGACAGTTGGATTTAGGGGCGAGATTGGGTGCCATGCCTCCTTTTTAAAATCATACATTTTCGTACGACTGAACTTGTATGAATTAGCCACTGAACTGACTAAACGTAAAATAGTATCGTTTCCTCGTGAGATCAGGCTGGAATTATTACAAGACTTGCAAAAAAAAAAGATGTATAAACAATAGAGATGCCACAATTCTCAATACAATATTGAACCGTTCGGTACGACATCCACGGTTCAATACGCGCTTGTGAATTGCGGTTTTTCCGGTTTTACGTTTGAATAATTTATGTGCGTTTTATTTCTCTCCGAATAGACTGTTTGTGTGTCCCTGTAAGTTTACGAGCTGAGATGAGGAAACTCCTCCCCGCGAGTAAATATTCAATCACTACAGGGCTCGAAAATAAGGACTGCCCGATGGCCCGGGGCCAGCATGGGACGCTCGGGCCAGTGTACAGAATGGTCATAAGGGAGGTGCCCGATCGGGCCAGTGCTGCCTTGTCACAAAAGTTTGGCTGCGACTGTCTGTCAATTGCGTTCAAATACAATCTTAGGGCGCTTTCACACATAGACGTTTGTTTCGGAATCTCTCTTTCCCCCCGTTAGCGCGGTTCGTTTGGCATATGCGAGTCCAGGAATCGCGCTCAAATCAGCGCCAAATCAATCGCTCCGAGATCGCCTGAATGAAGTGGTCTCTGCTCGATTGAGCAGATCGATTGTAGTGAGAAAACAAAACAATTTAACGAACTAAGGACCCAGGCTATACCACAGTGTATCATGATTGTGTAATAGCCATATATACGAATGATGAGCAGGGCGGGATGTCATTCCTACCGGTAAATGTGCGTTTCGTGTCTATGCAAAAGTGAAAGCATGCTGAAATATTAACGAGAGCTGTTTATCAGTTAGGAAGATTGAACGAAGTTACCAACTGATAATCTTTCCATATTTTAATCTTATAATATGTTATATTAGGCCTGTTGTTTTGTTCATTTCTGCACTGACAGCTCGAAAGAAAGATCAACATTGATCTGCTTCATGATCTGATGCTTGATCTGATGATCGGTCTATTTATTTGTAATTTAAGCCTATAATGCATAATTCTAGCCAACGTTTCTTTAATAGATTAATTCAATAGATTTTTACAAAACTTGACAACTGAAATGAGGCTCTGTATGAGAAAGTCTGACCTCTCTGATTTATATTTATGTCTGTGGGTGTCAAAATTAAAGTGCATATTTTCGCTTATAAAATATATACACAACTGCTCAAAAGTTTGGGGTCAGTATGATTGTTAAATATTTTAAAATAAGCTTCTCCTGCTCACCAAGGCTACATTTATTTCATCATAAATATAGCACACATTGTAAAATTGTAAAGTGTTATTGCACTATAAAATAACTGTTCAAAAGTAGTTTATAATTTAATTTAATCATTTATTGCAGTGATTTTAAAGATGAATTTTCAGCTTCATTACTCCAGTCTTCAGAGTCACATGATCCTTCAGAAATCACTCTAATATTAATTATTATTGTTATTATTATTATTAT
This sequence comes from Danio kyathit, assembly GCA_903798195.1. Lineage (NCBI taxonomy): Eukaryota > Metazoa > Chordata > Actinopteri > Cypriniformes > Danionidae > Danio > Danio kyathit. The sequence continues at coordinate 40,547,515 of LR812537.1, read as the reverse complement.
TATTATTATTTATTTATTTATTTTTAATGGTAATAGTAATAAAAGCAATAATGTCTGGAGTAATAATTTTATTTGAAACTACATACAATAAGAAAGCAGTTATTAAAAAGATTTAATTAATATTTAATGCCCAGTTTGTACATAGGCTACCAGCAGCTGTGAGATTTTAGTGTTAATTTTTTTTTATTATACAATACACTAGGAACTAGTGTACCTTTCTTGGCTTTAAAGTAAAATAAAGGAGTATTGCAATAAATCGTTTTTATTTTTTTCTCTTTCTTACTGTTCCTATTGCCTAAGCATAGAATAACAATAAAAAAAAAACACTTATGTGTTAAGCCATCAGAACCGAACCGAACCGAAAACAGTGTTTAAAAACCGAGGTATGTATTGAACCGTGAGCTAACTGTATTGTTGCATCCCTAATAAACAATCACCTGATGTTAACATACAGGGTGATTCAAAAAGAATACCACAACTTTGAAAATCTGTATTTAATCAAAGAAACATGATGGAACCTTGGGTAATTAATCAATGTGAAGAGTACTTAACAAGGTTTTTCAAAACTTCAGAGCTTCCTTAAATCGATGACAGAAAGAGCTTAGCTCTCCTTTTCTCTTTGCAGAGTTTCGATTTTTTCAAAGTATTCTTTTTGAATCACCCTGTATATGGTTCTTAGCTCAATAAAAGGGTTAATGAAGGACTCCAGCTGGTTGGGTATTTTCACTCAGTAAACAACACAAATGCACACTAGACATGGAACGATAACCGTTTTCAAGATAATATTGGAAAAGTCAAGGTTTTAATACAAAAAAATTTCTCTTATACCATTTCTAAGGTATATGTACTTTTTTTTTACGTTTATTTTGTGTTTTGTTTTTAGAACAGTATTTGCAGCAGAAAAGATATCCAAAGATGCTGTTTTACTGTAAATAAATCAGTGTTTTTGAAACTAATGAAGACAGCAGAAGTCAATGATTCATTTGAATTATTCCAGCCTGATCTCACAAGGAAACGTAAGTATTTTACGTTTTGTCAGTTTTGTGGCTAATTCAGCTCAGTCGTACGAAAATGTACGATTTTAAAAAGGAGGTGTGGCACCCAACCCCACTCCTAACCCCAACCGTCATTGGGTGATGAGCAAATCGTACTAAATTGTACGAATTAGATTGTATGAATTCATACGAATTAGCCACTCAATCAAAAAGTTACGAATTGGGATTTTGTTAATTATTCAGCCTGACATGTTTACTGTTCCAAAATACTTTAAATGTTTCTCAAAATAAAATATATTGTGTTCAAAGGGGAAAAAAGTTTTTGTTTTTACAAACATTTTAAAAGAATATATTTTAGGGCAGTAATCACAATACAGTGAAACTGTGATATTTTTATTCAAGGTTATTATACCGTCAGAATCTTATACCAGCCAATGACTAATGCACACATTGGATTTTTTACAGATGTAAGAATCCAATAATGACACATTGTTATAATATATGGTATGATACCCATTATGACAACTCTTTATTTGGAAGTCAATAACAGATATTTAGGCCAACAAATCTTTAACTTTTACTGAGCCTATAACAAAAAAGCTGTCCCAAACATAGCTGCAGAAAACTGCAAAAATATATATTTTTTCTAAAATAACTTACAAACGGCAACTGATGTCCTCTATTTCTCAAGGTGAATAAATTCCAATGGCTGATGAGTTATTTTCTTAACACGCCAATAGTTATAACATTAAAAATAAGCAATTATCAACCAATATTTTTGGCATGTTTGGCTATTAATTTACAGTGGCCTGAAAATGCAAACTTTTGAAAATGTGTATCAAACCGCAAGTTTAAAATTGATAATGATACATAACATTACATGTAAAATACAAAAACACATGAGGATGGACAATATATGTTCATTCTACTTGACAAACCAAAGAGCAATGGTGGACGACAGGTCGCATGTGTGTTTTTTTTTTTTTCACTGACATGCGCAACTGTGGATCATTTTGACAAAGCAGTCATATGTACGTACACATTTTCCAAAACACATAAGTATACATTTATTTTTTTAAGTATATTATTACAAAGTTTATGAAATTGAATAGAATTATAGAATTGAAATTGAATTGTTTTTTTTTTTTAACTCTATAATATTCATTTACACAAAATCAACCCTCAGGTGACAATTTCACTTCGAAAACGGTGTACAACTTGTTTAAAGCACATAAGTGTATGTGTCCATAAGTTTGAATCTATTGAGCTTCTTATCCTGTATTACTTTGCACCAATCATTCTACACTACCACGCACAGCCAAAACATCTCAGCCAAACTCCATCCTTACTTCTTAGATCCATCTTATACAACTCTTTCATACAATACCCACTACCTTCGGCCCAGACAGCATTAATCAAACTCAGCAACAAACCACATGCAGACTCCAGAAACCATAATAACAGCTTCCATTTCTACTATCCAAGTGCACTGAAAAGTCACAACACTGAAGAAATGACAAAATTTTGAATCACACAGAACCATATTAATTGTTAATATCTCCAGGGCAAACACCGCTGAAACGATGTAACTGGCGTGTAAAACAGAGTGAAGCGTTTTAGCAGATTTGAATGAACGCCTCTGGTTTTATAAGGGCCTTGCGTTTCGATTCGCCCAAAAGTCTTGTTTGTCCTCTCTCAATGAAGTGAATCCTGCTGCTGACAATCTCCGTCATCAGTGGCTTGGTTACTTGTCATTTAGCAGCCGCTTTTATCTAAAGTGACTTCCAGTACAATAATGGCTGTAGTCTTTATTGTCTAACCATTAGCTTTCGATGATATGTAATGAAATGCAGAGTTAATGAGTGTAAACAGCACTGTTTTCAGGCTCGAAAGGAGTGTTGTTTTGTAGTGAAGCATACTGGTGAACGGCACTTGGGCATAGTGCCACTGCTCCAGGTGGAGAGGCTGCTAATCGCTAAGGTGATTCCACAACAAACCCGCCCTAATTTCTGACTCCAAACGTACATTTCGCTCATTCAAATGAGTTTGTTTTCCACATGTGACCTACTTCTGGCAAACGAGCCAAATGCAAACAATTCTGTATTCATTAGTACAAACTGAATAACTTCACACTCATTGCACCTTGAATATTATTATAATTGACATGAATTGGAGTTGCCATTTTGTGATGTAATTTAGAAAAAAAGGAGAGCAGATCTCTGAAACAGAAACACTGACATACTGTGAACGAAACCTCAGAAAATATACAGAAGTTGGTAATGAAAAACTAAATTAAGAATACAAAAGTTGAACATGAACATGATCCTGTATATAATTCACTAATAAATAACCACATTAGAAGACAAAAATCAAACCGTTTTTAACAAATTTAAGCTATTTTGTTTATGAGCATAAATAAATGATGCTTTATACTTTACATAACATTTTTATGCAGGGTATATACAGGAATCAGAGAGAGAAATTCAATACCCTTCAAGACCTTTTTTCTATAGATTTTTTCTATATCTCAAGACCTCTTTCTATAGATTTTAAGGGTACTTTCACACTAGCACTTTTGGTCCACACCCGGGTTCGTTTGACGTCAGAGTACGGTACGTTTAGCTAGTGTGAACGTGTCTTCTGAACTGGGGTGCGCCCCCATGAACTGTACCCTAGTCCACCTGAAAGAGGTGGTCTAGGGTACGATTCACGCAAACTCTGGTCTTGGTACCGCCAACAGTACAACAAACTATATACCTCATAACGTTCATTCGTGCATGTGTGTGAGTGTTTGTGTGTATCACGTACTGTGCCTTGGTGACCAGAGCTTAATTTGTGCCGGAACACGCCGGAACCGAAATCTGATCCGGCACGTCATTTTACCGATCCCCTTTCTCAACCACCCTCCTCCCCCGTCCGCTGTTCACTTTCACTTTCTTCCCCGACTCCCCAGCCCCCTTCACTTTTGTCTGCGACATCCCTCCGCCATACATCGTCAAACCCCCCACCCCCCTCTCCACTTTCATGCGCGACACCTCTCCATCCTCGGGTAACATGCCGGATCCTTTACCCCAATTTGCTCCGGGACCTCGCAATTTACAAATTAAGCACTGTTGGTGACATACGGGACTGAGCCAGGGCAAGTACAGTGATAAAGTCTGCTTGTCTCCTCCAAAAACAGCTTCTGCAGACATCGCATTATTCATTCATTCATTTATTTTCTTTTCTGCTTAGTCCCTTTATTAATTCGGGGTCGCCACAGCGGAATGAACGGCCAACTTATCCAGCACATGTTTTTCACGCAGCGGAAGCCCTTCCAGGTGCAACCCATGTCTGGTAAACATCCATACACTATGGACAATTTAGCCTACCCAATTCATGTCTTTGGACTGTGGGGGAAACCGGAGCACCCGGAGGAAACTCACTCGAACGCAGGGAGAACATGCAAACTCCACACAGAAACGCCAACTGACCCAGCCAAGGCTCGAACCAGCGACCTTCTTGCTGTGAGGCGACAGCACTACCTACTGCGCCACTGTCGCCACATTCCGTTATGTTTTGTTTATAAATTTTTTTGCTTTTTTACCCAGACATTTAAAAAAATATATATTTTAAAGCAGTAATCACAATACCGTGAAACTGTGAAATTTTTATCTAAAGTTATCATACCGTGAGGAACTTGTACTGGCCCATGCCTAATTGTATAATCACAAATTATACTAAATGTAATACCTTGTAACATAGCATCTAAGACTTTTTAATGGCCAAAAATGTATCTAAATTGATTTATCAACTTTTAATTTTTAATTAGCCGGTTTGTTGATTGGTGTGATAAAAATTAGCTAAAAATAATGACTAAGAAAACTGAAGAGATGGTATTTGACCCAAAGTGTATAGGTTACCATTGTCAATTGGTTGTACACGACCATCCTATTACTCAGTCAGAGACCTATAAGTTCTTGGGCATCTACATTCATAGTTCTTTTACATAGAAAACACACATAGAGTGGGTTTGCTCTTGTTTACACCAGAGATTGTATTATTTACAGAGGTTATGTCTTTTTGGAGTTAACAAGAAGCTTATGATGCTGTTTTATAAAGCTGTTCTTGAAAGCATTGTTAGGTATGGTATGGATATGGTATCACAGTGTGGTTTGGCAACCTATCTGTTGGCAACCTATCTCTTCAAAGACAGGATGGAAAATTGTTGGGCATATGATATTTTAATCCTCAAGTTTTATATGAGAATTGTGTCCTCAATCAGGTGGAAAGGATTCTAAATGACCCAACTCATTTTTTGTTTCCACATTATGAACTGCTTTTCTTCTGGTAGGAGATATACCCCTGGTTTCACAAACAAGGTTTAAGGCTAGTCAAGATTAAATTGCATATTTGAGCTGTCTCAATTGAAAATAACTTGCAGTGAGATGTCTTAAAATATGTCAGTGTCATTTTTTGTCTCCAGGTGCACACCCGAAATTATTTTTTCTAAGGCTGTTTTTATAAATGTGGCTTAAATAGCCTAATTTAACTAAGGTCTAGTCCTGGCTTAAGCTAAGCCCTCTTTGTGAAACTGGGCCATAGAGTCCCAAAGAGTGTAGGTTGAACTGATATAAGAGATCCTTTGTACCAGTTTCAGTGGGTTTACTTAACAAGAGTTTATCTTAATTAGCATTATAATTATTGTAACTACTGGATTTTGTATTGTTTTGATGGAATGTCTGCAGCAATATGGTGATGCCACAACAAATTTCCTGTCAAGGACAATAAAGTTTTACTACTAATACTTTTTAAGACCCTGCGGACACACTATTATTAAGGTTATGAAGTGTAAGCATCACACACTGGCGTCTTTATGCTGTATTTGTAAGATTCTTTTCATGAATATTTATTTTATTACGTTACAATTCGCCCACATTTGTTGACATTCAATCTAAAATCGCCTGACAAAATGAATCAATTATTACTTGGCCATAGAATTGAGGTAAAGTTGGTTTTATATTCACACGTTCAGACTTTCTCCTTAATTAAAAAGTATTCTTTGCAAAATTCTAAATAGTGAATTCATATATATAAGCAGCCACCGACAACCAACGTACAACTTCACAGTCAAATAGTGCTAATGTTATTTTGAAGTCATACTCACAACTGATTTCAGACCGAATATTCAAATTAGCCAATCATGGTAAACACTATAGGGAGCGTGTCACAAGTTGTCATGTGCAAATATAAAACCAACTTTACCTCTATGACCATAGACACAATAGGCCTACAAGTTAACAGAGCATTATGTGAGACTTTTCAAAAGGGTACATAGCCACGTCTGGATGATCATTAATAATTGTGTACAATGATAGTTTTATGGCACACATTAAGTAGGCTACCAACGTTTTAATTTACTAACAAACAGGTTTTCCTTTTTACCTCGACTCGAATTTAACACTCAAAGCAGAAGACATGGAGAGACAAAAATAGCCAACATAAAGCCAACATAAAACATCAGTGTAACTGAACGTGTCTTTATGGTAAGTTGCAAAAAAAGTGTTGCTTACTTTGTCAGACGATATATCCTGTCAAACACGCTGGTCCAATTTTCAGACGTCAAGCTACTAGCAAGCAACGTTAATAAGACAACTAAAAGCCTATTCATGTAAACAGCGCCATCTGTGGGTCAAACATTTCTTGACACATTAAAAAATAATCGATTAAAGTTTTTGTTCCATATGCTCATGGTAAAAAAATGTGGGAGAAAATGCTTGTGCTCGTCCATTTTATGGCAGTGAATATAGCTTTAAAATACACAGAATGGCCCTTTATGATATCATGTAGGTTAGCTATTTCAGGTGTACACAATAAAGTTGAAAAACAATAAATAAATATTTAACAAAACAAATCATCTTGACTTTCGTTTTCATCATGACTGCACATTTATGTAACTATAAGCATGGTTGAAACAAACAAACAAACAAACAAAAAACACAAGTTGTGCAGAGAAATGAACACAAAATATAGCCTAATCCATGTACCATCCATGTACCTCTCTGTTGTAAATATAACCTTAATGTTTGTTACAAGTTTTCACTTTCTTTGCAACATAGTAAAGAAATTATTATTATTTTTGTATTTTAGTGTCTAGATTTTAGCGTTTCAGGTTTTATTAATGTTGATTTATAAAAACGCTTCTGCTGTGTGTATTTTCTGAGTGAGTTGGAGTGAAGAGTTTCATGAATGCGCAGACATGCACAAAGATAAACAGCCAAGGTCAGAATTTTCTCAATAATAATACTACAAAACCCTACTGTACATTTCTAGAACACTTGAAACATGTCACGTGGATTTATGCTTTGATACTCTGGCATAAACAATATATGGGAAAAAAATGTAGAGACCACTTAAATATTCTCAAGATTTCTGGATTTATTATGTGTATGGGTATGTGTAAAATGTTGTTGTTTTTTATCCAAATTTCAAATAAGTCATTTAGAGTTTTTTTGTTTTTGTTTTATAGAAAATGACTGGCTTCCCAGTGATGGTTATTGGGTTGCAGCTGGAAGGGCATGTGTAAAAACATATGCTGAATAAGTTGGCAGTTCATTCCACTGTGGCGACCCCTGATTAATAAAGGGACTAAGCCGAAAAGAAAATGAAAGAAATGAATATGTCAGTTTGTCAGAATAATAAATGTTTTGCTTTGTTTAAAAATCAGGGTTATTCCACCAAATAGGTTGACATTTGCATGGAATTGCTCATATATATTATATACACTTGAGTATTTCAGTTTCACTGGATTTACCATTCTTGTTTTATATATATTTTTATACATAAATAATGAGTATCACAATGATATCACAGCATAACTTAGACTTTGCAACAAGAAAATAGCACATTTTTTAGCAAAACAACATCAAGTTAAAATAATCTCTTTTATTCTCTTCCTTCCTTTTTTTCTCCTCAGAGACCACAAAAGTGAAAAGAAGAAAATGAGAAAGAAAGAAAAAAAGAGAGAAACTGAGACAGGGCCCTGCTGTGCAGTGCATCACAGCGCCTCATCATTGGGCTAATTATGATGAGTATTCTCCCTGCAGGCGCGTGGCTGTGGAAATGTACAGGCTTTGTTCTCCCACATCCTGATGGAGCTGATGGGGCATGGCGCGGCGTAGATGAGCAGCCCCCCGAATGTGCCACCAGGCTCTACACATGCAGACACACACACACACACACACACACACACACACACACACACACACACACACACACACACACACACACACACACACACACACACACACACACACACACACACACACACACACACACACACACACACACACACATTTAACCCTGAGCGGAACAGTACACACAATCAAATGCACCCAAACAGCAATGTGTCAAACTCAAATACAGAGAGACACACAAAGGCACAGAAGCAAACAGCTAAATACAGGTAAGCAAACCAAATTGTAGTCAAAGCACTCAGACTGATGAGTGTATTGGAATGCAATAATTAAAAAAAAATCAACTCAGGTTTAGCATTTATAAGCATTTCTTTTGTGTTAGATTTTTCGTTGTACAGTAAATCATTGTAATTTGCATGCTGCATTCAGTATGCCAAAAAAAGAAGAATCATTGTTCCTGGAAGAACACCGTCTGTTTCCTTCTAGAAAATTTAATAATGATAAACATTAAAACAGATTTCACAATTACATTTGTTTGCTATTGTTCTATTATTTGCACTTATCACTGTTCTGTAAAACAGAAAATACTGAAATAAAATTATTATATATTATATAATTATATATTATTATAAAAAAATAATTGTGTTTTATAATTATAAGATTTAAATTTTTATATTTCATTTGAGCTTAATTGATCTACTGAAAAAGATCACTGTATAAAAAAAAAAACTAGTAAATACAGAAAATATTAATGTTGCACTTTTTACTATTACCACTAAAAGATCACTGCTACTAAAGATCACTGTATAAAAAACTAGTGAATTCAGAAAATATTAATGTTGCACTTTTCACTTTTTCACTATTAATGCTGCACTTTTTATTAAATTTAACTTTATTTCATTTAGCAAACATAGTTCACTGTACTTCACTAGAAAAAGCAAGAAAATACAGTAAAAATATTAGCAGTATTTGGCTGATCATTGTGACACATTGTACAATAATATATATTTTTTAAATATTCCATTCAAAATAAGGTTTCACGCCTATTATGATTATTCTTGAAGAACTGGCAAACACTAAATAGATAATTTGCAAAAACAGATAACTCAATTTTTATAAAAACATTTTATTATTTAAAAAAAATAGTATTTTAAAAAAAATGTCTTTAAAAGTATTTGCAATAAAAAACCCAAATGAATATTTATTTATTTATATCACTTTTTGTACATTACATCTTCATATACAGTCAGAATTATTAACTCCCTTTGATTTTTCTTTTTAAAGATTTCCCAAATTATGTTTAATAGAGGAAGGAAATTTTTCAATTTTTCTTCTGAAGAAAGTCTTATTTGTTTTATTTTGGCTACAATAAAAGCAGGTTTTTTTATTTTTTGTTTAATAATTTTTCATGATAAAATTATTAGCCCCTTTAAGCTATTTTTTCCCGATAGTCTACAGAACAAACTGTCGTTATACCATAACTTGCCTAATTAACCTAAACTGCCTAGTTAACCTAATTAACTTAGTTAAGCCTTTAAATGTCACTTTAAGCTGTATAGAAGTGTCTTGAAAAATATCTAGTAAAATATTATTTACTGTCATCATGGCAAAGATAAAATAAATCAGTTATTAGAAATGAGTTATTAAAACTATTATGTTTAGAAATGTGTTAAAAAATCTTTTCTCAGTTAAACAGAAAATGGAGAAAAGAATGAACAGGGGGGCTAATAATTCTGACATCAACTGTATATATATATATATATATATATATATATATATATATATATATATATATATATATATATATATATATATATATATATATATATATATATATATATATATATATATATATATATATATATATATTGTATATATAAAATACAAACAATACCTTAAAAAGATTGTTCTTTATTACAACTATAGTTACATAAACCTTTAAAGCTTTAGCATTGATGTAATCTTTCTATTCTAAAAAGTAAAAAATGTTTTTTTAAGCGGGAAATTTGTCTTTATATTTAGCTCTATAAAAAGTATTTTCCCACTAAAAGAAATTGTACTTTTATGTACTTCAAACTGAAAAGCTCTTTGGTGAACCAAAATGTATTCTTTTTTGGCGTAGTTGTGAAAACCACTTATTGGAACTTTTTAAGAGCATATAATGAATAATGGACCTCTATTTTTTTCTTCTTCACACAGCTAAAGTGTTTTCTTCATAGAGATTTTTTTTTAAGTCTTTGTTAAAGCATTATAAATCGAGAACCAACCTAAAAAAATCAGGCTTTAGACATTATGTCTGAAATCAAAGGAGAAAATAAAAAGACATTAGTGCAAGACTGTGTAACATCAGTAGCAAACTACAATCATGTATAAATCATTTACTGTACTTCATTAAGAGCTAAAGATTAGCTTTGCACACTGCAGCTCTTTGATTGGGGGACATTTTCCATTCTGCATCATGGGTAATGTAGTTGTTCTGCACAAATTCCATTATTAAAGTGCATGTGAAATCAAAATATACAATGTTTACTTTGCTTGTGCACATTATTATTCTTTAGATGAACAATTGATCAGTGAAAGTTAATCCACAAAAAAAAAAAAAAAAAAAATGTTTTGATAATCTTCAATCAAAATCAGTTCATTTGCTTCAGCATTTGGAGTGGCTTCAGCTATATTATTCTTACTATGAGGTAATGATGCACAAAAAGAAAGCCCTACCCACTACTCAATATTCTGTTTCAGTTGGAAATAATCATACTGAACTAAAAATCTCAGCAACTTCCGGTTCACACAGACTGTTTTTAACATAAATTGTTACTGTACCCACATACAGGTTCAATAAAAGCATATAGAGTATAATTGATTAACAACCAATGTTGCCAGATTGGGTGGTTTTGAATTTGATTGTGCAGGTAAAAAATGGCATGGGCGGGTTGACAAAATTTGGGCGGTTTTGAAATGTGAATTTTATATGCAACTTATATAACAAAACATACCTGTGAACTCACTAACTGACCAGTGCATAGCGCAAACTGCGTGGGCCCACCCACAAGAGTAGATGAAGGAAAGTTGTATCAAAATCTGTCTCCCCGGACAAATCTGACTCCCCCTCACGTTCACGCGCATCGCGCAGCGTCTGCAGTTAAACTCACAGCAGTTTATCATGACACTTTTATCGATCATTTTATTCCGCAACTAACAGCAAGAGCAGACATAGAAGCATTGTCTGATTAACAAGCAGCACGGACAAATTTATACCCCGTTTTGAAAGTAAAACATACTCTAACAGGTAGTGTAATCTACACAACAATTCAAGAGTTCACACTTAGCTGATGATTAATTATAAATCTTGTTTGGCATGCTGTCCCGGGAGAGAGCCCTGAGCTCATGAGATCCTCGAGCCCGGGGCTCCCTCCCGTTGCAAGGCGAGAGGGGAGATCGAGCTCAGGTAGATCTCGAGAACTCCCCCATCGTAGTGATTGAAGAGCAAATAGTAGTTCTCTTTAACGAGATACTAGATACTAGATAGTGAGCAAGTCTATAGTGTTGATTAATCAATAACTTAGGTTGCATGTTTTTAATCGGTCGGAGGAAACTGGAGGACCCGAGGAGGGAGAACGTGCAAACTCCGCACAGAAAATGCCCGCTGGTTTGGTAAAGCCTAGAACCATTGACATTCTTGCTGAACAGCGCTAAGCGCTAAGCGCTGGGCCACCGTGTTACCCATCTAAAGAGAGGAGGAGTAGGGGTGGAAGGGGGGATTCTTCAAAGCGAAGATAGCGGTGATATGAAACCTGGGGTATTTATAGTAGCTTAGGGATCATCTGATTGGTGCATGGTGATTTGGATAATGTGGGTCCAGCCGCTAGCAATCATAAGCACGTGATCCTCTCGAAATAAACTTCACTAAGTGCAGTGTGTGGGTGAGTGTTTCGATGTGATCCGGTTATGTTGTGATTCTGTGACTGCTGGTGTTGGTTGCTGTACGGTTAATTTCATTCATTCATTCATTTTCTTTTCGGCTTAGTCCCTTTATTAATCTGGGGTCGCCACAGTGGAATGAACCGCCAACTTATCCAGCATATGTTTTACGCAGCGGATGCCCTTCCAGCTGCAACCCATCTCTGGGAAACATCAATACACACTCATTCACACTCATACACTACGGACAATTTAGCCTACCCAATTCACCTATAGCGCATGTCTTTGGACTATGGGGGAAACCAGAGCACCCGGAGGAAACCCACATGAATGCGGGGAGAACATGCAAACTCCACACAGAAACGCCAACTGACCCAGCCGAGGCTCGAACCAGCGACCTTCTTGCTGTGAGGCGTCAGCACTACCTACTGCGCCACCGCATCACCACGGTTAATTTTGATTGAAATAAATAAAATATTAATCTAATATTTTGGGCGTTATTTTGTGTGTTTGGGTGGGTTTTGGACAGCATTTGGGTTGGAAAAATCAGCTATATATGGCAACACTGTTAACAACATCAGAGCTCACAACAAGTCTGACAACCGGTCTATCATTATATCAATCTGTCAATAGAGTTTAAATCATAGCAAGAACAAACATAGAAGCGTTGTCTGATTGACAAGTAGCCCCTAATTATGTTCCAAAAATTTAAAACGCCAAATAGGACAAATTTATACCCCATTTTGAAAGTAAAACATACTCTAATAGGTAGTGTAATCTACACATTAAGTGCAGTGTTTGGGTGAGGGGCAGGGGCAGTGCTTAGATGCGATCCGATTCTGTAAATGCTGGTGTTGGTTGCTGTAAGGTTAAAAAATTATGACAGTTAGAGTAACTAAGCTCATTTCAATTTAAATAAATAAAAAATTTAATTAAACATTATTCTAATATTTTGGGCATTTTTTGTGCGTTTGGGCAGTTTTTGGACAGCTTTTGGGCTGGAAAAAGTCAGCAATATTTGGCAACACTGTTAACAACATCAGAGCTCACAACAAGTCTGACAACAGGTCTATCATTATATCAATCTGTCAATAGAGTTTATCTCATAGCAAGAACAAACATAGAAGCGTTATCTGATTGACAAGTAGCCCCTAATTATGTTCCAAAGAATTTAAAACACCAAATAGGACAAATATATACCCCATTTTGAAAGTAAAACATACTCTAACAGGTAGTGTACACAACAATAAGTGCAGTGTGTGGGTGAGAGGGGGCCAGTGTTTCAATGTGATTGGGTTGTGTTGTGATTCTGTGACTGCTGGTGTTGGTTGCTGTATGGTTAATTTCGATTTAAATACATTTTAAATAAAATAAAATATTAATCTAATATTTTGGGTGTTATTTTGTGTGTTTAGGCAGGTTTTGGGTTGGTAAAAGTCAGCAATATATGGCAACACTGTTAACAACATCAGAGCTCACAACAAGTCTGACAACCGATCTATCATTATATGATTCTGTCAATAGAGTTTATCTCATAGCAAGAACAAACATAGAAGCGTTGTCTGATTGACAAGTAGCCCCTAATTATGTTCCAAAGAATTTAAAACACCAAATAGGACAAATTCATACCCCATTTTGAAAGTAAAACATATTCTAATAGGTAGTGTAATCTACAAATTAAGTGCAGTGTGTGGGTGAGGGGCAGGGGCAGTGCTTTGATGCAATCCGATTCTGTGAATGCTGGTGTTGGTTGCTGTACGGTTAAAAATAATGACATAGAGTAACTAAGTTCATTTCAATTTAAATAAATAAAAAATTTAATTAAACATTATTCTAATATTTTGGGCATTTTTGTGCGTTTGGGCAGTTTTTGGACAGCTTTTGGGCTGGAAAAAGTCAGCAACATCTGGCAACACTGTTAACAACATCAAAAATCACAATAAGTCTGACAACAGGTCTGTCATTATATCAATCTGTCAAGAGTTTATCTCATAGTAGAACACAAATAGGCAGTAACTTCTGAAATAATGCAGTCCGACATGTTGGACAGCTATGAATCAGTAAAAGCAACAGGTAAACACCGCTCCTGGAGCCGCACACAAACACATAAATGTAAATGATTTAACTGAAACCCACAGTGTGTTTTAATAGTGAGAAAGTAACAGGTGCAGGAGAAAAAACGTCCGCCCTCATCTGAACTTCTCAAAATCCCGAACCGTTTTGTCCTCACCGAATACACAATTTCCATATCATTTACCATATTGTCCTACCCAATGGTGACACGACCAGGCTAATCTCCCCTCCGGTTAACAATCCGAACATTGTGTAGGACAAATATCAAGTGATATCAATGAGCAATTGTTGGCTTATCAAAGGCCCATATGCTTCAAATCAACTCCAGGTGTAAAAAGAGAAAAAGTGGCTCAAGCTTAAGAGCTTATACTTACTTCACCCCATCCTCACAATACAGAGCCTGGGACGTCTTTGTCCGAGGGCCATATTGAGTCAATGGCTTCCTCATAATGACAGAACCAAAGGCACATTCAAGTGCGACACAGTGAAGTTAAGTTTCTCTTTCAGGACTCAATGGGAACAGAGTCCCGTTGGCTCGTGATGGACTACGGCTGCCATTTAGGCAGACATTCGCGCAATGGGAGAGTGAGAGGATTAGGGTGCTTGTGAATGGGATAGACAGCTCTTTGAGTGGCCAGAATATGTGTGTGTGTGTGTGTGTGTGTGTGTGTGTGTGTGTGTGTGTGTGTGTGTGTGTGTGTGTGTGTGTGTGTGTGTGTGTGTGTGTGTGTGTGTTGGGCCCTGGGCTCTCTGTAAGACTTTATGGCAGCTGCCCTCGCTCAGACTCGCGCTTCCAGCTCCTTCTGCCAGGTCTCATGGTTCTGGCCTCACCGTTGGGCTGATTGTTTACAGCTCTCTTCAAAGCCCAGTGAATAAATGCCCATTTTCTCTTGTCCTCCCCTGCTGCTGAGACTATCAAAGCTCTGGAAGTGGCCCGCGAAGGCACAATTTGATTTGGCAAAGAGTGTGTAAACTCACCTCCCCCAAATACATCAAAAACAGCACCAATGCCCAACTTTTACTTCATTCTGTCTTTTTTTTTGTCGGGCATTGTTCAGATCTATTTGGCATTTGCTTTTGAAAGTCTGTGTGGGGCCAGTTTGAGTCGGTTCAATTAAAAAAAGATAATGCTTTTAACTAGAGTTGTCAATTTAATTTAGCGTGATTAATTATGGGGAAAAACACTAAACAATAATCAAACGGCACTATAATCTACAGGAAATACATGTTGCCAGATCACAGAATATTCTTGCAAACTAATTCTTGCACACAACTAACAGATTTAAGGTTTTTTAAAGTTCAAAACTTTTATTTTATATATATATATATATATATATATATATATATATATATATATATATATATATATATATATATATATATATATATATATATATATATATATATATATATATATATATATATATATATATACAGTTGAAATCAGAGTTATTAAACCCCCTTTGAATTATTTTTCTTTTTTAAATATGTCCCAAATGATGTTTAACAGAGCAAGGAAATTTTCACAGTATGTCTGATAATATTTTTTCTTCTGGAGAAAGTCTTATTGGTTTTATTTTGACTAGAATAAAAGCAGAAAAAAACATTTTAAGGTCAAAATTATTAGCCCTTCAAGCTATATATTTTTTTTCGATTGTCTGCAGAACAAACCATCATTATACAGTAATTTGCCTAATTACCCTAACCTGCCTAGTTAACCTAATTAACCTAGTTAAGCCTTTAAATGTCACTTTAAGCTGTATAGAAGTGTCTTGAAAAATATCTAGTAAAATATTATTTACTGTCATCATGGCAAAGATCAAATAAATCAGGTATTAGAAATGAGTTATTAAAACTATTATGTTTAGAAATGTGTTGAAAAAATCTTCTCAGCGTCAAAGAGAAATTGGGGAAAAAAATAAACAGGGGGGCTAATAATTTAGGGGGGTTAATAATTCTGACTTCAACTGTGTGTATGTATATATATATATATATATATATATATATATATATATATATATATATATATATATATATATATATATATATATATATGGGGCGTGTGGATGGCAAACATTAAATTTGTTCTAATTTAACATTTTAACAAGTAAGACTTTTTTTTACAAAATAAGAAAATAATTAAAATAAACACACATATTAAAGAGAAAAAATAGGTTAACAATATTCTATTAAAACAATCTAATGACTAAAATATTGAACACCAAATTATGATTGAATGAAAATATTTATATATATCAAAGATCTGGAATTGGCCCACGAAGGCACAGTTTGATTTGGCAAAGAATGTGTAAACTCGCCTCCCCCAAATACATCAAAAACAGCACTGATGTCCAACTTGTACTTCATTTCAGTTTGAGTTGGTTCAATTAAAAAAAGATAATGCTGTTAACTAGAGTTTTCAATTTAATTTAGCATAATTAAATTCCTTTAAATTAATTCCTTTTATTATTTACATAAAAGGGGCAACGCGGTGGCGCAGTGGATAGCACGTTCGCCTCACAGCAAGAAGGTTGCTGGCTCGAGCTTTGGGTGGGTCAGTTGGCATTTCTGTGTGGATTTTCTCTAGGTACTCCGGTTTCCCCCACAAGTCCAAAGACATGCACTATAGGTGAATTGGGTATGCTAAAATTGACCGTAATGTATGAGTGTGTGTGTTTCCCAGTGATGGGTTGCAGCTGTAAGGGCATCCGCTGCATCATAAAACATATGCTGGATAAGTTGTTGGTTCATTCCGCTGTGGCGAACCCAGATTAATAAAGGGACTAAGCCGAAAATAAAATAAATAAATGAATTACATAAAAAAATACAAAGTAATAATTAAACACTGCTATAATTTATACACGTTGCCAGATCAACCAAAATGTTTTTCCAAACTAATGTCTTACAACTGACAGAATTTACATTATAATTTTAGGCACGGTGGCTTAGTGGTCAGAACTGTCGCCTCACAGCAAGAAGGTCAGTTGTGGGTCAGTTTACATTTCTGTGTGGAGTTTGCATGTTCTCTCCATGATTTCCTCCAGGTTGTCTGGTTTTCCCCACAGTCCAAAAAAACGCACTATAGGTTAATTGGGTAAACATAATCGGCCGTAGTGTGTGTGTGTGTGTGTGTGTGTGTGTGTGTGTGTATGTGTTTCCCAGTATTGGGTTGCATCTGGAGGGGCATCCACTGTGTAAAACATATGATGTAATAGTTGGCGGTTCATTCCACTGTGATGACCCCTGATAAATAAGGGACTAAGCCGAAGGAAAATTAATGAATGAATGAAATATAATTTCATTTGTAATTTAGTTTAATTTTAATTAGCTTCTTTATTAGTTTGAGGGGGTGACACTATTTTAAACTAAAAACGTATGGATGCTATATGGGTATGTGGAAATGTTTGGAGAACAAGCATTAAAATGGTAAATTAAAAGCAAATAATAAATCATTTTTAAAAATAAAATACAGAAAATTATCTAAATAAACACATACTATGAAGGAGAAAAAACTAATATAAATAAGATTTGATTAAAATAATCTAATAACTTGAAAATATTGCATACAAAAATATGATTGAATTAAAATAATTAAATATAAATTAAATATCAAAGCTCTGAAAGTGGCCACAAGTGGATTTTTTTAGGATGGGGTTTCTTGCACAATTGTGTCTAATAATTTTGTATTTACTTCAGCCATATACGTAATTAAATGATAGATTAATTTAGTCGAGCCTATAATTTGCTCCTGAAGTTTCCACAGGATCATCCCGCTGTTTCAAACGTCACTTTTTTCCACCAGTCTGTTTGGCCGAATTGCACTTATTCATCAACCCTTTTAAGACACTCAGGCTGAAGTAACAGGAGTTGGCAGAATTGTTTTTTCTTTCCCCTGCACATCCCAAGGCTTCTTAAGTGTCTTTGTGTGTGCGAAGCTCTTATGAATGCCCATAATCCAGTTTTATTGAGAGAGGCAATTCTGCCTCTCAAAGTAACAACATTAACTGAGATGAATAGAACATCAATGGTGCAAAGAAAATTTGTGGCCCCCATTCAATGGGAATTGCTATGCAGTTTCAATTGGGTAAACATAGATTTCATTTTCCTCCTTCTTTCTCCTCACCGTTTCTGTTTTAACAAAGAGGCCCGGAGATGTTTAAATGGAAATAAATGCAACATGACAGAAACAAATTCGGCAAACGTTGCATATGAAGCAGGTGCATTGCTGATGAAAATGCAGCGAGGGAGAAGGAATGAGGATGGAAGTGGCTCCGCTGGGGCTTTGATCATATTTTTTTTTCTGCTGGAGATCTTTCATATGATGCTGCATCTGTGTATGTGACAGATTGATCTATCCAATGGCGTTCAGGTGAACACTCGTCTTCACAAATCAGATGGCTGTGAGCGCCAGCCAATTCACACTGTTTCTTCAACAGCTGAAACAAACATTTACAGAGTCGTGGGGCGCTTTTGAGTTGCATTTTACAAGTGATGTATTGCTTTGGTTACACAGCCAAATGGATAGCATGAGCAAAAATGATGTACTAATATTGTATTGTATTATATTGTATTGTTTTGTATTGTATTGTATTGTATTGTATTAGGCCTATATTATATTATATTGAAATTGAAGTTATAATATTATGTTATTATTGTCAGTAGAGTAGCAGGATGTTGTATAATATATTATATTATATTATATTATATTATATTATATTATATTATATTATATTATATTATATTATATTATATTATATTATATTATATTATATTATATTATATTATATTATATTATATTAGATTATGCCTATAATTAAGCAGTAAAAAAGTAAAACATTTGTAGGTAATGACCTAAGTACAGTTGTAAGTACAGTTGGAGGAAAATTCAACAGGCCTTTTGACTGTATGTTAACTCATAATGTGTAGGAAAAAAAAGATTACAGTATATACAACATATTTTTTTGTACTAAAGAAAAGTTATTATAGTGTCCTTAGCAACAGAGAAAATAATAATAATAATAATAATAATAATAATAATCAGCAAAAATAATATTATAACTTAACTGATTCAATGCTTGTTGATTATTATATTATTCATTCATTAATTTTCTTTTCGGCTTGGTCCCTTTATTGATCTGGGGTCGCCACAGCGGAATGTACCACCAACTTATCCAGCATATGTTTTACGCAGCGGATGCCCTTTCAGCTGCAATCCATCACTGGGAAACACCCATACACTTTCATTCACACACATACACTACGGGAAATTTAGTTTATAGCACATGTCTTCGGACTTGTTGGAGAAACCGGAGCACCTGGAGGAAACCCACGCGAACACAGGGAGAACATGCAAACTCCACACAGAAATGCCCGCGACCTTTTTGCTTTGAAGCGACAGCGCTACCCACTGCGCCACCCTATATTATATTATATTATATTATATTATATTATATTATATTATATTATATTATATTATATTATATTATATTATATTATATTATATTATATTATATTATATTATATTCAACACGGTGGCTCAGTGGTAAGCACTATTGCCTCACAGCAAGAAGGTTGCTGGTTCGAGTCCTGGCTGAATCAGTTGCTGTTACAAAAGCAGTTACAAAAGCATCATCCCAGAAAGGTCTAGTCCTTTAGGAGCAAAGAAGGGCCAAGGACCACCAGTTGGCCAAGAAATAAGTGAGAAAATGATTGAAATGTTTAAAAACAATGTTCCTCAAAGAAAGATCAGAAGACATTTGGATATTTCAAGTACCACAATACGTAGTTACATCCACAAATGCTAGTGAAAACTGTACTGTACCAAAAGGAAGCCCTATGTTAACAGTGTCCAGAAGTGCCGTGTTGGGGTTGTATGTTATGTTATGTTATGTTATATTTTATGTTATATGTTATGTTATAAGGAAAACTATGTTTTAATGATACAGTTGAAGTCAGAATTATTAGCCCCCCTGTTTATTTTCCCCCCCAATTTATGTCTAACGGAGAAAATATTTTTTCAAACACATTTCTAAACATAATAGTTTTAATAACTCATTTGTAATAACTGATTTATTTTATCTTTGCCATGATGACAGTAAATAATATTTAGATATTTTTTAAGACACTTCTATACAGCTTAAAGTGACATTTAAAGGCTTTACTAGGTTAATAAGGTTAACTAGGCAGGTTAGGTTAATTAGGCAAGTTATTGTATAATGATGGTTTGTTCTGTAGACTATCAAAAAAATATATAGCTTAAAGGGGCTAATAATTTTGACCTTAAAATGTTTTTTTTTTTTTTTTTTATTAAAAACTGCTTATATTCTAGCTGAAAAAAAAAAAAAAAAAAAACGAGACTTTCTCCAGAAGAAAAAATATTATCAGACATACTATGAAAGTTTCCTTGCTCTGTTAAACATCATTTGGGAAATATAAATATATATATATATATTTAAAATATATAATATTTTATAAAAAATAAGCAGTAAAAATGTTGTAAAATCTGTCCTTAACAATGAAATTTGTAGTTTACAAATTTTACTGTAAGTACAGTTGGAGGAAAATTCTAGAGGCCTTTTGACTGTGCTAACATCTAATGTGTAAAACATGATTACAATATACACAACATATTTTAATATACTAAAGAAAATCAAGTTTTTATAGTGTCCATAGCAACAGAGAAAAAATATTTTAAATAAACTGACTCATTCAATGCTTGTTAATCTAAAGTAACATAAATTATTCTGACTACCAAACAGCCCTATTGTTATGTATAATGTAATGTAAGTACAGTAAAAGGAAAGTGCAGAAGGCTCTTGAAAATGTAGTGTATGTGTTTGTGTGTGTGTGTGTGTTTGTGTGTGTGTGTGTGTGTGTGTGTGTGTGTGTGTGTGTGTGTGTGTGTGTGTGTGTGTGCGTGCGTGCGTGTGTGTGTGTGTGTGTGTGTGTGTGTGATTCAAGAGTCAAGCATGCAGAAGGCCATTCAGTACCAGTGTGTGTAAAGACCTGCGATTCGTCTCTGAGGAACGAGACTCTCGCTCAGGCTTAGACTCCCAGAAGAGTCCAAACCACAGCGCTTTAAAAGCCAGGCTTCTGCTCTAATGGCTCACAGGTGGCCTGCTGCTGCTTTCTTACTACCTGGAACAAAGAAAAATATCAAATGTTTCAGAAATATTGAATTGAGGTTAATGGGATGGTTCACCCCAAAATAAAAATCCTGCCATCATTTACTCGCTTGCATGATTTTCTTTCTTCTCGCTCTAAAGTGTTTTTTTGCATCGATGCCGTAGAAGGATAATTTTTGTGTCACTGAATAATCTGTGAGTGGAAAGTTATGAAGGCGAGACGCTGCTGGCAAAAGCAGGTTTTCTTTTCATGCACCTGTCAACTTTGAGATTTTGGGCTTTGGATTTTTTTTTTATGTGGCTTTTATAAATTTGTCACTCTTTATGAATTTGTGATTTCATTTACAATTAATATTTTAAAAACCAAATTTCTCAAATAGTTTTTCAGTAGTTTCTGAATTATAGAAAGAGGGGAAAAAAATCAAGAATTTTGAACCCTGACTCCATCCATTCAGATTTTAATGTTAAAATGTATACAATAAGATTTAGCATTTAAAAAAAAATACATTTCTATATGTAATCAGTAAACTGTGGTAATAGCTTTACTGCAAATAAAAGTCAGTATCACTTTATTTTGATGGCCCTTTTAACGCATTTTGTTGAAATTAAGTTACATTGCATCTACATGCCAACTAATTCTCATTAGATTATAAGTAGACTGTTAGGTTGGGGTTAGAGTTAGTGTAAGTTGACATGTACTGTACTTGCAAAGTTTCTTATACTGTAGTCAGTAAATGTCTGTTGAAGGAGCATATCAGCAGATATTAAGCAGACTGTCTACTAATATGAGAAGTAATAGGCATGTAGTTGCAATGCAACTTTTAGTCAACAAAATGTGCAATAGGGACCATCAAAATAAAGTCTTACCAAAAAGTCTTTAATCAATAAGCATTTTCTTAACATACACAAATATTGTTTTAAGAAATACAATCTCAAAATAAAGTGTTTTTCTTAAAACAAGCAAAAAAGTCTGCCAATGGAGTGAAGTAAATAATCTTGTTTTGTGTTTTGACAAAATTGATTTGCTTACCACATTGGCAAAATATTTTGCTTGTTTTAAAGAAAACAAAATCACTTCATTCTGGTATATTATTTCTTAAAATAAGACCATATTTTTATTGCTTATCTAGAAAATGCTTCTTGATTTAAAATCTTTTAGATATTTGGACTATAAATAAGACAAAAAAAAAAAAAGTGTATTAGTTACTTTTTTACCCCGTTCACCTGCAGTGTCTTGCATTTAAAAAAAATCTTTTTCTTGGAATGACGAAGATTTAAAAAGAGCTTTCTTTCACTATACATTTGAGAATTCTTTCCCTATTAAAATGAACTTTCACATTCTCATTTTACAGCTGAAAATATATTTCAGTTGTGTATTAGTTTTTAAACACAACAATGTCTATGTGTAACTGCAGTTGAACATTTAATATTAACTGTTTAGTTCTGCATATTTTGCTTTAGTTAAACGTTATTTGTACTAATCAAATCCTTGCTGAATAATTTATTTCAAAGCTTACTGTAAGTTGACACACAGAAAACTATTTCACTGACACCAAACCTTTGAAGGGGACTGAACCTTTCTATGCAGAAAATACATTTGCAACATAAAAATAAACATAACATGAAGAAATAAACAAATACTGGATTAAAAATGTCACAAACAAAATAACACACAAACATAAGCGAAACAAAACAACACAAAAGTGAAACAAAACACAAAAGAAAAGATAACAAAACAACACATAAAAAGAAACACCAAAACAAGCTTATTTATGGCTGAATTCCCCACTTTAAGCAATATTTATTTACCACCGAAAATATGCTTCACTTGTATCTGACTATAAACTTAATTTGTTTTAATCATTCATTTCAACTAAATTTAATTGGATTTTCATTTTAAACAAATCCTTGCTGAATAAAGCTACTGTACACTCTCAGAAATAAAGGTACGCGAGCTGTCACTGGGGTGGTACCTTTTCAAAAGGTACAAATTTGTACCTAAAAGGTCCATGTTAATACTTCAAGGGTACATATTAGTACCTAAAAAGTACAAAAGTGTTCCTCTTTAATTTTGTAGGTACTAATATATACTTTTGAGGTACCAATATGGAACCTTTAAGTACAAATGTGTATCTTTTGAAAAGGTACCACCCCAGTGACAGCGCATGTACCTTTATTTCTGAGAGTGTATTATTCAAATCACAAATAATAAACTAAATCTTACAGACTCTAAACCTTGAACTTGTATGTTTCTAAACAGAAATTTATTTAATACCATAAAAAAGCACTGCAATAAAACTTTCCCAAAGTAAAAAAAAAACAATACAGCAACAACAAAACAAAGGCTATTTTTCTTTGCTCTACTTTCTGTTTAAGCAGTATATTTATATTCCACATTTATTTGAATTTCAGTTTTTTAAACAAAACAAAAATAAAAACATCTTAGAACCTGAACTTTTCATTTCGACAGTTTTACCTCTCCCAGTTTCATTTCAGTTGCACTCTACGCTTATGTGACCCGCATTAATAACATTTCATCCCATCTCAGCCATAACCAAATCAGCATGGACCGTAATAATTGAGATAATAAACATAACAGAGCTGATTATCTCTTGTTCCTCCAGATATCATTGCTGCTCATTTCAATCTAAATGCAGAAGCTGAATGGGCCCAAGAGGAGCCATGTGTTACCAGTGCTGGGGCCGCATCCCGCCAGCGTTATTGGTCCGGTCTGGTCGTGAGACTGTTATTAGGGCCACAGGTGTGCCATTCTCATTCCCATCATTAAGTAGGGGCTTGGCACTGATAGGTGCTCGCTTTGGCCGCACAATGGCTGCCGCAGCTGTCAAAACACATTATCTGTGCAGCTTCCCCATCTCCAGTCTTCAGCTTGTACCATAAACCATGCTGTAATTACTCAACTGGACAAGCGGCTTGGCCTTTCCCACAGGAGAGCACACCTGAGGGACGCCATGCCTGTTGGAAGAGGTGGGGACACTGCAACAGTTGGCCATTTTGTCAAGGTCTCTTTTCCTCATTGTAAATAATAAATGAGAGAAATGTTTTTTTTGCCAATGCATTGCTTGTTTGTAGGGGAGACTTGAGGTACTGTATAAAACATATATCAGCTGGGACCTTAAGTTCAATAGACATCAAAAAACAAGTCAAAAATGCTAATTGATTTGATGTAAAATGTCTACCTTGATGTCAAAATTGGGGGGGGTTGGTGAAATTCCGGGAGTTTTCCAGGAGATAGAAAAAAGACGGAGATGGGTCTAAAAAAAGACTCCTGGGAAAAACGAGAGTGTTGGCATCAAAAGTAGTTCAAATGCATTGTAAGGATAAACATCAGTGTACATTTGTCATTTAAACTTTCAGATTTGTGAATTGCGAGGTCCCGGAACAGATCGGGGTAACGGATCCGGCATGTTACCTGAGGATGGAGAGGTGTCGCGCACGAAAGTGGAGAGAGCGGCGATGGCGGAGGGGTGTCGCGAACGAAGGACGAAAGTGAAGAGCGGGGGGTTGTCGCGGACGAAAGTGAAGAGGGTTGGAGAGTCGTGAAGGAAAGTGAAAGTGAACAGGGGATGGGGGAGGAGGGCGGTTGAGGAGGGGGATCGGTAAAATCAGGTGCCGGATCAGATTTTAGAGGTGCCGCATCTGGATCTGGGGTGTTCCGGCACAAATTAAGCCCTGCTTTTATGTCATTATTTCAGCCGGATCTCATGAGAAAACGTAAGTATTTTACGTCTTGTCAGTTTAGTGGCTAATTTATACGAATTCATACAAGTTCAGTCATAGGAAATTGTATGATTTTAAAAAGGAGCAGTGGCACCCAACTCCACCCCTAAACCCAACCGCCATTGGGTGATGAGCAAATCATACTAAATTGTATGAATACATACAAATTAGCCACTAAATCAAAAAGTTACAAATTGCCTTGAGATTGCGTTGGTTATTTTGGTGTTCAAAGGGGATAAATGTGTGGATGTCAAATAGACGTAAAGGTTTTGATATCAAACTGATTGGAATTACATGTTTTTTAAATGCCTATTTGACATCAAGGTGCCCACTGGGATCCTGAGATACTGTATAATAAAAATTTAAATTTTAAAAGTGTGCCAAACATTCTCAAACTGCAACCAAAACAAAACAAAACAAAGACAAATGTTCACAAAATGCTATCCAAAGCAAAATACAACAAAGCAAAACAAATAAAATGGTCTTAAACTGCAACAAGAACAAAATATACAGAGACAAACATTTTCAAAGTGCAAGGAAATTAAGGCACAACACAGTCAAATCAAATAAAAATAAATACAAAGTCTGACAAACAGGAAGAGACTGTTAGCATTTACCTTTGTACAGATGGTCAGTTGTTGCTTCCACTGAAGCACAAGATGCTCTTTGGATCACTCTCAAATCATGTGGAGTTCATACAGATTCAGAGCTGCTGTCATCAAAACAAAACTGCAACAATGCTTATAATAAAATTAACAATGAAAAACAATTGCATTTACTGTACATTTGTTGGAGAAACAAATCCTTTAAATCTCAGATTCCCAACTGAACAATCTAAACCAGGGGTGCCCAATTCAGTCCTGAAGGGCCGGTGTCCCACAGAATTTAGCTCCAACTCCAATCAGACACACCTGAACCAGCTAATCAAGCACTTAGTTATTTTTCTAGAAGCTTCCAGGTAGAGGTGTCGAGTAAAGACAGAGCTGAACTCTGCAGGACATTGCTCCTCCAGGAACAAGTTTGGGCACTCCTGATCTAGACAATAAAAAAGTTTGACATTCGCAAAATGCAAAAACTAAACAAAAGTAAGTCTTATTATTTTGCTTTTGTTTTACCTATTTTCTGGAATGATTATTCACCGGATTCGAACCCCGTTGTCATGGTCAATTCAGCTTCGCATCCCAAGTCCATCAGTGTGCATGGCAAACTACTAGGCAAACAGGTAACAGCGGAAAAGTTGTCCATACGGAGGTAAGCGATCAGCTGGTAGCGATAGAAGGAACAGAAGCCGTCTGCGGCTTCATACCGCCCTGTAGCGTTCATGCTACCTCTGGCTACATAATTCGCACTCTCCAGAAATGTAGACAGGGGTACGTATCCTCAATGAGCCTGTGTTGACTAAAGGCTGGTTTATACTTTTGCGTCGAGTGATCTGCGTGACCCACAGCGCCTGCCTTGCGAGTAGTCGTGCATTTATACTTCTGCATGCTGTTTGTGTTGCTCTGCAATAGTTGTTAGTAAAACGTTAACTGGCAGGGGGTTTTTATGTTCCTCTGTGTCGTTTTCTCACGGGTGTTTTGTGTTTTCTGAACGCTACCTTAATATACAAGTAGCTCAAACTCGCTCATTCAAAGATGGGAACTGGCAAAAGTGCAACAACTTTAATCATAAAGTAAACACAAAACAAAAGTTTCCATCAGAAGTTCATTCATGGGACTCGACACTTGTAAACACTCGCTCCATTGGGCTCACAGCTCTCAGCACCGCTCACACTCATCACAGCTACCAAACTGACCAATCACAGAGCTTGCGCTACGTGTCGTTGCGACGTGTAGTTACATTTTTCGAGAGGTGCACATCAGTTGGCGTCAGCCACGGCGAGGGCTATATGACCATGCATATAAATCAGCCTTAAATGAGATGAGATGAGAAGAGTCAAGACAAAAGACATTCTTAAAGCCCAACCAAAGCAAAGCACCGGAAAAGCAAAACAAACAACAATTATGACGTAAACAAAATTGCCTTAAAGGGTATATTTTATCACAATTTACTCCAAACTTTTATGAGTTTCTTTCTGTTTACACAAAACAGAATTGAAGGATGTTGGAAAACAGTAACCACTGACATCCATAGTAGGAAAACTAATACCATGGAAGTCAATGGCTACTGCTTTCCAACAGTTTTTTTTTTTTTTTTTGATATATCTTGTTTTGGGCGACATAGTGGCTCAATGGTTAGCACTGTTACCTCACAGCAAGAAGGTCGTTGGTTCGAGTCCCGGCTGGGTCAGTTGGCATTTCTGTGTGGAGTTTACATGTTCTCCTAGGGTTGCACGGTTGCCACTGTAGTTTGTAAATGGTAGTATCAGCATTAACGGTCTATCTACAATTTATAATGTTGCATGTCACTAAAATGCTCACACAATTGTGCAACAATAGACCATTTTATTTGAATAGTCTGTGGAGCCCTTTAAGGTTGTACGTTTTCTGATGTTTCAAACGCACACCTGAATCGGTTCATTTCTGTTCTTGTCAGTATGATTTAGTAGCTACAACAACCACAGCAATCTCTTAAAAAGAACGACTCACAAAGTAAAATTTTTAATTACTTTGGATTGTTACCTGATAAGACTGAAAAAAAAAAAACAATAGATGAAAAACCCAAAATAGCAACAGGAAACATTGAAACAATTTTTGACCAACTTATAGAGCCTAATTTGGTTGGAAAAATGCTTTTTTGGTAACATTTCATTTGGTATAATTGGTATCGTTAATGTATTTTTTGTTGGTCAGTTATCTACAAAATAAACAAAAAGAATGAATAAATTTTAAGTGAAGTGACGTGCAAATAATACTTATTTCAATAATAAGGGAATTATGAATTAACTTCAAGTATTAGAACATATAAAATATAGTATTCCTGATATTTTTCTTTATAATTTGAGTTATGAATTACAGTATCGCAATACTATTTGGTATCGTGATACTTCAGCTGGTATACAGTAGTATCATAAGGTGAATTAATGGTATTGCGACATCCCTATGTTCTCCCGTGTTGGCATGGGTTTCCTCCGGAAGCTCCGGTTTCCCCCACAGTTCAGAGACATGCGCTATAGGGGAATTGAATAAACTAAATAGTAGTGTATGTGTGTGAATGAGTGTGTATGGATGTTCCCCAGTACTGGGTTGCAGCTGGAAGGCCATCCACTCTGTAAAAC
Source organism: Danio kyathit (assembly GCA_903798195.1). Taxonomy (NCBI): domain Eukaryota; kingdom Metazoa; phylum Chordata; class Actinopteri; order Cypriniformes; family Danionidae; genus Danio; species Danio kyathit. The sequence continues at coordinate 40,519,269 of LR812537.1, read as the reverse complement.
ATATGCTGGATAAGTTGGTGGTTCATTCCGCTGTGGCGACCCCTGATGAATAAAGGCACTAAGCTGAAGGAAAATGAATGAATGTCTTGTTTTGTGTTCATTAGAAGGAAGGAATTCAAACATGATAAGTGAAGCATGAGTAAATAAAATTTTTGAGTGAACTATTCCTTTAAATCTCACACCCCCAACTCAACAAACTGGGAAAAATAAAAGCACAATGCGACGTCTTGCGACAGATTGAATCGAGTCTTGATGTTTGGCTGTGATCAGACCTGAGACAACTTCACATGGGACCTCATGAATGGCCTCAGTGTTGTGCTCGTTCCCCAACAATCTGTCCCACTATAATATCACAATGCGCTAAACATCTAGAATGACCATTGAAAAGAAAAAGCTAAGAAATCAAGAGGATGAAAGACGCCCCTTCATAATTCGAGCCTTTTCTTTGAGAGAATATCTGACCCCCGCTGACCCGCAGGCCACGTCAGGGTCCCTCGCTGGACCGCGGCATCTGTGTGTTGGTCTGTCCTGCCCTTGGGGGACAGCGGTGGCCCTCAGACAGAGGAGAGCAGCGGTGGACGTGTTTAATTGCATACTCCACCCTGTGCCCTTGTTTCGGGGCAGTGGCCTGCTTTCATGCTGAGGGCAGTTCTCATGGCCCTTGCTCATTTCCCATCTCTCCCCAGGGGCCCCACACAGATTTCTCTGTTCACTGGAGACAGGAGACCATCAGCCAGGTGAAATAAAGATGGCAGTGAGGGAGGGGCGGAGGGAGGGGTGTTGGGCTGGTTTATGCGGTGGTGTAAGTGTGTTACAGATTGAGAGCTCTCTGCCAGAAGCATCTGCCCTCAAATTTGCCACTAAGGGCAAACTGCAATGCCAAAGTCATTGCATGATCTGAAAGGTCTGTCTTGCACAAGCTTTACTGAAGGACTTTATACCGAGGAAATGTCTGTAAGATGGTGCAGTACATTGTAAAAATCTGTTAATTAACCGTTTCCGTCTTTTATGATTCACATGTTTTCCGTTTATTAAAGGTGCAGTATGTACGTTTAACAGCTAGGAGTTGAACTAGGTATTGCATTCCTGGACCAAAACAAACACAAGCGCAGGTTGCCAGATTGAGGACCAACAAGGCTGATTTAAACAGTGTTCTAAATAAAAGCAACGCTAGCGATAGAAGGAATATTTTCCATATTAAAATGAGTTTTTTTTTCAAACCGACTCCTCGAATTTATATTTTAGAAACGGCTTCTATTTCTTGCAGCAACTGGCAATGATCACCTCAGGTACACCTCATGTGCTTTATTCAGTGTTAAATGCTAACAATGTGAGTTTGAATGCCATTTTACAGGACATTTATTGCCATAATACTGAAAGCAGCAGCAGATAGTTCATTTGAAATTGAACTTCAGAACTGTGACTCAAAACCAACACATATCAGTGATTCAGCATCTATATTTAATAATGTTAAAGAGGTTTAATATGTATTCATTAGATTATAAACCTTACCATTTCGTGAGTGAGTGCATATTCTGTGCTTCTGAGCAGCTGTATTTAAATTTCTGTCTTGTTTCGGCTTGTGCAAACAGCCAAATTGCTTATCACTGCAAATCTCATCACGTAGCGTGTTGTTAGGACACGGGGTTACAATGTAACCTGCATACCTAATGTTTACATTAGTAATATATTTATATTATTTGCTAATTAATAACCTCATGTGGAACTCTAAATCTGTATCTCATTTCAGATTCTGCTATTGTCCACCGGTCACGGACGCATTCTCTGAGAGCTTTTCTGAATGAATGAATAAAATAAGCGATTTTTCCACCAAGGCAACACGGGTTGCTGAAATATTTGGCTAATGTGGCAGTGGGCGGGTTAAAAGAACCAAGACAAAGACAGCGTTCTGGCACGGAAAACACATTTTCAAAGCAGAATATCTGACTTCAGCATTGTTTTTCAGATAAACAAGAATGTTCACTTAGCATGTTTCTTAAATATCTGCACATAGTATGGTATTTTTATGCTTTAGAAGAGTCAAAAACTTACATACAGCACCTTTAACTGCATTATGGGACCTTGATCTGTGCTCTGTGAACGTTTTAGGTTCAACTCTGCAGACTAACAACTTTAATTGATGTTTCAGTCAACAATGCAGTATACTGTATTTAAAATAATGTATCAAGAGTTCAGATGCAAAAACCCATTTTCATCTAAAATTTTCATCTAAAATTATAATTTTTCTCAGCCTTATGTTTATGATCAGTTATTTCATATTAAAGGCAAATAAAATAACCTATTCTTTGCCATAAAATTGGAATTACTGAACAAACACACTGAGCCTGCATGAGACAAATTCTCATTTTAGAAGAAAATGTCAGAAGACACTTAGAGGTTTTTGCATCTGAACCCTTAAACTATTTATTACCAGGTTTTTATACAGTAATTTACAATATAGACAATATATCACTTTAAACTGAAAAACAAAGCAAACAAAAGTCACTTTTCAAAATTTTCAGTTGTTGGAGGAAAGATAAATTGGCTCATAATGCAATTCAAGGTCCCATAATGCAATTAAAGAATAAATAAATAAAAAAATAAATAATAATAAGATAACACTTTATTTTGATGGTCCATTTGAGTATTAGTAGACTGTCTGCTTAATATCTGCTGATATGCTCCTTCAACAGACATTTAACTGACTATAAGAAACTTTGCAAGTACATGTCAACTTACACTAACCCTAACCCCAACCCTATATCCCCAACCTAACAGTCTACTTATAATGTAATGAGAATTAGTTGGCATGATGCCAAATTAACAGTTTTCTGTATTTATTATTGGTATGTTACATTAACTTATACCAATAATAAATACAGAAAACTGTTAATTTATAGATTTTTATACAGTCTAAGAAAACAAAACAGAAAACAATGAAGGTGCTCAAGAAAAATGAACAAATGAAATTTTTCACATTTAATCTATAAAATGTAATACCACTATATCTACTACTACAATTTTCATGTTACTACGTATTAGTATTTATTCTATTACAGTTTTTCCCAATTGTTTACACACAATTACTTGTACTTCAGACACAATGACTACAACATGTAACTGATGCACCAACCCCCTGAACCAATTCTGCTAAACTACAAGCACAATTCCTGCTCTACACTCAAATTGCATATTTAAAACACACTTTTTTCAAAACACTACACACAATTCTGTGCATTTGGCACAATTTTCATGCAGAAAATCTCTTGTTTTCACAAGGAACACACTGTCATTCACAATTGTAAAGTCAGTTGTGCTACTTTGCATACTAACTCATCACATGGGTAAACACCTGTCAAACATAATGGCAATTTCGAAATCAGAGCTCATCTCATATTTTCCATTTCTCAATCCTATTGAGGAATTTTTTTCTGCCTGGGGATGGAAAGTGTTTGACCGAAATCCACACTTTTTTTTTAATTAATTAATTTATTTTTTACTCTAATTATTCTGTAAATATGTCTGTTGATGGCATATGTAGACCACGTTATGTGCAACTTTGTGTTGGTTGGGATGAACAACATGTACACCATGTTTTTGTGGGAAAAATACAGTAAAATATATTAGGTACCGTGTATTTGTGTGTTTTGTATAAAAATATTATTCTGAAATATTTTACAATGCACTTATGTAGGCCTGTGTACTGTCTGTAGTAAGTGTAACACTGAACAAAAAAGCCTTACAGCTAGTCATTATGATGAATGGAGAAGAAGTGGTCATAGTGTGTTACATTAAGCACATCAGTGTTCAACTGTTCTTATAAATGTCTATTGATGTGATGGTTTGTGTGTGTCATTTGAAAACAAAACACCATTTTGTGAAGAAATCACATTGTTTTGAATGTAAAGTTTGATTTTGCAGGAGAATTGAAGGGTTTTGCCCAATGTGTGTGTGTTTTGTGATCTGTGTGTAGAGTTCTGACAATATGAGACATGCTTTCAGAAAATGTGTGTAAACAATTAGGAAAAACTGTAAGAACTAGTTTTTATTTATTAGTTACGTTTTTTGGTAACACTTTACAATAAGGTTATATTAGTTAATGTTAGTTGATGCATTCAAACAATGAACAACACATTTATTACAGTATTTGTATATGTTAGTTAACGTTAACGAAAATACATTGTTAGTTCATGTTAACTTACTGTGCATTAATTAATGTTAACAAACATGAATTTGAATGTTAATAGTGCATTAGTAAATGTTGAAATATGAATAATTTATTAACATTATTAGTTCATGTCAGTAAATACATTAATGAAACCTTATTGCAAAGTTTGACCCTTATTTCTTTTTTTAATACTATGGTCTTGTTCACTAGACACCAGTAGCTGTTAAACAGATTCTAGTTCTTATTCATTAGATATCTAATACATAAATAATAGTAGTTATTTATTATGTACCAGTACCTACAGTATTACAACCTAATATCTTTAGCAATTATTACCAGCAGCCATTACTTTATTCTAAATATTATAAAATCTAATTTTTGCCATTGAATACTATGGAGATCTGTCTTTTAAAAAGTCAACTATTCAGTTCTGACTGCTATGTATTTAATGTGTGACTAGTACATTGTTTTATATACTAATAGTTATTCAATAGGTAGACAGTATTAATATTACTAAATCACTGGTACTAATACTTGACACTAACACCTATAAATAGATACCGGTTTTTATATTAAAAAAATATAAGATACAAGTATTTATGTGTATTACATACCTGTTATATCAAAGTTTTAAAATATGCTTTAAACTGATCCTATTTCACAATAGTTGACATTTTTGTATTGTAAAATACACTCACCGGCCACTTTATTAGGTACACCTTACTAGTACAGGGTTGGACCCCCTTTTGCCTTCAGAACTGCCTTAATCCTTGGCATAGATTCAACAAGGTACTAGAAATATTCCTCAGAGATTTTGGTCCATATTGACATGATAGCATTAAGCAGTTGCTGGAGATTTGTCAGCTGCACATCCATAATGTGAATCTCTCTTTCCACCACATCCCGAAGGTGCTCTGTTGGATTGAGAACTGGTGACTGGGGAGGCCATTTAAGTATAGTGAAATCATTGTCATGTTCAAGAAACCAGTCTGAGATGATTCACTCTTTATGACATGGTGCGTTATCCTGCTGGAAGTAGGCATCAGAGATGGGTACACTGTGGATGGACATGGTCAGCAACAATACTCGGGTAGGCTGTGGTGTTGACATGATGCTCGATTGGTACTAATGGGTGCAAACTGTGCCAAGAAAATATCCCCCACACCGTTACACCACCACCACCAGCCTGAATTGTTGATACAAGGCAGGATGGATCCATGCTTTCATCTTGTTGATACCAAATTCTGACCCTACCATCCGAATGTCACAGCAGAAATCCAGACTCATCAAACCAGGCAACCTTTTTCCAATCTTCTATTGTCCAATTTTGGTGAGCCTGTGTGAATTGTAGCCTCAGTTTCCTGTTCTTAGCTGACAGGAGTGGCACCCGGCGTGGTCTTCTGCTGCTAGCCCATTCGCCTCAAGGTTAGACATGTTGTGTATTCAAAGATGCTCTTCTGCATACCTCGGTTTTAACGAGTGGCCATTCTCCTCTGACATCAACAAGGCATTTACACCCACAGAATTGCCACTCACTGGATATTTTCTTTTTCGGACCACTCTCTGTAAACCCTAGAAATGGTTGTGCGTGAAAATCCCAGTAGATCAGCAGTTTCTGAAATACTCAGACCAGACCATCTGGCAACAACCATGCCACGTTCAAAGTCACTTAAATCACTTTTCTTCTCCATTCTGATGCTCAATTTGAACTGCAGCAGATCGTCTTGAGTGCATTGAGTTGCTGCCATGTGATTGGCTGATTAGAAATTTGCGTTAACGAGCAATTGGACAAGTGTACCTAATAAAGTGGCCGCTAAGTGTATAGCAAACATATATTAATTTAAAATATTTATTATAGTAGAATTTACTAATTATTATTATTATCTTCTTTTATTTAATAGAGATTTAACACTGAAAAATCATGATTTCTACTAAATCTGGCAAAATCCAGTCATATTAAAGATGCGTTATATGAAAACAATTATAAATCTTCTGTTGTTTTTCCAAACAGATTTTCTAATCTCATTTAAAAAAAAAAACTTAATTTGTAAAATATGTAGAAAAAGTAATATCTGCAAGAATAGCCTTTTGTATTTCTTTTTAATATATTAATGGAAGTTTCCACAGTCTAATGTGAGCTGTGTCTTCTGATATACAATCAAAGCATTCCTGAAAGTCTTTATCTCTCTACAGTCTGTGCACCTGTGGCTCTGGGATATTTTCTGTACAATTTAATTCTGCGATAGTCGCTGGCTATTGCTTATCAAGCAGAGGCCTGGATGTTGTGTATGTGTGTGTGTGTATGTGTGCATGGTTCCTGGTCTGGACAGGAACTGGCAGCGCGCCATGCTCTGATGGCCAGCCGGACCAGGTGCGCAGAGCCCAGGTGTGCTTCTATGAATAACACAATGAGCCAGTGCAAACACACAAGGAGAGAGAGAGAGAGAGAGAGAGAGAGAGAGAGAGAGAGAGAGAGAGAGAGAGAGAGAGAGAGAGAGGGAGGAAAAGAAACCATGCAAACAGACAAAGCATAGTGTCATCGCTCACCTGTTGAACACCTGCGACGTGCTGTCCAAAACACACAGATACATATTTCAAAAACCCATTCTAAACAGCCCAGCATTATTCATCTCTGTTTACCGTGTTATGAATGAATGCGGCAGCACTCTTCATTCAGATGAATCAGATTTCACTGTGTCCTTTCTCTTACACATTCTATTCCGCACTGATATTAAAAGCACATCTGGGATTAGGGATCCAATCAGGGTGTGTGATAGGCTCTGAAATCCTTTAAGTCTGGCATTACCACACAGCTCACAAAACACAGAGGTGCTCTAATCCACACAGCCAGCGATCCTGCTAATGCATGCACCTCAGTCTCACACACACACTCTGCCATTTTTGCTGTCTCATTCTGTTCCTTAAGAGAACACACTGACATTGCTTCTGTTATCACTGCGAGTGTTGACCTCTGCTGAGGTTTTGTCATTTATTTAACATGTCCATAGATCCATCTTTTGAATTACACTTAATTAACATCAAATAAATACTGTGCTTTTATATAAATAAGAAATGTATGTATTATGGATGTTATCTCTAGCAAACTTCAAATTAACATAATTTCATTATAAATATATAGGTCATGTCATTGGCCCTTGAACATTTCCTGCTTGTTCTCATACTATATCATAACTGTAACAAGAGGCAATTCAATCATAACTTAATGTTAAAACAGCTATCATAACATTATTTATCAATAAGTGGCTCTATTTGGATTCTCGGAAGCTATAGAAATTAAAAATGTTAAACAGGAAATACATTAGGACCACTGCTATATTGTTTACATTCCTCAAAGTGGTCTATAGTAGTTCACTTTCAAAATGATTGATCACCATTGACTTTCACTTACAGTTGATGGTCACTGTTGACATATATGCTATTTATATCTCCCATATTGAAGTCAATTGTTCGGATACTAACATTTTTCAAAATGTTTAATGAAAAAAATGAACCCCAAAATGAATACATTCATTCATTTTCTTTTCGACTTAGTCCCTTTTTTTAAACAGAAGTCGCCACAGCGGAATGAACCGCCAACTTATCCAGCATATGTTTTACGCAGCAGATGCCCTTCCTGCCGCAACCCAACACCGGGAAACAGCCATACACTCTTGCATTCACACTCATACACTACGGCCAATTTAGCTTATTCAATTCTCCTATACCACATGTCTTTGGACTGTGGGGGAAACTGGAGCACCTGGAGGAAACCCACACCAACATGAGGAGAACATGCAAACTCTACACAGAAATGCCAACTGACACAGCCGGGGCTCAAACCAAAGACTTTCTTGCTGTGAGCCGATCGTGCTACCCACTCTGCCACATGCCCCAAAATAAATAGATCCTAAGAATAAGCATATTGAAAATGAAAGTGTGTAATTTAGTCTGCATTCACATCAATGTAGCCACAATAAAATCCCACACTAAGTTTTCAGTCTCGGTTAACATTAAGATCTTAAAAGGATAGTTCAATAAAAAATTTAAATTTCCTCATCATTTACTTTTAAACCTTTATTAGTTCCTTTCCTCTGTTGAACACAAAAGACGACATTTAAGAATGTTAGTTGCTAGGACCCATTGACTTTCATAGTTGGAAAAAGAATACTATTGCAGTTAATGGGTTCCAGCTACCAGCATTCTTCGAAACATCTTCTTTTGTGTTACTTGTTCAAATATGTTTTGAAAAAGTGAAGGGCGAGTAAACAGTGATGGAATAGAAAACCCTTAAAGATTACATTTTATTTCTTTTTTTAACTACATACAACACATATATTACTGAAACATGCACACATAAGGATTATATTTGTTACACTTTTAAAATTTAAGGTTCTAAAGGGCCATTTTTTGCAACAATGCGATAAAAGATTTATTTTCCTCGTTTCTTTTTTATAAAAAGTTCCTAAAGGGGACCTTTTATGCCCCTTTTTACAAGATGTAAATTAAGTCTCTGATGTCCCTATAGTGTGTATGTGAAGTTTCAGCTCAAATAATAATTATTAATAATAATTCCTTACATTTATATAGCGCTTTTCTGGACACTCAAACCGCTTTACACATTGGGGGAATCTCCTCATCCACCACCAGTGTGCAGCATCCACCTAGATAACGCGACAGCAGCCATATTGCGCCAGAACACACACCAGCGATAACTTTTTATAACTTTTTTAATCTGCCTTTAGGCCTTTATCACTTTAAAATGACTTCAATTTTTTTTTCCCCTCGTGTGAAGAACATTTTGATAATCCTTTTTTAGACACTTTACAATAGGGTTCCATTTATTAATATTAGTTAATGTAAAACTAATGAACAATATATGTATTACAATATTTATACATCTTTGCTAACATTAGTTAGGGATAATAAAGTTGTTCAATAGGTATAGTATACATTATATTAGACACAGTATTATTATAGTATTTAATAATATAAAAGTGGTATTTATATCTGTTATTTCAAAGTTTTTAATAGGCTTATTTCACATTGACTTTGAAATTTTTGTAATGATAATAAAACAAACCTATATTAATTTAAAACGTAAAAAAATATTGTAGCGTAATTTACTGCTAATTATTAGTTTTTTCTTTATTTATTTAATAGAGTTTTTACGCTGAAACATCATCATTTCTATAATTTATAATAGTTTCTTTCTTCTGTTGACAAGATTACTATAGGTTCCAGCTACCAGCATTTTTCAAAATATCTTCTTTTGTGTTATTTGTTCAAATATGTTTTGAACAAGTGATGAGTGAGTAAACAATGACAGGATTTAAATCCCTTAAAGATTAAATTTTCTTTTTTTTAAACTACAGAGCGCAAGAATAATATATTACTGAAACATGCACAAATAAGGATTATATTTGCCACATTTTTAAACTTGAGGTTCTAAAGTGCTATTTTTTGCAACCATGTGATAAAATAGTTAATTTGCTTCTTCATTACTATTAAAAACGTCTTAAAGGGCACCTATTATGCATCATTTTACAAGTTGTAAAACAAGTTTCTGCTCAAATACTACACAAATATTTTTTATAACTCTTTCAAACTGCCCCTTTGATCCAAACTGTGCTGTTTTGGTCACTTTAAATTGAAATGAGATTGTGCTCCCCGCCCTCTTTTTAAAAGAGGGTGGAGCTATAAATGCCTATGTGTCAGCATAGCAGCAGATTCAAAACTCTAATGGTGGACGGCTGCTTCTCACTCAGGGCTGTCTATGCTAATGAGGGAGAGATTGTCACTAATGGGCGGGACGTTCCTCTGATGACACATACAAAAGAATAATGTCAATCAAAGTGTTTCTGCAGACTGTATTTATCAAGTGTGATTATAAACAATTGAACTAATTAATTTTTACAATTAGAGGCTAGCTAAAATTACACACTGTTGCCACACAACTGTGTCTAAACCCCTTATAAAAGTGATTTTTGCATAAAAGGTTCCCTTTAAAATAACCTTTTTTTCTTGGTGTGAAGAACATTTTGATAATTCGTTTTAGAAACACTTTACAATAGGGTTCCATTTATTAATATTAGTTCATGTTAATGTTTCCCTATCTAATGAGCAGTACATGTATTACAATATTTATACATCTTTGCTAATATTAGTTAGTTAAAAATAAAGTTGTTCAATAGGTATAAAATATATTAGACACAGTATTATTATAGTATTTAATAATATAAAAAACAACATACTGCAATAACCATTAATCAGTGGTATTTATATCTGTTATATCAAAGTTTTAAAAATGTTTTAAACTGATCTTATTTCACATTGACATTTTTTGAAATAAGACAAACCTATATTCATTTAAAAACAATTATTGTAGTGTAATTTACTGCTTAAAATCATCATTTCTACCAAATCTTTATGAGTTTCTTTTTTCTGTTGAACACAAAAGATGATATTTAGAAGAATGTTAGTTGCAAGGACCCATTAACTTTCATAGTTGGAAAAAGATTATTATGGAGGTCAATAGGTTCCAGCTAGCACTCTTCAAAATATCTTCTTTTATGTTACTTTTTCAAATATGTTTTGAACAAGTGATGAGTGAGTAAACAATGACAGGATTTAAATCCCTTAAAGATTACATTTTCTTTTTTTTTAAACTACAGAGCGCAAGAATAATATATTACTCAAACATGCACAAATAAGGATTATATTTGCCACACTTTTAAACTTGAGGTTCTAAAGTGCTATTTTTTGCAACAATGTGATAAAATAGTTAATTTGATTCTTCATTACTATTAAAACTTCTTAAAGGGCACCTATTATGCCACATTTTACAAGTTGTAAAAACAAGTTTCTGCTCAAATACTACACAAATATTTTTTATGACTCTTTCAAACTGCCCCTTTGATCCAAACTGTGCTGTTTTGGTCGCTTTAAATTCAAATGAGATTGTCCTCCCCGCCCTCTTTTCAAAAGAGGGTGGAGCTATAAATGTCTATGTGTCAGCATAGCGGCAGATTCAAAACTTTAATGGCGGACGGCTGCTTCTCACTCACTTTTTTGCATAATAGGTCTGCTTTAAAATAGCTTTAATAATCTTTTTCTCTAGTGTGAAAAAACATTTTACAATACACTTTACAATAGGGTTTCATTCATTAGTATTATTTAATGTTAATGTTTCCCTAACTCATGAACAATACATGTATTACAATATTTATACGTCTTTGCTAACATTAGTTAGGGAAAATAAAGTTGTTCGTTGTTAGAACGTGTACAACTTTGGATATTAATAACGCATTAGTAAATGTTAAACTATGATTAATAAATGCTGTACAGCTATTGTTCATAGTTAGTAAATACATTAACTAACATGAACTAATGAAACCTTATTGTAGTGTGTGACCAAACATTTTCAGGGAATGAAAAGGTTATTTGAAACTGTTCTTCATGAAACCATTAATGTAAGTAAATCATCTTTATTTATAAGACTATACGTGATTGATGCATTTAAAGCACTTCACCATACAACGTCTCCAAACCCAATTGTATAATCATCTGTAATTGTGTATATGATGCACAGACTCTTTCAAATGCAAATAAACAGCAGGTAGCATGAAAGAAAAGCATGTGGGAGAAGAAAACTAAAATAACGAGGGACAGGTGGAGAGAAACAGAGATGGGGAAAAGAATGCTATGAGACAGACAGAGAGGAATGAGAAAGTAGGTGTTGTCTGTGTGGGATTACAGGCTGTGTGTGATGTGGATCATGATCTCCGGTTCAGCTCGAACACCATTAATGACTGAGTGGGATACATATTGGGGATGCTTTATGAGGGCTGCCAGACCCACCTGTCACATAGCAATATGAAGGAGAGGGTAAAAGAGGACACGGGAGATGAGGGTAATAGTAAGAGGGAGGGAAAGAGAGAGTAAATGAGGCTCTCCTGAGAGTGACCCTCTGTCTGTCAGTGCTGCAGGTGTCTGTGCAGTCAGTGAGAAGCAAAGTCTGCTTCACTGGAGCATGCAGTAGGCCAGGAAGACTTCTGAATACTGAACACACACACACAAACACACACTTTGGTATTGGTTTACAGGGACTCTCCATGGGTATAATGTATTTTATATACACTGTTAAAGATTTTTATATTTCATAATACAAACTGTAATGTGAACTGTATTTTACTGTAGTTATGCAGTGCTGTATGTTACTGTATTTTAGTTGCATGGTGAAAATTAGTGTATATATTTATAGTAAAGATATGTAATACTGTAAATACATAAATAGCAGTGGTGGAAAGAGTACTGAAAAATCATACTCAAGTAAAAGTACCATTACTTGCCTAAAAATGTAGTGCAAGTAGAGTAAAAGTATCTGTTGTAAATATTACTCAAAGTATGAGTAAAAAGTAGCCCTTTTAAAAGTACTCAAGAGTAGTGAGTATTACGCTGTTAAAAGCTGATGCGTTCACATGTAATTTGTGTATGTGTGTGTAAACATTCTGTAGTGCATCTAGCTATTGTCAAGCAGTCACACAACATCATAAGATGTTAATATTAGCTTAGATTTAGGTTGTGATGTCAGGTGACTAAAATTTAACATCTAGCCAGTGTCTAAGGCCCCGTTTACACTAATGCGTTTTCGTTTTAAAATGACGAGTTAGATCAAAAACGATCCGCGTCCACACTAGCGTTTCATCTAGCGTTTCTAAACATATCTCCGTCCACACCACTCCACCAAAAACGTATATCACGTGACCATTCGCGCACTCTGGGCATGCGCGTTCAAGTATAAACAGGAAGCATGCGTCTCGCTCGGCATTTGGTTATTGTTAGTCAACAAACGCTGGTTGAACGATGAACGCGAGCGATTAGCGAGTTCTCGAACAATAGCTTGCCTCTTGCGAATATATGCAGCTGCTGTAGTAAAAAAGGCAGAGTTTAACTGCACAATGGCGCCTAAAACAGACAATAGTGCAAACAACGCTCCCATTTCTGTGTCAATGTTGTTGTTTACAGTGACGGCTGGTCTGCCGTCTTCCGGTAGCGTTATAGTCATGTGATAGGGGCTTGACAAGTAAGGGAAGGATACGCAATGACCCAAAAGCCCCAATCAGGTAGCGAATCTCAGCAGCCACGCCTCCATTTTCAGATGTCTCCGTTTTCCCCCATCCACACTGAGACGGAGCAGCAGCGTATTAGAATGAAAACGACCTGTCCAGCGTTTTCAAAACGCTCCGTTTTCGGGGCTCGAAAACTCCGGCGTAATGTGGACGGATGGCGTAACCGTAGCAAAACTTATGCGTTTTAAAACGAAAATGCATTAGTGTAAACGGGGCCTAAGTACAATGTTATTTTTTGATGTCCAATAACGGCGTCAAATGACACTGATATTTGATCTATTTTAGGTTGTTAGAAAGTGACCAAAATCCAACGTTGAGCCAACATCTTAAACAAACATCATATTGACATCAAATACTGACATTTATTCATCAGGTATGGCAATCAAAATCCAACGTCTGATAGACGTCATAGTGGTAACGTCCACACAACGTCAAGCTGGAACATCAATAGACGTTGATATTTAGTTGGTTTTAGGTTGAACATTGACGTCATCTGTCGTTGAGTTCTGACTTCAAACCGATTTTCATTTCCAAACAAAATGCAACGTCCCCATGGCGTTAGAGTTCAACGTCAATCTGACGTCATGTTGACGTTTTTTGCCTGCTGGGTGTTTAAGGCCATTTCGGTCATCATACACTAAACATCCATCATCCTCTCATCAGTGACATGCATCTAAACAGCCTCTGGGTCAAAGATTTTGGACATCTTCTTGGACACTTTTAATGCTTCCAAACAGTTTGCTACAATTATAAAGCGCACATGTCTTGAGGTAGTTTATTATGATGCGACTTACTTTCTACAGTATGTGTGATTTGATTGGACAGGAATCACAGGATTGATTTTTCTAATCCCTATAGACAGGAAAAAATAAAGTAGTGACTGCAGGTTGAAGGAAAGTAGTGGAGTATAAGTATAGATACTGCACTAAAAATGTACTCAAGGCAAAGTAAAAGTACACATTTTTAAAACTACTTAGTAAATTTCAATTCTTGAGAAAAACTACTCAATTACAGTAATTTGAGTATTTGTAATTAGTTACTTTACACCACTGATAAATAGCAAGATAAATGGTACTGTAAATACAGTATTTTTTGCTGTAATTAATTTACAGTAAGTTACTGGCAAGCTGTTACTGTAGATTCTACAGGAAATCGTTAACAGTGTTGTCAAAACAAGATGTAGCCCTATATACATTTCTGGAGATCACGAATTATGTAGCCAGAAGTACGTATGGCTGCATTTCATCTGTAAAACGAATGCTATGGGGCAGTATGATGCCATTCCTTTTTCTGGATTGCTTTTTAAAGCTTTTGGTTGGGTTTAGGAAAGTGGGTGGGCAGATCAATCAGTGCTTTTGAAAATGCTATTGGACAGGTTTAGGGAAGGAGGAGGGTGGGTCAGTCATTCAGTCAGTTAGTCAACAGCGGCCTCTAGTCGATTTATGCGTGAACAACAGACACAACCTGGCATACATAAGAGAAATTTGAGATCTCAAAAAGCATACACAGCGGCCTCTGGTGGATTTGCGAAAACAAAAACCGTAAAAAAACGTCCTTCCTGGGTTGTATTTTGTGATCTCCAGAAATGTATATAGTGGTTTGTTTTCCGAATGAACCTGGGTTTGGTAAAAACTGTTTATTATATGGCCTTACCTCAGCCCTACCTCTAAATTCAGCCCTCGCATTCAAAATTTAAATGTCAAAAGACTCCGTTAAGTTGGGTTTTTAAGCATTTTGAATTAAGAGGACATCGGGTGTGTCCTCATAATCCACCATAATAGAGTAAAACTAGGTGTGCATTCCACTCCACTTTTAGAAACACACTTGCAAACTTCCCTTTCACTTCCACTTCATCAAGTGAATGAGGGAATTTACATGGACATACCCTCGATCCCTGGCGTCATGTTGGCGCAGTGGGTAGCCTCACAGCAAGAAGGTCGCCTGCTTTGCGCATAGTCATGCATTTATACTTCTGCGTTCTGCTGTTTGTGTTGCTCTGCAATAAGACTTCCGAAACACTAGCCGACCGTAGGTTTTTATGTTCCATTATGTGTTGCGTTTCTTCTCGGGTGTTTTGTTTTTTCTGAACGCTACAAGTTCCTAAAACTCGCTCATTCAGAGGTGGGAACCGGCGGACATGCAACAACTTTAATCATAAGGTAAACACAAAACAAATGTTTACATCAGGAGCTCAACACTTCAATCGCTCCTTTGGGCTCGCGTCTCTCAGCACTGCCAATGCTCGTCACCGCTACCAAGCCGACCAATCACAGAGCTTGTGCTGTGCGCTGTTGTGATGTGTAGTTACATTTTTTGTGAGGTGGGCGTCAGAGTCGGCATCAGCCACACCGAGGGCTATGCGACCGAGCGAAGGCCAGAGCTTAAGCGTACGCTTGACGCAGAAGTATAAATCAGCCTTAAGCTAAAAACCACAGCCTGGGTAAACAGGATTAGGCACCAAAATCCACTCATTTTAAAATATTTCATCATTTTTAGTGCCTTGTGGGAAGTGTGCCAACCTGTAGCCTCATTGTTGTTTAGGCATTCTGAGTTCAAGTCTTTGCTTAGAAACCTCTTCTGATCTCCTGAAATTTTTCTTGACCCCAAAGTTTTAATTGATTTGATTGGTAGTGTACTCATTTTTAGGCTAGCTGTATGCCTACATTAAAATGATGACACAGTGGAGCTTTATGACGTTTTACAAAAATGTTTAAGAGACAGCACAGTACAATACAGAGAATAATGTTTATCTAAAGTGAAACCTAAAGTTTTGAGAGAGAAATACTCAAATTCAAGCAGTGCATAAATCATAATTTTAAGTGCAGCTTAATTTCAGACACTAAACTCATTCATTTCTCAAGTCCTTTCAACACTTACATTTATAAAGAAAACAAAAAGCACAAGCAGAAACGCAGCTACATCAAAAAACCTCAGAGACCACGAACGACGGACGGGTCACAGATCTACCAAAGCTGAACACTTCCATTTCACACCACTCCTGGACCGTGATTATGATTCATGGCAGAACCAACAGCACTTTCTGTGAGAAGGAAATGCATGTACGTGTGTGGGAAGCTTCGCAAGCAGGAGGTGGACCTGAGCCGAAGTAATTACTCCATCTGACATACTTCACATGACTAATGAGACAATCTCAGGCCACCGCAACCAGTCCATTTGTCACCCAAAGCTTCGGCGCCACAGAACGCCAACTCCTGCCTGCGCCGCTCAGGTCGCAGTACACGCCGCCTCACCAACACCTGATTAATTCCCATGTATAGGCAAGGAAATTAAATTCAATTGATCATTTCCAATTAGCCGAGATCTCCGGGATGACAAGGCAGGCAAGGTCACAAAACCTTTTGTAGAGCGCGTTAATTACAGCGAAAAGGCTTCTCAAGATCTTATAGCGGGCAGCGTGTCAGAAATCGATAGCAACGTTGCAGGAAATGTGCCATAGATCAATGAGAGCAGTCAAGCAGCAGTTCCTCCAGGAACGAAGGGAACAACAGAGACGAGGCCAGATGAAGAAACAAAGGGCAGAAAGCTAAACTGGGAAAGAGCTGGAGGTGAAAAGGTTCTGTAAACTCTACTGAGGAAAAGTACAATTAAGTATCATGAGAGTGCAGGACAAATATTTGCACATTTATATCAGGGCAGGGGACTAAAATATATCTTAAAGAAAAATTCTGCCATCACTTACTCATCCTTCAGTTGTCACAAATCTGTTTGAACTTCTTTTTTTCTCTCCATTGAGCATACAAGAAGTTCATTTGGAAAATCCTGAAAACCTGTAACCATTGATTTTTATAGTATTTGTTTTTCTAACTATGGAAGTCAATGGTTACAGGTTTATAAGATTTTTCAAAAATATTTTCTTTTGTGTTCAGCAGAAAAAAAGGAAACTCATAAAGGTTTGCAACTATTGAGGGTCAGTTAATAGTGTGTTATCATTATTGGTTAAACTACCTATATATTCTAAGATGTTTGCAAGATGTTCCTAAACAATATTATAAAGAATTGTTATGAAATGTCAATATACTGCCAATAAATAAATAATTATAATAGTGCTTATATAATTAATATTATGATAAATAATTTAAATGAAATATTTTGACAATAATTTTGTATGTTTATATTATTATATATTAGTAGTATATATTATTATTATTATTATTATTATTATATATTCTACACTCTAAGAAAAAATAGGCTTAAATTTGCAGTTTTCCGTATTTTGTGATCCATGTTTATATTTTACCCCAGTTAATTTAGACTTTTGAATTGCATTATGGGCGAAAAAGAGACTTTTAATAACATTTTAATAGATTAAAGTGATATATCCTCTTAGGGCTTGAGTGTCCACATACATGGACAGAACATTTTAGCTCTTAAGTGGCTATTTAAAATACTTTGAATGTTTTAAATTTTGTTACAGACATACAGTGTCATCCTGCAACTGTTTTGCAGGATATGAAATGTCCCAAACCCTATTTTTAACTGTCCAACATGGGGAAATTTTTTTGTTTTTACTCTCTGATAGTCAAAGCAAGTTCAAAAAAAAATTTCTGTTATATATGCATTAAAAAAAATTCAGGAAAAAGTGTTTTATGTAAATTGGGACCACGAGTCCACATATACGAACATTATTTTTCTCTAAAAGTACATCATATCAAAAGATGATACTTAAACTTAATTAGGTTCCAATAAGCCCAAATATGAAAGAGAAGTACAAAATGGATGTAAAAAAAAAAAAACACCTTGGGCCTTAAGAGGTTATTGTCTGGGTTGGTGTTGTATATTATGCTACAAAAACCTTGTAATAAACTGCCACTGCATTTTTTTTGGATTAGACTCTACTTTATTGTCATTACACAACACAACGAAATGCAGTTTAGGTCTAACCAGGAGTGCAATAGCAAGTGCAGGATATAGGTATGTAAAGTGCACTTATAGAAAAAACTAAGGTGATATTTACAGATGGATGTACTATGAACATTATATACAGGTTATATTAAATATGAACAGAGATTAACAATAGTTAAATATATGTACAAGTTGTTATTAATAATCAGAAGTATGCAGATAGATATGAACATAATTACCAATGTATGTGTGCAGTGGATATGTACAATTCAAGATGAATTAGCGCAACAATGTTGAAGTGTACCATTTTAAATGTGCAAATATGAAATTATTATTTATTATTATTTCCCTATATAATTTTTATATAATTTCAAACTACTAAAAAGTCACTTTGTTAAACTGTAGAGTTGAGTTTTCAATATCAAAAGTCGACTGAGCAGAGATCAAGATCCCATAATGCAATTCACAATGATAAATAAACAGAAAATGTCAAATTACACGTAAAATGTCAATTAAGGTCACTTTGTTAAACTGTAGAGTTGAATTTTCAACATCAAAAGTCGACAGAGCAGAGATCAAGATCCCACAGTGCACTAAAACACTTCACAAAAAACAGAAACTGTTAATTAACAGATATCTTTTACCACATACAGTATATAAATATTCTATATAATACAATTACGTATTTTATATATATATATATATATATATATATATATATATATATATATATATATATATATATATATATATATATATATATATATATATATATATATATATATATATTCATATGTGACTAGTTATAAACCAGTTTTACTGTAAGTTTAAGTATGTATTTTTGTAGGAATGGCCAAAAATACATTGCATTAGTTAAAATAATTGATTTTTCTTTCATGCCAAAAAATCATTAGAATATTAAGATCATGTTCGGTGAAGACATTGAGGAAATTCTCTTCAATAAAAAGATAAAAACTTAATTATGGGGGCTTGAGAAAGCCAACATACTGTTATACATAAACTTAATATTCTTCCGTCTTCTTCTTCTGAGACTATTTTCTATATGCATCTCCTCCTAGAGAATTCATACTACAACCACCAAACTAACATCAAAAACTGGTCTGACTCGGGTGGCTATATCTTTTCCAACTGATCCGACTTGCGGTTTTCCAAAAACTGACCTGGAAAATTTGGAAAAGTCCCATTGACTTAACATTGGACCAAACTTTATGACGTTATAACTTTGCACCAGACTGTCATACAGAAGGGTTGGGCAACTACCTAGCAACTACTTAGAACACATTAGCAACACCTTAGCAACAACCTAGAACACCTTAGCAACAGCCTAGCAACCACTCAGAACACCCTAGCAATGCCTTAGCAACCACCTAGCAACACCTTAGCAACCACCTAGCAACGCCTTAGCAACCATTTAGAACACCCTAGCAACCACCTAGCAACACCTTAACATCGCCTTGCAACACCTTAGTAATCACACAGGACACCCTAGCAACCAAAAACACTCTAGCAACGCCTTAGCAACTACTCAGAACACCCTAGCAACTGCATAGCAACAACTTAGCAACTGCCTAGCAACCACTCTGAAAACCCTAGCAACCACCTAGCAACGCCTTAAAAACTACCTGAAACACCATAGAAACCACCTAGCAACACCTTAGCAACCACCTAGCAACGCCTTAGCAACCATTTAGAACCACCTAGCAACACCTTAGCAATCACACAGGACACCCTAGCAACCAAAAACACTCTAGCAACGCCTTAGCAACTACTCAGAACACCCTAGCAACTGCATAGCAACAACTTATCACTGCCTAGCAACCACTCAGAAAACCCTAGCAACCACCTAGCAACACCTTAGCAACCGCCTAGCAACACCTGAACAACCAGTCAAAACATCCTAGCAACACCTTGGCAACCCCCTAGAAACCACTCAGAACACCTTAGCAACCACTCAGAACCCCCTAGTGAGAACCATGCCAATCCATACTAGAAACATGCTAACCTATATGTAGTCATCTATCTATGCCAACTGTTTCAAACTTCTTAAAAACTACTTTAATTATTTAAACTGTAAAACTACTTCAGACTTTCAGACGAGGCTTTCTCAAGTTTGTCTACGAACTTTACTTTTCTAGTTTCTGATTAGTAATAAGTAGGGCCAGATGGAATCTGCGGACGTTTTTTGCTATTTCTGCTGACAATTTTGGTAAAAATCTGCAGATTTATGAGGAATAATTTTGGGAGTATCATAATTAAAAACTTAATATGTGAAATAAAAAATTATATCTTTTAAACTTTTATTTAATGTTTAAAATGCAAATCCAATTAGATTCACTTTAATTGGCAAACAAAGCAAGTTTCTCATATAATAGATCTACTAAAAGACAGAAAATATTACTGCACAAACTGCATTGTACATAAATCAGATGAACATTTTCATATTAGTCAATAATATTACTGAAATTAATTTAAAAACTGAATAAATATAGATTTACACATTTTACTCAAGTAAATAAACAGAATTAAGAATGGGCTAAAAATCTGTGGAAAGTCTGCGGAATTCTGTGCACGCAGACTCCGTGTGGGCCTAATAAGTATTGAATTTGAAAAACTTTAAAGCCATTTTTCCCAAAAACGTATTATTTTAGACCCTCAGATTCCAGATTTGAGTTGTATCTGAGACAACTCGTCACCTTAGAATTATAAGGTTCTATCTAACATTTTTTTCAAAATTGAGTTATTGACATATTCTTATTAA
The DNA here is from genome assembly GCA_903798195.1 of Danio kyathit. Classification (NCBI taxonomy): domain Eukaryota; kingdom Metazoa; phylum Chordata; class Actinopteri; order Cypriniformes; family Danionidae; genus Danio; species Danio kyathit. The sequence goes on along the minus strand of LR812537.1, from coordinate 40,498,331 downwards.
ATAACAACTTATTTACATTATGTGATGCTTTTTATATAAGTTGTTTACATTTTAAGACTTTTTATTTAAAAAACAAAAAACAGTTTATCTGCAAAGTTGAACTCTAGCTTGGCTCTATAAGGTTCTTTCTGTGAGCCAATCAGCTCACAGAATCAGCCAATCATTTTTTAATGCATGCACGAGGACCAATCAGGATCAGCTTTCTTTGCCATTTCGCTGAACTGCTCCATTGACAGCGGGAAAGACCAGAAAGACAAAATCACACAAAATCATTCAGTCATTTTCTTTTCGACTTATCCAGCATATGTTTTTACACAGCGGATGCCCTTCCAGCTGCAACCCATCTCTGGGAACATCCATACACACTCATTCACACACATACACTACGGACAATTTTAGCCTACCCAATTCACCTGTACCGCATGTCTTTGGACTGTGGGGGAAACCGGAGCACCCGGACCAAATGAGGGGAGAACATGCAAACTCCACACAGAAATGCCAACTGACCCAGCTGAGGCTCGAACCAGCAACCTTCTTGCTGTGAGGCGACAACACTACTGCACCACCGCGTCACCCACACAAAATCAGTGTTGACTAAATAATGCTGCACCACACAAAACTGAGAAGAAACCTGAAACTGAAAAGGTGTGTGTAAATGTGATGATTTAGAAGCATTTTTTGACATTAAGATGAAATGTTCAATTTTACATTGTTGAAGCAGAAACAGTTATTAAAAAAGTCATATATTAAATGTAAAACATTTGTATTTGTGTATATGTAGTCAGCGAAACATTTTTCACTGTTTATTAAACTCATTTGCTCATTGTCTGTTCTCTTTTAAAGTCTTTAAATTTAATTTTAAGCCTTGAAGGACAAATACTTAATTTAATTCATGGGGCAAATAATGCAATAAATATAATTTAATAATTCATATAAAGCATAAGGGCAACGCGGTGGCGCAGTAGGTAGTGCTGTCGCCTCACAGAAAGAAGGTTGCTGGTTCGAGCCTCGATTGGGTCAGTTGGCATTTCTGTATGGAGTTTGCATGTTCTCCCAGTGTTCGCGTGAGTTTCCTCCGGGTGCTCCGGTTTCCCCCACAAGTCCAAAGACATGTGGTATAGGTGAATTGGGTAAGCTAAAATTGTCCGTAGTGAATGTGTGTGAATGAGTGTGTATGGGTGTTTCCCAGTGATGGGTAGGCATGGGCCGGTATAAGATTCTGACGGTATGATAATCTTGGATAAAACTATCACGGTTTCACGGTATCGCAGTATTGTGATCACTTCTCTAAAATACATTATTTTAAATTGTCTGGATAAAAAAACTAAAACGTTTTCCCCCTTTGAATACAATATATTTAGTTTTTTGAAACATTTAAAATATTTTGAGATAGTAAACATGTCAGGCTAAAAAATTAAAGTGATTAATCGACTTCTGCTGTCTTCATTAGTTTAAAAAACAGATTTCTTTACGAATTAAAATGGCATCTTTGAATATTGTCCTAAAAAACAAAAAAAACAAAAATGTAAATAAAACATCTTATACATACCTTAGGAACGGTATTACAGAAAATGTTGGCGGTTTTAAAACCTTGACTTTTCCAAATCGCGGTATACCCTGAAAACGGTTATCGTCCCATGCCTAGTGATGGGTTGCGGCAGGAAGGGCATCCGCTGTGTAAAAAACATATGCTGGATAAGTTGGCGGTTCATTCCGCTGTGGTGACCACAGATTAATAAAGGGACTAAGCCGAAAAGAAAATGAATGAATGAATGAATGATATAAAGCATACAATTGAATAAATATTAACATATTAGTATGATAAAATGAACATATGCACCGGACAAAATACTTAGCCCAGCCTTGTATGATTAAGTTGAACAAGAAAAAATATTCATCTTAAAACATGAAATAAATGTTATAGAAAGCAGAAATGCAATTTTCTCAAGCATCAACATATTGTTACAACACCAGCTTATATATTTTTTGATTGTATTTCTTGAAAAGTAATGCTTCAATGAATGATCTGCCAGATAGAACCTTATAACTCCAAGTAGAAAATTACTTTTCAGAATTAGAAGGATCTATCTGCATTTACCGTGGTTTCTTTTACTCCAATTTGCAAATGTAAGAGAACTTTAATAATTTACATTTAGACTACATTTAGGGTCTCTGTCATGTTAATGTATGAAAGAGAACTGTTACACACCAGCCTGATCTCACAAGGAAACGTAAGTATTTTACGTTTTGTCAGTTTAGTGGCTAATTCGTACGAATTCGTACGAGTTCAGTCGTACGAAAATGTATGATTTTAAAAAGGAGGCGTGGACCAATCAGGATCAGCTTTCTTTGCCATTTCGCTGAACTGCTCCATTGACAGCGGGAAAGACCAGAAAGACAAAATCACACAAAATCATTCAGTCATTTTCTTTTCGACTTATCCAGCATATGTTTTTACACAGCGGATGCCCTTCCAGCTGCAACCCATCTCTGGGAACATCCATACACACTCATTCACACACATACACTACGGACAATTTTAGCCTACCCAATTCACCTGTACCGCATGTCTTTGGACTTCGGGGGAAACCGGAGCACCCGGACCAAATGAGGGGAGAACATGCAAACTCCACACAGAAATGCCAACTGACCCAGCTGAGGCTCGAACCAGCAACCTTCTTGCTGTGAGGCGACAACACTACTGCACCACCGCGTCACCCACACAAAATCAGTGTTGACTAAATAATGCTGCACCACACAAAACTGAGAAGAAACCTGAAACTGAAAAGGTGTGTGTAAATGTGATGATTTAGAAGCATTTTTTGACATTAAGATGAAATGTTCAATTTTACATTGTTGAAGCAGAAACAGTTATTAAAAAAGTCATATATTAAATGTAAAACATTTGTATTTGTGTATATGTAGTCAGCGAAACATTTTTCACTGTTTATTAAACTCATTTGCTCATTGTCTGTTCTCTTTTAAAGTCTTTAAATTTAATTTTAAGCCTTGAAGGACAAATACTTAATTTAATTCATGGGGCAAATAATGCAATAAATATAATTTAATAATTCATATAAAGCATAAGGGCAACGCGGTGGCGCAGTAGGTAGTGCTGTCGCCTCACAGAAAGAAGGTTGCTGGTT
>LR812537.1:40447685-40490185 GCA_903798195.1 Danio kyathit | reverse complement strand
AAATGATGACAGAATTTTCGTTTTTTTTTGTGAACTATTCCTTTAAGTCTTTAAAGGGGTTATCTGCTACAAAATTATATTTTAAAATTTAGTTCATGTGTAATGTGTGTGAACATAAACAACATCAATTTTAATTATATTCCAGAGAATTAAAAGATAAAAGATATAGCTAGCATTTGACAAAGGACAGCTTCTAGAATCTCTCCCAGTTCAGTGCTGGATTCGGCTAAAAACTCCTCAATAAAGAAGCCGCTCCAACCATAATAGACTAAGCTGTGGATTATGAGCCACAACTTGTAAGTATTTTTATTTGTTAAAATTGATCAACTACAGGCACAGTTTCTAGCATTAACGGGATGTTGTAGCAAGGATGTAAACAAGGATGTAAACAATGGACTAGACGTGACTAGACGTGATGCTTCCTGGTGACATTGAACTGATCCGCAAATCACAGCACATTATGTTAGCTGACCAATCAGAGCCTCTTGAGGGCGGGCCTTTCAATGGAACTAAGAAATATGACAGTTGGTGTCATGTTAGTGGAGTAGCTGTATATAATCAAAGTAAGATACCCTTTTTAAATTCTCTTTTAGGTAAGTTAGGATTATCAAATTTGTTTCTGTTGTGCTTAATAGCAGAATAATGAGAGTGATTTTTTTTGAGAAATTGTTATAACATTTCTTGAAAGTCAAGTTTACATACAATAAGATTATTATGCCTCTGAAAAAGCTCAGATGATGGTGTCAAGGTTTTGGAAGTTTCTGATTGGCTAATTGACAACATTTGAGTTAATTGGAGGCACAACTGTAGAATAGTATTTAAGGAAAACCTCAAACACACTGCTTCCTTGTGTGACAACATGGGAAAATCAACAAGCCAGAATCAACAAAAAAGCCAGATTACAATTTGCTAAATTACACTGGGAAAAATAATCATTTTTGGAGACATGTTCTGTGGTCTGATGGAACTAAGATTGAACTGTTTGGCCATAATGACCAGTGTTACATTTGGAGGACAAAGGGGAAAGCTTACAAGCCTAGGAACACCATCCCAACTGTGAAGTATGGGGGCGGCAGCATCATGTTGTGGGGCTGTTTTGCTGCAGAAGGGACTGGTCCACTTCACAGCATAGATGGCATCATGAAGAAAGAACATTATGTAGAAATACTGAAGCAACATCTCAAGACATCAGCCAGGAAATTAAAACTTGGCCACAAATGGGTCTTCCAAACAGACCATGACCCTAAGCATACTGCCAAATTAGTTAAAATGTGCTTTAAGGACAACAGAGCGAGTGTTTTGGAGTGGCCATCACAAAGCCCTGATTTGAATCCTATAGAAAATTTGTGGGCAGAGTTGAAAAAACTTGTGCGAGCAAGACAGCCTACAAATCTGACTCAGTTACACCAATTATGTCAGGAGGAATGGGCCAAAATTCTTGCAAACTATTGTGAGAAGCTTGTGAAAGGATCCCAACACATTTGACCAAAGTTATACAGTTTAAAAGCAAAGCTAAAAAAAATACCAAGGAAATGTATGTAAACTTTTGACTGTCTAGAATCTAACTTAAAAAAATCTCTCATTATTCTGGCATTAAGCAAATGTAAATCATTTAGGTAATCCTAACGGACCTAAAATAGTAAACGTTTAGCATGACTTACCATCAGCCATTTAAAAAAAAATTTAGAGTGTATGAAAACTTCTGGTTTTAACTGTACAGTATATGAAATTCTACAAATGAAGCATGAGCACACATTGCTTTGCATCTTATAAACACAACCAAGCCTTAAAAATACACTCTGGACCACCCCTTCATGCCTTCAATTTTAAAGTGTGCAACTGTTTAACTTCAAGTCGAATGGCACAAAGCAAAGACACAGATCCTATTTATAAGCTCAACATTGTTCCACTAATTTGAAAATGAAAACAATAAGCTTTTATCAGAAACAGCATGTTTTGACAATGTTTATTATTTTACCTCAAGTACGACAGAAACAAGAGAAGAAGAAAAAACAAGCAAAACAGTCAACAAGGAACACGAGACTCTTTGTTTTGGTTCGCTTCGCTCTCACTACGAAAGAATTTGGAAAAGCTCTCGAGTCGAAATCAAAGACAGACTACAAAAATGTTTTGTTCAATAGGGTATCAATCCTTGAATTAATGATAACAGTCAGACGTCCCAGGAAAATAAGAGCTGAGCGGCGAAGAGCTTGTCCTGAGTTAGACACATATACCTCATGCAGGGAAAGATAAAACAACTCTCACGGCCTGGAATGAAATAAGTCGTTGCTGTGCGTTTGTACCAGATCCAACGCTCTATACAAAGAGAATGTAAATGAACTTTGAATGTCATCAGCTTCAGCCTTTCATTTTCCACCCTTCGACTCTCTCTTTTTTCCCCATGACAAACACACACACACAGGCCCAGCAGTGTGTAAAAGAAGCACTGGATGTCAGAGACCAATTGTTTTATCTTTAGCCATACATCAAAAGATGCATGCTAGTTAAAAGTAACAGCGCCTGATTGATTACGCTTCAACATCTCTCTAGAGGTCACGCGCACATGCATACATAAGCAAAAGGTAATGTTTGGTGTCTTCGCCGACGCTCCTTTGACTTTCAATAAGCAACATTTGTGGCGTTTGATATGCTAATAAGCTGCGCAATGACAGAGTGAGAGATTGTCAGAATTACACACAAAAACAAGATCGCCTCTGATCTCCAGCATTGAGATGTCTAGGTTCGGTATGGAACGCAACATACCTTTAGTGTCTGGATGGTTTATTTATGTATTTTAACTAAATATTAAAATAAGGCGGAATCAGAACATTATGTAATTGATTTTGATAAAAACAATCAAATTTAAAATTGATAGAAATGTTTAATGGGATTATAAATTAAAATTAAAGCTGCAAGCAGCGATGAAAGGGACCTCACACCTGGGCTCACTGCCGCCCGTGGCCTCAGGATGACAGAGAACAATGGACAATAATAATTTAAGCCGATATATATTAAAAAAAATCTGAGAAAATTGCTGATTTATGCAAAACTTCCTTCTGTCAGCAGTTGGTGCTAAGACTGTGACTCAATATTGGCATGTAGATGTCCTCAGGAGAGGAATCTCATCAAACCTGTGAATTTTTTAGGCAGATCAGACAATGTTTGGCTTAGTTATAAGTACTTCCTCCTCCACGGCGAAGCACTGAACTTTGTCAGTCCGCCACAGACACGCTCCAACGAAAACTCTAGACCTTCTCAATTTAACATCGCCAAAGCCTTTAGATGAAAATTCCCAGTTTAGGTGTTCGTTAAAATATAACGCCTGGAAATGGCAAAAACTGTGCGTTTTTGATACAGGAAGTAAAAAGTATCTGATTTCCTGTTGGGTTTGAGATTTTGCTCCAAGAGACTTTTTTGTTGGTTTTGGCATGTTTGACATATGTGCCAATTTTCGTATGTGTGCGTGATTCGTAAGCTCGGGGGCTAGTCCGTCAAAGTGCAAAGGTGGCGCTGTTGAGTCATTTTGCCACACACACACACTACGAAACCCATATCAAACGATCATTTACACCACATCTAGTGTGCACAAAATTTTACGAGATTTCGAGCATGTTTCGACTCTCAAAACTCCCCCGATTAGGGGTGGAATAATAATAATAATAATAATAATAAAATGAAGCAATTCCAGTAGGGCCTAACCATTGTTTCGGTGCTCGGTCCCTAATTAACTTGTATTTATTGCATTTATTGTTATGTGGGATAAGGTTGTAACTAAACCTTAACATTGTCACGTGTAAGTTTTAAACACTCCAGCTGACCCTCCTACGTGAGTTTTTTGGTAACCATTACTTAATTACGTTAATTCACTAAAGATCCATTACTTAGTTACGTTAATCCATTTGCGTTCTAAAGTTCACATGGCGACGCGTCAAGTTTATCACGCGACCCACCAGCCCCAGTGATCTATGTATATGTCATATTTTGTTCTTTTTGCCCTTTTCTGTAAATATTGACAAATATTCTAATTATATTGTGAAATTTCTGATACTCAGATTCTCAAATATGTGATAGAACATCTATTTTGTCTTTTAAACAGCTTAGTAATGATCGTATTATTTGTTATATGACTGGTAATTAATGGGCGCCACCGTTGTTGCTAGAAGGGATACAGCTGTTTGATCGAAAGTTTTTATATTATTTGTTAAATTACGCATTAATTGTATTTTATTAGCTGGATGTGATACAGTTGAGGATACTCACATCAATAAAGAATCATTTTTGTGACACTGTACAACATACAATATTTTTACATGAGAGTTGGGTTTAGGGCTGAGGTAGGGGTAGATGCTAATAAATACAATAATGCACAATTTTTATAAATAATATTAATACTTCCCAATCGCAGGTGTATCTCTTCTAGCAACAACCGCAGGAGAGCTCAGAGCTGCTGGATTTACGAAATACTGTACATGAAGGTAAGCAACTGTTTATCTGGGAGAGGAATAGAATATTCTAGTAACATAAACAGTATGCATCTTACCTGAACAAAGCACATTGTCCAGTTATATTGAAAAATAATTCTTATTCTCCATAGGCATTAACATGTATTTTACAAACCTTAAATGGTTTGTTTTGCTTGTAGTTATGTGTATTTAAATGTCTGAATCCTAAAATCAATGGTATTTGTTTGAAAGATGACAAGCACTGCACACCTCTTTCGGTCTCAGCACACGTCGTCAGATTTGAATTTTAGCAGTTCAAATCACACCGGTGTGATCATACACTTTAGGGACCAGCCAAGGCTGATCACACCGGTGTGATTGTACACATGAAAGGGTTAAAGGGATAGTTCATCCAAAAATTTCTTCACTATTTGCTTGCTCGAGTGGTTCCAAACTTTTACGCGTTTCTGTTAAAAACTAAACAGCATAGTTTAAAGAGAGCCAAAAACCTGTAACTATTGACGTTCATCGTTGGAAAAACAAATACTATGACAGTCAATGTTTCCAGATTTCTTTAAAATATCTTTATTTGTGTTTAACAGAAGTAGAACAAGTTTGGAACAAGCAAGGGGTGAGTAAATAAAATTGACAGTTTTTAGGTGAACTATACCTTTAAAAACTAAATCTATTAAATTTTTTAGGTTATACAATACAACCTGTAGAATTGCTTCAAGTGTATTTTTTTAATGAGGAAAATCAAAAGAATGTGACATGTACACTCTCTTCTGTTATATGATGCAGATATTTTTTCAGATATTAAAATATTTCCAAAATATTCTCAATGTGTCATGCAAAAAAAAAAAAAAAAAAAAAAAAAAGATTAATTTGAGCTTTAGTCTTCATTTGCCACATCTACAAAGCAGTCATGGAAGCTTTGTGAAAACAAAAATCTATGAAGTTGTTTTTCAATGAAAATCTTGTTTTGATTGTATCAAAAACAACATGCTTGGAATCCTGCTATAAATAGCTCTTTTCATATTTCATGCAGAAAGCATCTCGAAAGGCATGAGAGAGAGTTAAAGATGAGAGAAAAAAAATCATTTCTGGATGAACTAAAAGGTTCAAGTAGAAAGCGAGTTGGTTCTTCAAATCTCAAAGCTGCGGGGCATGTGGAGCTTTATTAATAATCGAAAAGGTTATTCTGTATAAACACTGCGAAAATAAGGTAGCTTCATGCTTCTGTGCACTTTTAAGACTCGTCTTCTTTCCTTTCATGCGCATTCTGCTGGTATAAAAGGCATGGAAGGAACAAAGATGAGAAATGTGTGATACTATGAAACTGCTGGCACTTCATGAGTGGGTCCAGACACCCAGAATCCTCTGAGAGGGCAAATGTGAGAAAAGTCCTTCAATCCATGTCCACGTCAAGATCCAGTTCTGTGCTCAGGTTGAGGTAGAAGAACGCATAGACGCCCAGCAGGAAGAGCAGAACAGCCACAATCACCAATATGATGTCCTGTAATCAGAGAAAAAAAATGGTTTCTAAAAAACAGGAATGAACTAATCAAAAACTGAGTAGAACTACACTGTAAAAATATCTGTTAATGAACAGTTTCCGTATTTTGTGATTAACAAGTGTTTTCTGTTTATTTTACAGTTGTGAATTGCATTATGGAATCTTGATCACTGCTATGTTTACTTTTGATGTTGAAAATTCAACTCTACGGTTTAACAAACTGACTTTTATTGACATTTCAGTAGTTTGAAATAATATAGTATATAGTGTATAATAAATAATATATAGAGAAATAAGTCTGTAAAATAACAGAAAATGTACTGGCAGTTTATTAAAAGGTTTTTGTAGTGTAATATAATCACTTTTTCTAACTTTTTTAACTAAGTTGTTGGAAAAAAAGATCAAGGTACCATAATGCAATTCAAAAGCATACTGTAAATAAACGGGGAAAAATAAAAACATAAATCACAGAATATGAAAAACTGCTAATTTATGAATATTTTATACAGTGTAGCATCAAATTAAATAATACAATTTTAAACTGTAATGGAGACATTAAAATGACTACTTTGTATTTGGGCTTATACAGGTGTCAAATAAATATTAAAAAAAAAAAAAATAGGGCTTGAACTGATTCTTCCTTTTATACAAAGGCCCATAAAATGATGTTCGATGGCTCTAAAGAAAATCTTTTTTTGTCTTGAAAAACAAAATATCTAAAACTTAAATTAAACAAATATGATAAGTTTTAAGTACATGTAAATATAAAAATAGAAGCAAATACAAATCACAACAAACCTACACTGTAAATATACAATAAAATCTAAGCTACCTAACCCAAGCAAAATAATTTCACACAAAGTAAAAAAGTTTCAGAATTAACAACAGCAAAATTTTCTGTATTCATCAGCTTAGGCTCATTGGAAACACAGGCTAAATCTTTGCAAAAAAATACATTTGAAAATACATTGCTCCAGCAACATTTCATTGCACGTTTCAGAAGACAAATCCACTAGAGGGCGCTGTGTACACTTCTGTGATTCTGAATTGGTTTACTAAGTGAAGTTTATTTATAAACTAATTTTCGAGAGTATCACGTGCTTATGATTGTTTGCAGCCGGCCCCGCATTATTCAATTTATAATTCACGAATCAGATGATTCCTAAGCCACTATAAATAACCTAAGTTCCATATCACAGCCATCTTCGTTTTGAAGAATCCCCCCTTCCACCCCTACTACTCCTACTTTCCCAGATGGGTGGCATGGTGGCCCAGTGGTGAGCAATGTTGCCTCACAGCAAGAACATCACTGGTTCTACTCCTTACCAAGCCAGCCGACATTTTTCTGCTGAGTTTACATGTTCTCCCCATGCTCACGTGGGTTTCCCCCCAGTTTCCTCCCACTGTCCAAAAACATGCAACCTAATTTAACTGACTAATCCAAATCGGCACTATAAATATGGTCCTAGTAAGTAGTTATCAGTAAGGAGTTTTCGAGATCTACCTGAGCTCAAACTCCCCTCTCGCCTTGCAAATGGGAGGGAGCCCCAGGCTCGAGGATTTTATGAGCTCAGTGCTCTTACCCGGGACAGCATGCCAAACAAGCTTTATAATAAATCATCAGCTAAGTGTGAACTCTTGAACATACGTTAGGATATGTTTTGATGATACACGTATTTCAGATACACGTCCTTCTTGTACACGTCCACAAGAAGCCACGGGTTGTCGTACAGATCACATATAGTGAATTTAAAATCCAGACTATTAATTTCTTCATATAAAGAAGGACGTTTTACCCATGGATCAACAGCTCAGGCGCTTAAGCTTCTCCGAATACAGTAAAGCACTGAATTCTGTTCTAATTTGGCCCAAGTACATACTGGTTATATAGACACAATTTTGCCACCCAATCCTAGTATTAACAATCATTTTCTGTGATCTAACCATTGTGATCTGTCGAGATGCATTACTGTTTCCATCTAGTATTAACTATACCATGTGTTTTGATTTTGTTGTGACCCTTCCCATTAACTTCATCAGGCTCTACATCACTTTCATGGGTGCACTCAGTGTGAAGACTACTATTAAATGAACAAACCCATGTTACATGGCCTAAAATTTAACAAGAAAGAAAGCAAATGAAACCAGAGTTGATGGCAACTATTATTCTGATCAGAATTTGCAATATAGGAAGGGCATCCGCTGTGTAAAACATATGCCACATAAATTAGCGATTCATTTTGCTGTGGTGACCCCTAATGTAATGTAATGTGTATTTATATACATTTAAATAAGCTTTATACTGTACATTTATTGTGTATGGCCATACACCCAAAGCGCTTCACAATCATGAGGGTAGTCTCCACCACCAGTGTGTAGCATCCACTTGGATGATGCGACGGCAGCCACAGGACAACGGCGCCAGTGCGCTCACTACACACCAGCTATAGGTGGAGTGAAGAGACAGTGATAGAGCCAATTCGGTAGATGGGGATGATTAGGAGGCCATGATGGGAAAGTGCCGATTGAGGGACTTTGGCCAGGACACCGTGGTTACACCCCTACTCTTTACAAGAAGTGTCATGGGATTTTTAATGACCACAGAGAGTCAGGACCTCGGTTTAACGTCTCATCCGAAAGACGTTAAAAAAGGGACTAAGCCGAAGGAAAATATATGAATCTTTCTCCAAAATGTCCCATAACGATCATGTGTTCAGTCAGTAAATAGATAGTAGGTGGTCTTTTGTGGCTTTCTTAAAGCATTTACACAATAAGAGAAAGCAGACCAAGCTGAAACACTTTGTCCAATTGTGTCGCACTGTAAGTATACTATTAAACTATTTGTTTGATAGTATACTTCAGAGGAAAAATAAATAAATCACTGCATTGTAAATAGCAACTAATTTGAAGAAACTTTAACTTTAAGAACGTTTTTAGTCTACAAATAAGGCAAACTACTGTGTACAGAGAAATATTAATTGATTAGACAGCTCTTTTCCCGGAAAAAAAGAAGCTGAACCATCATTTTTCCAGAGTGTTTATGCTGCATTATTAAAAATGCATATTTAATACTGTTTTAAAATACCAAAAAGCTGCAATGCCATTCCCTAGTAGTTTGAGAATGAAACACTCTCTATTTGATTTCATGATCATAGACCCAGGACTGATCATAACAATTCATAGATATGTAATTATCACCACAAACATTGAGCTAAAGTCTGAGTGCATTTTGGGCTCTTTATCTTCCTCTCGCTGTGCTACAAACAGGGTTTGTCAGACTCAGCAGGCTCAGAGAAAGCTAATCTCCCAGAAATGTCTTCGTTCTAATTAAGAGTTGTTGGGAGCTTAATGCCCGAGCTAAATTGATGATGGCTGAAGGAGTGGTATTCAAGCATGAATTAGATTTAAAGCAGTCATTTATTACCTTTTGTGTTAAATTAGAATCCTCATCAACCTCGGTTTCATTAGAAGCACTCAAGTATTTAAGAAAGCAATTGTTCTTCATCTTGATAACTCGTTATCAAACTTTCTAATCAAAACTTGTGTGCTTGTGGGACTTTTATGCCTCGGTGTAACAAGTTCATGTTTTCTAGACTTGAATTACAATAAAAGAAAATGGCAAGTATATACTAAAACCTGAAAATAAAAACATTTTTATATTTGCATCACATTTTAATCTAATGTGTAAAGTATATTAGGGTCCTTTCACACCTGTAGATTGATTGTTTTGTTCTGAAACAGGGAATTAAATTGTTGCAATGTTGCTTATTGTTCTTGGGGCAGTTCGCTTTCACACTGCAAAGTTTCTAATGCCTAGTTCACACTACAGGATTTTAAGCCTGATTTGAGCCCGATTTGGAAGTTAACCAGCTCGCCGACAGATCGAAAAATCTGCGGGTGCACGGCGCTTGGCAGTCTTTATGTGTGAACTACTGAACAACGCGTCAAAGAGGCTCGATGAAGCGTCGCAGACACCTCGCAGATGAAAATCCAATATTTAGCATGCTAAATATTCCAGAGCAGTCGGCCGACTCAACCCCACGTGTGGTCAGATGTAGTGACGAGCTGCAGCCAATGAGAGAGCATATCAGCATGAGCTGAATGGCCGTGAGTTCAGGAGCTCAACAGAAACATCTGTGATTGGCCAGAATGGGCATCGATGCACTCGCTTCATTCTGTGTTAACACAGACACGAGAGTAGGCTATATTAACAGTGAAACTAGAATTCTGTAACTATTAGAATTACCATACTGGTCATTCTGACCTTTCTCACACCATATTTACATTCAAAACTTCTATTGCGATATTAAAATTAAGCTTTGAATGTCTGTCATCATATTTTTGACAGCATTACCCTAATAATATTATCTTTTTTTGGTAATACAGCCTATAAATATGTAGTTAAGCTACTAGAACATGCAAAGGTCTGAGCCTGGCTTTCATTTTCACTTTCAAACAGGAGCTATTTCGCGGCACAGAATATGCTGTTTTGAAAGATATATCTAAAGTAAATTTATGTTTTTGCTATCAGAAAGTTTTGTTTATTTTAGCAGGAAGTTGCTAGGCAAAAAATGCATGCATACTTAAAGTCACAGCGAAAAGAAGCAGACATGCATGCGGTCATTTTAACCAATATGGTAATTAAAGGCAGAAATGCTCAGTTCTTTACTGTTTTGTAATTTAAAAAAATAACAGTGTTAGAAAGAAATACACAGATATTTAGAAACCGTCACGGTGTTATAGATATGTTAGTTTTATTTCAAAGAGTTATAAAATTACAAAAATTAAAAACTCTCTGTGTATCTTTCCACTTGAACTTTGCAGATGAGTGATTGATCCGCTGATGCATCAGCTGACTGATGATGTTTTTAAATGCTCCCTTGCAAGCTTAAAACGCGGTAATGTAATCAGCACACAAGCAGCCAATAGACTTCAGCTTTTTCTGACGACTCCTCCCTCAAAATGTCATTGGCTGTGGTTTGGTAGCTTGACTGAGCTGTTGGCAAACGAGTTGTTGTCAGATCATGTAGTGTGTGACCCCCCTCTTGTGGATCATTTACGTAATGTCGCGTAGTGTGAACACTACAGTGATTAAAAGACACAAAATCAAGTCATGTAGTGTGAACTGCACAGCAATCTGCCGATGTTTAAAATCCTGTAGTGTGAACTAGGCTTAAATGGACCAAAATAGCTAAAACAAGTCACGTGCGAGTAAACTCTCCTCACATTGGTCAGAGTTACACGGTTTATTTTTTTTAGAGTCTCGCTTAGCTGTCATGCGTTTTTATTTTAATTTATTACGATGAGCAATAAGACATTATAAGCAAAAAGCTGCACTTTTATTTTGAATGGTGATACCCACAGACGTAGTCACCAAATATAAATCAGAGAGGTAAGACTTTCTCAAGAGCTTCGGTCAGTTTTCCTAATGGACAAATAGCTCTTGCTAATAGCTCAGCATGCTTTCACTTTCGTATTTGACATGAAACGCACATTTATCGGTAGGATGACATCTCGCCCTACTCCTAATTCTCTCTTGATACTATCATATATATGCCTATTACATAATCATACTACACTGTGATATAGCCTAGTTCGTTAGATCGTTTTGCTTTCTCACTACAAATCGATCCGCTTCAGAGTTAGTTTCAATTGACCTCATTCAGGCAATCTCGGACCGATTGTCTTGGCGCAGGTCCGAACACGATTGCTGGATTCACATATGCCAAATGAACCGTACTAAATGGGGAAACGCCCCAGATTCTGAAACAAAAGTCTAGGTGTGAAAACACCCTTAGACAATGCTTGCACAAAAATGCTACAAATAATATTAAAACCAAACGGGATGTAAACTTTTGAACAGGATTATTTGTGCCATTTCAGAGTATTCCGTGCATACATTTCAGGAAGAACCGATTAAGTTTAATTGATAACTCCAGCATTACTTTCCTCACAAACGTATGTAGTTGTGTAACAAATTTGGTTAATGCAGTCTATGGTCTTCGTTATCTGCCCACAAAAAATGGCTACTCTAACACAGTGGTCCCCAACATTTTTATCACCGCGGACCGGTCAGCGATTAAAATTTTACCGCGATCC
The DNA here is from genome assembly GCA_903798195.1 of Danio kyathit. Taxonomy (NCBI): domain Eukaryota; kingdom Metazoa; phylum Chordata; class Actinopteri; order Cypriniformes; family Danionidae; genus Danio; species Danio kyathit. Next base: position 40,478,128 of record LR812537.1, on the reverse strand, counting down.
GGGAGGGTGGGGGTCTTGTTTTTAAAAGCACTGCAGTGTTTGATTAGTCTACTGACATGTGTATATTCCATTCAAAGTATGAAGCTGCTCGGTCAGTTCTTGACATGTGACTCATGGCATTCTAAAAGATTTTTAACTCGGTGCGCCTGGATGGTGCGAGTGCTCCTCCATTGAAAATAACAAACTTGCACGTGGAAAAGACGCGATATGTGAACGGTCCCTAAAGCCACCATCATTTTCAATCTCTTCAGCAGTTGATCATCTTCTTGCACAGTCATTCTGGATTCACCTGATTGGTTGACAAATGGGTTGCGGATCCATTCCTTGGCAGTTCAGGGGTCCTTCACTGTGCCTTTCTCCTTCACAAAGAAACTTTCCAAAGACGTCTGTTTGTGCTAGCTTGTGAATTAAATTTTGGCCCTCAAGTGACCGAGATATAACCGAGAGAATACAGTCATTTTTTTTAATTAAGAGATCGTTCAGACTCAGATAATAAATAAAATGTAAATAATTAATGATTTCTTGTGCGGTCCGGTACCAATTGATCCACAGACCAGTACCGGTCCAAGGCCCGGGGGTTGGGGACCACTGCTCTAACACACTGCTGTTGTAGCTGAGACCAAGAAGAGTTTGTTTTATTATGTGCCATTGATGAATTACTAAAATGACCTATTAAACTATTAAAATTACCATATTTTATCCATGACATACAAAAGCTAAAAATAGCAGTTAATAGTTACATAAAAAAACAACAACATGCAAATAAAAAGCCATCATGTGATTATTAAAAATAAATACAGGTCATGACTGAATGTGGAGGATGATCTCCATTGTGTCATCAATAAGCTTGTGTTTACCGTATATACAGCGCATCCGGAAAGTATTCATAACGCTTTACTTGTTCCACATTTATGTTACAACCTTATTCTAAAATGGATTAAATTCATTTATTTCCTTAAAATTCTACACACAATACCCCATAATGACAATGTGAAAAAATATTTTTTTGAAATTGTTGCAAATTTATAAAAAATAAAAAACCTGAAAAATGACATGTACATAAGTATTCACATCCTTTGCCATGAAGCTCTAAACTGATTTACATTCTGTTTCCACTGATCATTCTTGAGATGTTTCAGCAGCTTAATTGGAGTTCACCTGTGGTAAATTCAGTTGATTGAACATGATTTGAAAAGGCAAACACCTGTCTATATAAGGTCCCAGGGTTGATCGTGCATGTCAAAGCACAAACCAAGCATGAAGACAAAGGAATTGTCTGTAGACCTCCGAGACAGGATTGTCTTGAGGCACAAGACTGGGAAAGGTTACAGAAAATGTTCTGCTGCTTTGAAAGTTCCAATGAGCACAGTGGCCTCCATCATCCGTAAGTGGAAGATGTTTGAACCACCAGGGCTCTTCCTAGAGCTGGCCGGCCATCAAAGCTGAGTGATCGGGGGAGAAGGGCCTTAGTCAGGGAGGTGATCAATAACCCGATGGTCGCTCTGTCTGAGCTCCAGTGTTCTTCTGTGGAGAGAGGAGAACCTTACAGAAGGACAACCATCTGTGCAGCAATCCACCAATCAGCCCTGTATGGTAGAGTGGCAAGAGGGAAGCCACTCCCCACCTGGAATTTGCCAAAAGGCATCTGAAGGACTCTCTGAAGGATTCTCTGGCCTGATGAGACTAAAATTGAAATCTTTAGAGTAATTGCCAGGCGTTACGTTTAGAGAAAACCAGGCACCGCTGATCATCAGCCTGGTTAGTACCTGGATGGGAGACCACATGGGAAAACTAGGTTGCTGCTGAAAGTGGTGTTAGAGAGGCCAGCAGGGGGCACTCAACCTGTGGTCTGTGTGAGTCCTAATGCCCCAGTAAAAGTGAAGGGGACTCTGCACTGTCAGTGGGCGCCGTCTTTCGGATGAGACGTTAAACCGAGGTTCTGACTCTCTGTGGTCATTAAAAATCCCATGGCACTTCTCGTAAAGTCAATCGGCACTTACCCATCATGTCCTCCTAATAATCCCCATCCACTAAATTGGCTCTATCACTGTCTCTTCACTCCACCAATAGCTGGTGTGTGGCGAGCGCACTGGCGCCGTTGTCCTGTGGCTGCCGTCGCATCATCCAAGTGGATGCTACACACTGGTGGTGGTGTGGAGAGACTCCCCTCATGATTGTGAAGTGCTTTGGGTGTATGGCTATACACAATAAATGCACTATATAAATACACATTACATTACATTACATCAGGCTAATACCATCCCTAAAGTGAAGCATGGTGGTGGCAGCATCATGCTGTGGGGATGTTTTTCAGCACCAGGAACTGGAAGACTAGTCAGGATGGAGGGGAAGATGAATGCAGCAATGTACAGAGACATCCTGAATGAAAACCTGCTTCAGAGTGCTCTTGACCTCAGACTGGGGAGCTGGTTCATTTTCCAACAGGACAATGACCCAAAGCACACCGTCAAAATATCAATAGAGTGGCTTCACAACAACTCGGTGAATGTCCTTGAGTGGCCTAGCCAGAGCCCAGACCTAAATCCTATTGAACATCACTGGAGAGATCTGAAAATGGCTGTACACCGTCGCTTCCCATCCAACCTGATAGATCTTGAGAGGTACTGCAAAGAGGAATGGGCAAAAATTCCCAAAGACAGGTGTGCCAAGCTTGTGGCATCATATTGAAAAAGACTTCACATTGTCATTATGGGGTATTGTGTGTGGAAGTTTGAGGAAATAAATGAATTTAATCCATTTTGGAATAAGGCTGTAACATAAAAAAATGTGGAAAAAGTGAAGCGCTATGAATACTTTTCGGATGCACTGTAGGCCTATTGGTGTGTCTGGGCTTCATTGAAACGTTTGTATAATTATAACCACCTCCAAGGATAGTGGGGGTGGCGAGTACCTGACATTGTCCTTTTGTAGGTCAAGGGCTAAAACATTTGGGAACCTGTGATCTACATTTTAAAAGTGCTATATAAATGAAGATGACTTGACTTGAATCAACGCCCCAAACCTCAGTCTCACCTCCTGTAAGACCTCAGAGGTTCCACTTGGTCTTTTATGAACAGGATACAAACCAGTGTCTCTTATATAGAAGGCAGGAACACTAACAAGAACACTAAAGGTCGAAGCCTCCAGTAAGAAGCCTTTCAGGAGAGAAAGGTTACCTGCACAGCTCCTTCTTGCTGGCCACTGATACTCTCAATACCCTAAACATCACTCCCATCAAAGTCACAGCATCAATGTAGTCTGAGATCTTCTACTTGCCCCATTCAGAAAAGACTTTGAATTGGCATGTAAGGTGGACAAACTAACAAGGGCACTAATGACTGCAGAATGTCTAATCACCAGACCACAGTATTGTGTATCCTCTTATAGTTGTCTAAAAGTGTCTTTCCAAGACAGATGCATAGAAAGAAAAACAGACACAAAGACAGAGAAAGTGAAATAATAATCACACACTTCCATCTATTCCACCTCCTGTGTTCATTCACACATAAACACACGCGCACACACAGACACATCAAACACAGAGCAGCATGCAAATCCACCCCGAGCAGCAGAGATAAGCCACCCAGCAAACAGGAGGCTAATAATAATTTGAGCAGATAAATTGTAAAGGGCTATTAAAAGGCTCGGCGACGGCCACGACTATCTGTGTACAAGCGGCGGCGGCAGTCATCAGTGTGTATGTCCTCATTAGCACTCGCTGCCCGCTGCATTTATCTTGTTCCAGCCAGACTGCAAACAGCTTAAGCCTCTCTTAATTGGAAAACTTTTAAATTTCATGCACTTTAGTTTCAAACATTACCAGAGGCTCACGCTGATTCACGTTCTTTATTTAACTGGTTTGTGTCGGAGCCTAAGTGTCATCGCATCCAAAGGGAATTGTTTTGCGTTTGTCTCTCGTGAGACGTGTGGCAAATGTTTTCAAATGTTCAATAAAGGCTATGGAATAAACGAATGTTCACGTGTGTCTTTTTTTTTACAACATAAACATGCATAATAAGACTAACAAGATAATAAAAATTAAAAGGTCTAAAATATTATAAAAATATATAAGATATAAAATATATAAATAACAATGGCAATGCAGCGGCGCAGTGGGTAGCACAATCGCTTCACAGCAAGAAGGTCGCTGGTTCGAGCCTCAGCTGGGTCAGTTGGCATTACTGTGAAGATTGCATGCTCTCCCCATGTTCGTGCTCTGGACTAAGCCGAAAAGAAAATGAATGAATGAATATACATAACATTTAATGGCAAGTGGTTTAAGCAAGTATAGTTATTGTATTCTACAGAATTTGTTGGGGGGGGGTAAGCACAAGTTTGCATTGCAACACATAGACAACTATGTAAAGACTAAACTCGCTAGAGCTACCTGCATTAATGTATTTAAAAAAAGGCATTGTTTATTTATTTATTTAACAAATATTATAAAAATTGAGCTTATCCAGCTTTTTCACAATTGTTTTGGCATATTTTAAACTAAACAATATATATATATATAAAAATAATAAAAAAATAATAATAAAAAATAAATAAATAAATAAATAAAATAAAATAAAATAAAATAAAATAAAATAAAAATAAAATAAAAAATAATGGGGCAACGCGGAGGCCCATTGGGTAGCGCTGTCACCTCACAGCAAGAAAGTCACTGGTTCGAGCCTCGGCTGGGTCAGGAGTTCCCCTCCCCCCTCCCCCTGTGTTGGCGTGGGTTTCCTCCGGATGCTCCGGTTTCCCCCACAAGTCCAAAGACATGCAGTATAGGTGAATTGGGTAAGCTAAAATTGTCCATAGTGTATGTGTGTGAATGAGTGTGTATGGATGTTTCCCAGTGATGGGTTGCAGCTGGAAGGGCATCCGCTGCGTAAAAACATGTGCTGGATAAGATGGCAAAGAAAAGAAAATTATTGAATGAAAAAAATTATTACACTTATTTCTAAAATAATTATTTTAATAATGAAATTAATGAAAAAATAAAAAATAATATTAATAAGTTTCACGCACACTGTGATATTTTTCTTAGAGGGTAAGCACAAGTTTGCATTGCAATCTATGTAAAGACAAAACTCACTGCAGCGACCGGCTTTAATGTATTTAAAAATGTACTTATTATTTAAAAAATTTATTTATCTTACATATATTATAAATAATAAGCTTATTTGGCTTTTTCAGAATTTTGTTTTTTTTTAAATGGCATGACTGCATATTTTAAACTAAGCAACATATATAAAAAATAATCCAGAGAATAAAAATTTGACAATAATTACACGTTTAATGCTTTTTAGGTTACAATTTAAGTCCCTTAAGTTAAGAATAATTCATTTAATAGCAAATATGTATTTTAAGTGATATTAACTTCATTTCACTTAATAAAAAGATTGATTTAATCATTTTAGTTAACAACAAAAACCCTGTTGCACCTGTACATTTTTGAATAACTTGGTAGAGTCGGACCCAAATCAGTGACCCAAAAATCCCTGAAGTAAAAAGCCATGAATATAGATGGTCTTATATTCTTTCATGAGAAAAAGACACACAGTAAGTCCAGAGGAGGCTGTGTGAAAATGAAATTGTCAGATGAGGATCTCCGAGTGGAGAGAGGAGACCTTGTTGTCTTGAGGAAGCTAATAATTCAGCGGCCTACGCTTCAGTCTCTCCCACACTCAAAAAAATGAACAAGGGAGGTTGTAGACTTTACATAATATATTTATATTTGGTTTACTTATATTTATTGTCTTTGTTGACTTTAAATGTTTTTTTCTATTAAGGTCCACGTAATTATGTCTTAACTTAACTATACAAAATACTAATGTGTTGTTTAATCACAAACCATTTATGTTAAGTGAACATTTCTTACTACCACATGGTGGCAGTAATGCGACGCCAACTGCCAAGAATCTCCAATGAAAAAGATCGCCTCAGATTACGCATGCGCAAAGACATTTGAATCTGACCGTTTTGCTGCAGTTTTTCATCGGTTGGTTTTGACGGAGGGAAGTCTTACTTTTGACAACTTGAAAGAGTAGGAGGTTATTTGTTTTTTCATCTGTATCGATCTATTTTATTTGTGATAAGATAGGTGTTTATTCTTTAGTGATTCGGTGTCTTAGACATGCTGATGTTAGCTAGCAAACTTAGCCATGTGGTGCAGGTCGGTCAGCTCCTTATTTTTATTATTTCGGCAAAAGAAAAGTACATTTTTCGATACTATGGTAGATGTCTGAACCCCCCGTTTGACCCTATTCAATGTTTAATATCTAAATACGTAGTTTATTTAAAGGGATATGTTAGAGTATTAATAAAAATGTTTACCACACACATATTAACAAGCAGAACAGAGGATTGAATTAGTTTTTATTGTTTCTACGCGACTAATAAACCGACTAATACATCTCACAGAATGAATTATTTCAAACACTCGTTCATGTGATTAAAGCCTGGAGTAGCGCGAATGTATGCTCCTCCCTCCAATCCGAGCTCTGTAATTGCTAGGTGCGGCTGCATCCGCTCCAGGTTTTCTGTTCCTGCTCGCAGACATATTTTTCCTTGTTCACTCTAGTGTTGTCAAGATACTGGAATTTAGTACAATCTGTAGTGGAATTTAAAAACGTCAATTTCCTGCTGACATTTAATCACTGAAGTGCACATCCTAACATGTCACTAGGACAACACTAGTTTAACTCAAATTTTAAAGATATTCAGGTGTGTTTATTTTTTTATATAATGAACGTGTAATTTATAATACTATATGTAATTGTTTGGAAATTATTCAACACGTTTAATGTTATTATTACATAATCCCGTTCATTGTTCTGAATAGTGTTAAAGGTTTTGTTTTTGTATCTTGTTTTTACTTTTGATTGTACTAAAGCATTAAAATACAGTATTTTTGCTAATTTAAAAAAACACTTCCACTGTATTTTTTTTTATCTCCTTTGAATCCCAAAATTTACTCCAACCACTAGGTGTTAATTCTTTTCACAGCAAAAAGACTCACTAAAACTAGATGAAAATCTGCTATTAAAAATATTTATTAACACAATTAACTGTTATTAAAAATAGCAGTGGTTAATACTTGATTTGAAAGTTTTATTTCAATTTAAGTTTAAAAAAATTACAAATTGTTATTGGTGATATTTTTCTGTTTTCTGCATTTTTAATTTTTATTCTTGTATTTTTTTTATATTAGATTCTTAATGATTGGTGAAGGTTTTTAACTCACAATTGGTAAGTATCATCTGCAACATCTATTAATCTAAATTGTTTCTTCCATGACCAATTCATGTGTTAGTTCTGAGTATATTGCTTCTGTATCTTTTTTTTTTTTTTTTACTTGTAGTTGTTTATAGCAATTGATAAGTTCAGTTTTTAACATCCAATAAATGTTTTTAATTTCACGTTCTGACTGTTACAGGCAAGTGTTTTTTATTCGGTGCCACAGTGCTGTTAAATGGTATGTTATCTGCAAAACACTTCTAAAAAATTAGTGAAGTTCTTTTGACCTGAAATCACAATTAAATTCAATTTTATTACTTATTTTTTTTATATATATTTTTTATTTATTTAATTTATTTTTATATATTTTTTATTTATTTTATTTATTTTTATATATATATTTTTGCTATTTTGTTTGTTACATATATTGAATGTGGCAGTGTAAAGGTTGCAGTTCAAAGGCCGTAACTAGAACTCAGTTACTTAAACATTATAAGATAAATCATTCTCAATATGGGCGTAGGCACCCATATCCTTGTCTATATACTAGTTGTCCATGTACATTCAAGACATGGAATGCACTTAGATCACACCTTTGTAGAGTCCATAACAGAGACTCATCTCAGCAAACATCATCATTGGCTACATTCAGATGTCAAGTTTGTGAATTCTCTGAACTTGGCAATGAAAAGGAATATTTCAGTCACATAAGTCTGCATCTTAAATCCCATGAAAACATCACTTGTATGTTCAAAAGTTGTACATTTTAAGAGAAAAATTTTATGGGACATTTAAATCTCATAAAAATAGAAAGCTGGATGGAGATACTTTCCTTTTGTGAATATAGGCCATGTTTGCTTTGACGTCCTTCAGGTTTTTATCAAAGAACTTTCTGACTTTCAAATTTAAAAATTTTTTATATGCACTTAATGGCTTTATTAATTTTGCTATTTAAGGTTGAATCATTTGCATGATGGCTACACCAGTGAAACTGCGGATTGTCTTTGGTGCCAACAATTCTGAAAAGCTGACCATACAATCAGGCATGCCAAAGTCTGTGGAGGATCTTTCAAATGAGATCAAACGTCAGTTTGATATCGAGGGGGACATTAGACTCCAATACATGGACAGTGACTTTGATAATGACTTTGTTAACCTTAATCAAATTGGTGATGTACAGGACAAGAGTACAGTTAAAGTTATCTCATTGTCAGATGCTTCGGATGTCAGTCAAGTTTGTGTGAACCTGAGTGGTGAAGACACATCTTTTTCCTCTAATGACACAATAATTCTCTCCTCCCCTGACTCAGCAACTGCTCGATCACAGTGGCCTCAAGAATTTCAAATACCTACATTCCCATATGATGTGGAGATCCAACTTCAAAGTGCAAACCAGTCCTTCTTGTCAAGCAAAGTTTTCTTTAAACCCAGCCATAAGCTTAAATCTGACATCTTGGAAAGTCTGGCTGAGCAAATAATCAAGTTTGAGGAATATCCTTCAAATTTAGAAATAGAATCTGTTGCTGAAGCTTTAATCAAAGCTCACCCATGTTTGAGGGAACAAGGATCTGTTACTGGTTACTATGGTTGGAAAGTTAGCCTCCAGTACAAAATGGCCAACTATAGGACAAAACTAAGAGATTTTAGGTGCCCAGAGATGACAATTAATTCCCTCAAGCACAAGCCTGAAGATAAGTGCCAGCCAGCCTATAATGTAAAAAAACCCAGAAGGGCAGAAGTAAATTTCTGCCCCCCCTATCCTACTGGAGAGACCCAGGGCAGCCTTGAAGGTGAAAGAGTGGCTTTGTTGGCGGAGGTAAAAAAAAGACACAACAAGGCAGTTATCAGGGAGAAGATGGCCAAGACCTTTCCTTATAGGAGACAGGAGGTAGTCAGAGACAAACCCATGATTGCAGAGTTCCAGAACAGATGGCCAGGACTCTTCACTGCGCCTGAGGTATAAACTACTGCTTAAAACATTGGTAATCAATGTTATATAATGTATCAAATAACTGCGTGGAATTCAGTTCAGAATACTGTAACATGGTTTTTAGGGTGGGGAGTTTAACCAGATTTAGAGCACAGCCTCGGATTGATGGGGTTAGGAGAATTAAATAAATTAGTAGCATTAAAGTCAAATGTAATAGTAGTGATGCTATAGCAGTAAACATATTAGTATAAGCCATGGATAGTATAACATGTTTGTGTACATTTATTTAAAGGTGGAAGCAGAATTTCTGAGGATTACGACTGTTCAACTCATCACAAAGTTTTTTTCTCAACTTGACCACCACACCGATCAGCTTATTAGAGTGATGAAGAAAACTGGTGGAGCAAAAGGGAAGAAAATTGACCTCACTTTTGCTCCGACTGCACAGGTATCATTTCTCTACTGTACAACACATTTAGGAATAAGTCATTTTTGTCGTCCAGTCTTGAGTTGCTTTTTGTCAGAAACCAATAACATCTGCAAGTATGTTCTATATGAATAATAAATTATTTTGGTTGTATTGTAAAAAGCTAGTGAGATTTAACAGCAACTCTGTAATTTACAATTTGCCTAATTTAGTTTCTATAAATAAATAGACATAGTGCATGTGCCTACTTAACCCATAGATACATTTCACCAATTAAACATTTATAGAAGTATAATAGGTTTGTTGTATGTATGTTGACTACTGCTTTTTCTATTTAGAATGAAACTGTTGAAAAGAAGAGGGAGTGCCTTCTCAAGGCACTTTGTATCTACCTGAACGAAGAGCCGAGAAGTCTCTTTAAAGAATATCTGGTAGGTAGTACTTATTAATGCTGCAGTAACTGTATACTACAGCTGTTAAGAATCTCACAATATCCATTTAGCATTGTGTGATACGGCTTGTAGGAATGGCAAATTTGGTCTAGACCAGGGGTGGCCAAACTCTGTCCTGGAGGGCCGATGTCCAGCAGATTTTATATTAAACTTGCTTCAACACCCCTGCACAGAAGTTTCTAGAAAGCCTAGTAAGAGCTTGAATAGCTAGCACAGGTTTGTCTTATTGGGTTGGAACTAAACCATGCAGGACATCGGCCCTCCATGACCAAGTTTGTGCACCCTTGATCTAGACCTTTCTGATTATTTAAATTTAAAGGGTTAGTTCACCCAAAATTGAAAATTTTCTGTTAATTTACTCCTCACAGTTCATCCAAGATATGACCTTTTCTCTTCAGTAGGACATTAAAGAAGATTTTAGCCTGTTTATCTGTGGTTCTTAGTGATTCATATAATAGCAGTGAAGGGTGTTAGGATTTTGCAAAAGAAATGCATACAAATGAGTCCAAATCAAAAGCTATGGCTCCTGATGGCAAACTGATGTCTTTTGAAGCGAAACAATTGGTCCATTTTAAAAAATAAAATTATTATTATTATTTTTTAATTATTATATATATTTTTTGTTTTACAATATTAGCTTTAATCCACCGCCTGGTCAAACACAGGGTGCAAACTTGTGATCTTTTAGCAAAATTCACCATTTTATAGATTTTGAAAATTGCATCACCAGCTCCTGCAAATAAAAGGACTACAATCAGACTAAATCCGTGCATACATCAAGAACTGTTTGATCAGGCTGTGGTTTAAAGCTAAAAATATGTAAAAAAAAAAAATTGCACTGAGCGATCATTTCACTTTACAAGACCTTAGTGTGTAATCAGGATCCATGGCTATTTGAATTCATTTGTATGCTTTTTAATAATAAAAAAAACCATCACCTTTCACTGCCGTTATACAGTCAGGTCCATAAATATTGGTACATTGAAACAACATGTTTGGCTTTATACACCAACACAGTGGATTTTAAATGAAACGAACAAGATATGCTTTAACTGCAGACTGTCAACTTTAATTTGAGGGTATTAACATCCAAATCAGATGAACGCTCTAGGAATTACAACAGTTTGCATATGTACATCCCACTTGTTAAGGGACCAAAAGTAATTGGACAGAATAATAATCATGAATCAAACCTTAACTTTTTAATACTTGGTTGCATTAATATTTGCTTTTTAAGTCTGGAATGCATAGACATCACCAGACTTAATGCAGGTATACTTCAGTTTCCAGTGAGTGAAGAAATTGTGAGGAGTTTGGGCCAAAAGTTATTTATCAAATAAGCTATTGGGAATTATGGAATTGACTGTTAATTTCATGGATGTTTTTTTGTGTGTGTGGACAGGATTCAGATGGTGGTGTTGCTGAGAAGGATCTTAAAGAAGTTGTCTTTGGCATCTACAGCATTAATTCTGAGGGAGGTGATGCCACCACCCCTCCAGTGGATGTTGGAATAGTGATTGAGGGCATTGAAGTGCTTCACGACTTGGGAGACATTGCTTCTGCATGCGCACTCTTAATGGGTGTAATATATGCATTGAACCTCAGTTATCCTCAGGAACTGAAAATTTTTTTTGAGGTGCTTCAGAAAATCTTCCTTCAGCTGGATGCTACCAGACTCTCAACCAAGGTACAGATGCTCAAAAACAAACTGTATGAGTGAACCAACTAGTGGTGTAACAATACTGCAATTTCTGTACCAATCAGTATTGAAATTTAAAAAATGTCAATTTCCTGCTAACATTTGAGGCCTATTGAGCACGTTCTTAAACACTTTGCATTGACCATTGTGTTCACATGCTCAACAGAAATTACTGTGATTGGCCGTGAAGGTCATCAGTTCACCACTCTTCTTACAGAGTGCAAACAGAGATACAAGGACACTGGAGCATTTCAAAGATGCGTAGATCAGTCAATCCATCAGCAGATCACTTGTATGTCAGCAATAACTGATTATATTTAAAAGGCTTTAAAATGCTCCAGTGTCTCTGTATCTGTGGTTACACTGAGTAAACACATTTTGGTGAAGTGAGTTTGGTGAACTGATGACCTTCACGGCCAATCACAGTCATTTCTGTTGAGTATGCGAACACAATGGCAAATCAGTGGCATGTAAAAATGTGCACTACAGCGCTCTAATGTGAGTGGGAAATGGACGTTTTTAAAATTCCACTACAGATTGGTACTGAATTCCAGTATCATGACAACATCAGAACCAACAAAGCAGAGTTTGTTCATGAAGGCACTTTAGACTTAAAACCATTTCATTTGAAAAACACTTGACACTTTTATTTGTTTTTATTTTTGTGTGTGACACGTACTACTGTTCTGGGTGACATGTTTCTCTGTCATGTAAAGTGTCCAGAGTTATTTCCTTTTTTTGAAAAAGGGCAAGATAACAAACTTGTTAACAAAAATGTTTTATTTATTTATTCATTTTTTTTTATAATTTTTGTTTTGTTTTGAAAACTTCATCAGTAACTGTTTAATTTGTCAAAGTTGACCACTCAGGATAAAACTAAATAAAATCCTGTTGGCTTGTTAGGCTATGTTAGTATTCATAATTTTCTAACACCTACTATATAGTTGAAAATCTTCCTCCAGCTGGATGCTACCAAACGTTCAACCAAGGTACATATGATCAAAAACTAAATTTATGAGTAAACCAACACTGAGCTATTATGATTTTGTGAAATTTAACTTGGTCTTGTTTGTATTTAAAACAAATTTACTGCAGATACACTTGACACACACCACTGTTCAGGCTGACATGTTTCATCTCCATGTAAAGTGACCAGAGTATTTAATTTTTTTTTTTTTAAAGGTCAAGATAACCAACTTTTACAGTGTGTCTTTTTATTTATTTGTTTTAAACCAACACTGTTGCTATTCTGACATTTTAATTTTATTTTATTTTGTGATGGTTTAATTTGACCACTCAGGTTTGAACAAAGTAATGCCATTTTGGAATATGTAAGTCATTCACATTATTTTCTAATACTGTGACAACTGTTGTATTGTTGGATCATATGTTCTCAACTAATGTAATTTTCTTACTGCATTTTAGACAGTGCACAACTGTTACTTGTGTCAGTAATGTTAATGGAATTTTGTGTTGGTGAATAAAAGAATTAACAAAAGTTAGTTGAGTTTACTTAAGTATATTGTGTGGAACCTGTTGACAAACTAAAGTTAATTAAACCTAACTAGTAAAAATGTAATAGAGTGTAATAATTTAGTTTTGATTGATTAAAGCATAAATTAAGCATAAAGTGGAATGAACCGCCAACTTATCCAGCATATGTTTTACGCAGCGGATGCCCTTCCAGCTGCAACCCATCACTGGGAAACACCCATACACTCCCATTCACACACATACACACATGTTGTACAAATAAATTTCCTCAAAAGGTCAAAAATGACTATAGATGAGGCAGCATTTAATCCCCAAAATGTAGTGAATACCATGATAAGTGTAAAAAAAAAAAAAAAAAAAAACACTTTTGCTGCTCGTATAAACTACTTATTCAAAATGAGCTGAAATGACACAGTTCTTAAGGTTTTTTGGGCCAACTTAATTCTTTTACATTCAATCCACTTTGTGTTGTGACAACATGAAGGAATTGTTTGGAACGCAGCTTTTGTTTTATAGTGGATCACATCTGAAATCCTTATCAAATCACAAAACGAAATTTCATTTTAATACCGTCCATTAAATACCTATTCTTTTTAAATAACTGACAAATAATTCTATACATGTATTTTTAGTTTTTAATGTAAATTGTATATATACAAAAAGTATAAAGCACAATATGATATGTACAAAATAGTAAATAATTTCAATATCGAAAATTATTTTTACAATTATTGAATTTTAAACTCAAAAATAATTACAGTTGGGGCGGCGCAGTGGGTAGCATGATCGCCTCACAGCAAGAAGGTCGCTGGTTCGAGCCTCGGCTGGGTCAGTTGGCATTTCTGTGTGGTATTTGCATGTTTCCCCCCCTGTTGGCGTGGGTTTCCCCCGGGTGCTCTGGTTTCCCCCACAAGTCCAAAGACATGCGCTTTAGGTGAATTGGGTAAGCTAAATTGTTCGTAGCGTATGTGTGTGAATGAGAGTGTATGGGTGTTTCCCAGTGATGGATTGCAGCTGAAAGGGCATTCGCTGCGTAAAACATATGCTGGATAAGTTGGCGGTTCATTCCGCTTTGGCGACCACTGATTAATAAAGGGACTAAGCCAAAAAGAAAATGAATGAATAATTACAGTTTAGTACTGGTCAGAATATATATTTATATATTTACTATTTATTTAGGAGTGTTTATGAATTAAACACATTTTTGAAATCTAGGCTGATTTTTCAATTGAATATGAATGACAATTTAAATTGTAGAACTCTTCCACTAAAATTATGGGGCCTGGTGTATGTTTCAAAAGTATGACAAAACACGATACTACTATGAAAAATGTGTATAATTATGTATATAATTATATAAATTGGGTTTTATTTTGAATTTAAGCAAATCAATATCATTTGCAGCAAATGGTCGTTTATTATAACCTATAAATTGTGTATTCTCATTCACCTGGCCACACATGCACGTGCACGCACGCAAGCATAAACTTGTAAACCATTGAGTTAACTCAAGCGTTTTGTGTTGGGACAACATGAAGGAATTGTGCTGGTCCAACTACCTGGTTAGGGGATTTGCAGTTCCCAGCATGCTTTGTGTGGGATTGAATTAAGAGAGGGAAATGTTAACAATAAAAGTAATCTTAGGTGTTTAAAGTTAATAGAAAAACTTTTTAGAGTTTAATCTTCACTTTAGTTTGAAGATTTTGAAGATTTTCATGTAACGCTTTAAGTTTTGAAATTACCACCTTGCAGCTTATTTAGCAAAAATGCAGTTTGTTGCTTTGCCCAGTGAGCAATAACTGTCCTAAAATGAGTTCTGAGATCAGTCTCAATCAACTGTAAATCATGAAATATGCTTAAAATGGTTAATTTAGCTTTTAGTTAATTTAAGATAACTTCAAAAAAAACTAAGAGACTTTGAAACGTATGACACATAATAAACATGATATTATCAGACCTTTGAGTTCAGGTTAAATAAAAATACAAATGTATTTAAACTTTTCTTTGATAAAATCATGTTGGACCAACTCAACTGCATTTAATTGTGTAAATAGTTTTTTTTTAGTTGGTGCTAAACAAATTTATTGCTATCGCGCTATAGGTGAATTGGTAAGCTAAATTGTCTAGTGTACTGTATGTGTGTGAATGAGAGTGTATGGGTGTTTTCCAGTGATGGTTACAGCTGGAAGAGCATCCGCTGCGAAAAAAAAAAATATGCTGGATAAGTTGGCAGTTCATTCCGCTGTGGCGATCCCTGATTAGTAAAGGGACGAAAAGAAAATGAATGAATGAATATTTCCCAAATTATGTTTAACAGAGCAAGGCAATTTCACAGTATTTCCAAGAATATTTTTGCTTCTGGAGAAAGTCTTAATTGTTTTATTTTAGCTAGAATAAAAATGTATAAAAAATACAATGTTATACAATGACTTGCCTAATTACCCTAACTTGCCTAATTAACCTAGTTCAGCCTTTAAATTTCCCTTTAAGCTAAATACTAGCATCTTGAAAAATATCTAGTAAAATATTATTTACCGTCATCATGGAAAAGATAAAATAAATCAGTTATTAGAAATTAGTTATTAAAACTATTATGTTTAGAAATTTGTTGAAAAAATATTCTTTCCGTTAAACAGAAATTGGGGAAAAAATATACAGGGGGGCTAATTATTCTGACTTCAACTCATCGTGTGTCTTTGTATGCATTCTCATGCTCCTTTGGTTTCACTGAATTCTGCGGTATGTTCTCATATAGCTCTGTGTTCATAACTTTGGCCCTCACGGCCAGGTGCGGTTCGGCACTGCGGCTTCACTGGCCAACAGAAACAGCTGAAGTGGGATTTTCTGCCCGTGTTAAGTGGTTGTGTAGTTCTCTCAGCTCAGCCCAGGTGTGCTGTAATACTGCTGGCTGGAGACACTCTCTTTGTCAGAGAGGAAGGCTGTGTGTGTGTGAGCTATTTGAGTGTCGACAGACTGTATAAAAGACAGAAAAAATGTGAATGGGACTCATAAACATGGTTCACATAGAGTGAAAGACACAAATATATTGCCACAATCACTTATATAATACGAAAAAAAAAATTTGTAAAGCAGCAGCAGGGGCTTCTTTGCGTGCAACACTGACAGAAATACCTATTAAACTATTTCATATTTTCATGGTGGCGAAGTGGGTAGCACAATCGCCTCAAAGCAAGAAGGTCACTGGCTCGAGCCTCGGCTGGGTCAGTTGGCATTTCTGTGTGGAGTTTGCATGTTCTCCTCGTGTTTGTGTGGGTTTCCTCCAGGTGCTCCGGTTCCCCCCACAAGTTCAAAGACATGTGGTATAGGTGAATTAGGTAAGCGGAATTGTCTTTAGTGTATGTGTGTGAATCAGTGTGTATTGATGTTTCTCAGTGATGAGTTGCAGCTGGAGAGGGCATCCGCTGTGCAAAACATGTGCTGGATACAGTAAGTTGGCGGTTCATTCCGCTGTGGTGACCCCGGATTAATAAAGGGACTAAGCCAAAAAGAAAATGAATTAATGAATGATTACGCATGTTTACAGTTACTAACACCATAAATCAAATATACAGTCAAGCTTGAAATTATTCATACCCCTGGCAAATTCTGACTTAAAGTTATTCAACAAGTAAGCTTTTCTTTTGACTGGAAATGTCCCAGGCTTCTCCCAAAAGATAATAAGACTATCATTGTGGAAAAAAATACATTTTACAATTTGTCATTTAGCAGACGTTTTTGTCCAAAGCAACTTACAATTGAGGAGGAATCCATGAATATTTCTCAACTTTTATTTACATAACAAAAAGAAAGTCTGAATAATTTCGGGGTTGACTCTACAGTATGTATATTTTTATTTTATTTTTATGTGTATTTTTTAGTTTTTTTCTTAAATAAAAAAATATATTGTGCATCCATTGCATCTTGCATAATTACCTTGGCATTAGATTACAGAAAGCTAGTTAACACGGCAGTTATTGTTTATACAGCAGCTGTCAATGTGAGTGACTTCAAGTTTTGCCTTTTTCTCTTTTCTGACCAATGTAATGAATCTCCCTCTCTTTTGTAAACTCATAAAAATGCTGTCATTGATTTTCTTCTTGCTATTGGGACCAATGAAAATGCAATAACTACATCGGTTTAGTTTTCGTTCCCCACTATAGAGTTTTCCCTATGACCACTTCCACTTTAGAAAACCATGTAAATCTGAAAAGGCTTCATTATATTTAGCTTGTATGCCCAATATTCCTACTTACATATTCAGTATTGGCAGATACTAGAGATTAAAATGACTGCAAATCAATGGATACCAACAGCATTGGGGATAACACATTAAAAGTAACACAAGTTACATAATAAGATTAATTTAATACTTTTTATATTAAAATAATAATATTTGAATTCATTTTTTGAAAATGTAACGCGAGTTACTTTTTAGTTTAATTAATTCGTTTTTTAAAAATTAAATTGCTGAATTAAAATTAAAGTAGTCACAATGAATCACGCAGTCAATGAGAGAATGTGGTCGTTATTTTAAACGCATTGAAGGAAAGGGGATTGTCTCAATGGACAGTGTTTTGAAATATTACAAAAGTAGCAAATACATTGCTTTAAACCTTCAATAATCTGTATATACGACATGTATAGCTCTGGGGTCAGGAAGTTCTCAGATAACATTTTTTTTTTAAAGGTAAAAGAAGGTGTAGGTTATACAGTGCGTTGTTAATTGCAGAGCTCCTCTATTAAAAAAAGAAAGAAAGAAAAAGTTCTGAAAGAAATCAAGCCTCAGCCAAATACTAAAAAGTAACTCAAAAGTAACTCAAAACTAACGTAACACATTACTTACTAAGTAACGCAATTAGTTACTTTTTTGGGGAGTAACTCAACCAGGGCTTAATTTGTGCTGGAACACGCCGGATCCAGATCCGGCACCTCTGAAATCTGATCATTTTACCGATCCCCCTCCTTAACCGTCCTCCTCTCTTATCCACTGTTCACATTCACTTTCTTCTGCGATTCCCCAACCCTCTTCACTTTCGTCCGCAAAAACCCTCCACTCTCCACTTTCGTGCGCGACATCTCTCCATCCTCGTGTAACATGCTGGATCCGTTACCCCAATTTGTTCCGGGACCTTGCAATTCACAAATTAAGCACTGAACTCAAGTACTGCATTACTTTCAAAAGTAACTTTCCCCAACACTGGTTACCAACACTTTTAATTAATATCACAATGTATCATGAGCCACATTTTTTGTTTAGTTTTGGCACTTTTTTGTCTAAAGTTTAGTTTTGGCACTTTTTTTTAAAAACTATTGAAACTTATTGTAAAGTGTGACCAAATGTTCTACTGAAGAAAGAAAAAGTCACCTAAATATTGTTTTTTAGGTGAACTTTTTAACACCCAGTCCTGATTGTGTCTTGTGCCAGTATGCATCACCTTTTCAACTTGTCCAAAAGCATGGTCTTACACTTTATGGTATTTTAGAAGCTTAGATAAAAATCACCGGGACTTATTTATGCATGCGATGGAATGCACCAAAAAGTGAAACAGTTAAAATTGGCTGATGGGCTCTCAATATTCAGCTCCAGGGCTAGTGAGCTGGCACGGATCCTTTTTAGGCTAGGAGCCCCACACACAGCTGATGCCGCCAGCCCCTCTACTTCGTGCCAGGTGATGCCATCCGTTCAGCCAGGCACCAGGGAGCCAAGCAGTGCCCACAGCAGGTGGTGGAGCGCCCGCTGCCTCCCCGAGCCGGCAGGCAACATCTCTGCAAACCAACTGGCCACCACGTGCAGAACAGCAGATTGTGCGGCCTGCCAACACAGACCCCAGAACAGCCTGAAACCTCAGACTCAACCTGCTCTTCGAAGCCTCACAAATGGGACTAAAGGACGGGAGGTGTGAGATGAAAAAGATGAATGTGTGTGCATTAAAGCTGACTGATTAATTGCATTTGAAATAATATTGCAATGTTCAAAAATACAAAGAGTTCCTGTCCTTGTTTGAGCCATGTTTAAAGCTATAAATTACAATCATACAACTATTCCTTGGCAACCGCTATCAGTGCTGAGCCAAAAGCTACGTATATGAATGAACGGTTTCATAAAAGCAATAAGCCCCGTGAATCTGTGGTTTACGGAATATTTATAACAGCTAAGGAGATTTTAGGCTTCGAACATCGCCCCTTAGCTGTTGTAAATTCATTGTAAACCAAGGCTTCAGATTCTTTTTAAACATCTACTATTAAACTGTGGTCATGTGACAAAAATAAAGACATTGTAGATGAAGCGGCAGGTTACAGATTTTCGTAATTTCAGGCATCGTTGAGATGTGCATGTAATATAGTCATATTGTGCAGTTCTACAATGGATGCATCAGGCAGTCGCTATGAATTAGAAGGTAATGAAGTTGCCTTTGAATACATGTTTATTTTTCACTTGGACTTTTGCTTTGTATAGTGCAAGTTAGCTGGGTTATCTACAGGCTATGTGAAACTACATTATCCTTCAGTTTTTACACACACAAATGGACCTTTTTTAGGTTTTATTTCCGTGTTTCTCAAAGAAGTCATCATAGTTAGGTAAACTATGAGAAAAAACTATGAGAGTACGTACCAACCAATCAACCAACCAACCAAATAAATAAATAAATGAATAAATAAATATGAAATAAATAAAAATAATTTTAAATAAATACAAAACTAATATAAAATAAAATAAATATAAAAAAAAATAAATATAAAATAAAATGTAAAATAAAATAAATATAAAATGAATGTAAAATAAAATAAATATAAAATAAAATAAATATAAAATAAAATAAATATAAAATATATGTAAAATAAATGTAAAATAAAATAAATATAAAACAAAATAAATATAAAATAAAATGTAAAATAAAATAAATATAAAATAAATGTAAAATAAAATAAATATAAAATAAAATAATATAAATATAAAATAAAAATATAAAATAAAATAAATATTAAATAAAAATACTAAATAAATCTAAAGTAAAATGTAAAATAAAAAATAAAATAAATATTAAATGAAATAAATATAAAATAAAATAAAAATAAAATAAATATGAAATAAAATAAAACAAAATAAATATAAAATAAAATAAATAAATATAATATAAATACAAAATAAAATAAATATATAAAAACATTTAAATAATATAAAATGAAATAAATATAAAGCAAAATGTAAAATAAAATAAATAAAAATAAAATAAATAAATATAAAATTAATATAAAATAAATACAAAATAAAATAAAACAAAATAAATATAAAATAAAAAATATAAAATAAATACAAAATAAATACAAAATAAAATAAAACAAAATAAATATAAAATAAAATAAATAAATATAAAATAAAATAAATATATAAAAACATTTAAATAATATAAAATGAAATAAATATAAAATAATTATAAAATAAATACAAAATAAATATAAAATAAAATAAATATAAAGTAAAATGTAAAATAAAATAAATATAAAATAAAATAAATAAATATAAAATAAATACAAAATAAATATAAAATAAAATAAAGTAAAATGTAAAATAAAATAAAATAATTTAAAATAAATACAAAATAAATTTAAAATAAATATAAAATAAATGTAAAATAAATGTAAAATAAAATAAATATAAAATAAAAATATAAAATAAAATAAATTTTAAATAAAATAAATATAAAATAAAATAAAAATAAAATAATATGAAATGAAATAAATATAAAATAAAAATAAAATAATATGAAATGAAATAAATATAAAATAAAAATAAAATAATATGAAATGAAATAAATATAAAATAAAATAAATATAAAATAAAATAAAACAAAATAAATATAAAATAAATATATAAAAACATTTAAATAATATAAAATGAAATAAATATAAAATAAAATAAATACAAAATAAATATAAAATAAAATAAATATAAAATAAAATAAATATAAAGTAAAATGTAAAATAAAATAAATATAAAATAAAATAAATAAATATAAAATAAATACAAAATAAATATAAAATAAAATAAATATAAAGTAAAATGTAAAATAAAATAAATATAAAATAAATAAATATAAAATAAAACAAAATAAATATAAAATACATATAAAATAATATAGCTCGGCGGAAGGAGCTCGGAGAAAATGCTGGTATCACCTGGTTTCAGCCAGGTCTCCGTGAGTAAAAGAAAATTCAGATCATGAGTGGAGATCAGATCGTTTACGATAAATGTCTTATTTGTGAGCGATCGTGTGTTCAACAGAGCTGTACGTACTGTTCTACTCACATTTTGCTCCGTAGCACGGCTGAGCGTGCAGAGACTCCCCATCACGCAGCCCCGGGCCTGAATCTTTGCAAGCCGGCAACACGAAGGCAGACACCCGGCGTTTGGGACAGCCGGACGTAGCCACTGATATTTGTATTCCAGCGAACGCCGCAGGTCAAAAAGTCTTAACATAAATACTGTTGTTTAATAATAGAGAAAATAAAGAGCTTCGAGGAGAGAGAGAAAAAAAAAAAAAAAAAAAAAAAAAAGAAAATCGCAACCGCAATATAGGTCAAAATATCACAAATTAATTATTTTTTTAAAATTGTTTAGCCCTAAAACAAAGGGAGATGAAAATGTTTTAAGTGTGTGCATGGCTCTGGGAGTTGAGTGAGGGATGGTCATAGATGGAGTGCCACCTGCCAAGAAAAAACAACCAGAGAAAATGGCCTGTGGAAAAACAAGTGGTAAAAGTATGAGTCAACTCCTCAGAAATAAAGCAAAGCCAAGGAAACATACCACAGAGAAGCGCTCACCAGAACAAAACCCAAAGTGTGGCGCTCAGGGGTCCATTAGTCACATTATAAACAAGAACAAACAAATCGGCGTCCACGTTCCTCACAAACGTGCCAAGTCCATGACCAAAGCTGTACGCAATAAACTACTTTTGTGACAGAATGAGGAGATGTTGCTTTCAGCTGTAAACGAACACTGAGCTCATAGACTGAAAACATACCTGTGGAAAGA
Source organism: Danio kyathit (assembly GCA_903798195.1). Classification (NCBI taxonomy): domain Eukaryota; kingdom Metazoa; phylum Chordata; class Actinopteri; order Cypriniformes; family Danionidae; genus Danio; species Danio kyathit. Next base: position 40,455,862 of record LR812537.1, on the reverse strand, counting down.
CGTTTAATTGGTCTCAAATGTACTAAATGAACATTGAGTCATTAGGAAGGAGATGATTTTTGTAAAAAAAAAAAAAAAAAAAAAAAAAAATGCAATTTACGTAAATTATTTCCACAGATTTAAGCCTCGGTAATTGGATAAAAGACTAATGAGACTTAGAAGAATTGTAATGAGGGCTTGGCTTTCTAACAAAAACAATTGAGTTGCTAAGACCAGCTAATCTGCAGCCTTCACATTTGATTACTTCATTCCAAACTAAACCCAACACAAGCAACTTTTAAAGTTGTTTTTTTAGCCATGTGCAGCCGTGCTCAGAGTTTCGACATCGTCCAGTCTGCTGTGAAACTATTGCAGCTTATGAATTATGAATTAGTTTCAGATCATTGTTGTCAGTGAGAGGAGTGAGCACGGAATCGAGCTGTTTTTGGCAACAGTGCCCAATATAGAGCTCTGTATTCTGAGAGAAATGATAAAACATATTGCACCAGAAATACTCGTGCCAAAAACCAATCAAAAATAAGCTATCTGCCAAAACTATCAAGGATGAACAGAGAATCTTTACAACAAAAAAGCAGTAGTTTTGATTAGATGTTTGCGATAACATCTATGCTATAAGAAACATATTTTATCCATTTGATTTTTCAAAAGAAAAAAGAATAAAATAATTTAAAAAAAAAATGCTTTAAGTGATAGTTCAACTAAAAATACAAGTTCTTTCATCATTTCAAGCCTGTGTTCCACCAAACAGCTTTGGTATCCATTAGAAAATCTTTCATAATATCTTGTTTTGTATATTACAGAAAGAAGTCATGCTCATTTGAAATTACTTGAAAATAAGTACACACTCAGAAATAAAGGTACAAAATCTGTAACTGGGGTGGTACCTTTTCTAAAGGTACACTTTTGTACCGTACAGGTGGACATTAGTAACTTCATTCATTCATTTTCTTTTCGGCTTAGTCTCTTTATTAATCAGGGGTTGCCACAGCAGAATGAACCGCCAACTTATCCAGCACATGTTTTACACAGCAGATGCCCTTCTAGCTGCAACCCATCACTAGGAAAAACCCATACACTCATTCACACACATACACTATGCACAATTTTAGCGCATGTCTTTGGACTTGTGGGGGAAACCGGAGCACCCGGAGTAAACCCACTCGAACAGGAAGAGAACATTAAGATCACTTTGAACTTTTACGGTTCAATTTTGTACCCTTAAAGGTGCTGTATGTAAGTTTTTGACTCTTCTAAAGCATAAAAACACCATAATATGTGTGCAGATATTTAAGAAACATCCCAAGTGAACATGCTTGTTTAACTGAAAAACAATGCTGAAGTCAGATATTCTGCTTTGAAAATGGGTTTTCCGTGCCGGAACGCTGTCTTTGTTTAGATAAATTTCATATGCACGATGCCAGTTTAGCCAATTATATGTCAGCACCCTGGGTTGCCTTGTTGGAAAACAGCGTATTTCATTCATTCTTTCAGAAAGACTCTGAAAGCATGCGCCCGTGACCAAAAAGAACAGTATGGGAGACAGATGCAGTTCCACATGAGGTTATTAATTAGCAAATTACATAAATATTACGAACGTAAACATTAGGTGAGCAGGTTACATTGTAACCGCGTGTCCTAACAACACGCTGTGACGAGAGAGGCAGTGACCAGCTATTTGGCTGTTTGCACCAGACGAAACACGACAGAAATTTAAATACAGCCTTTCAGAAGCACAGAATATGCACTCGCTCACCAAACGGTAAGGTTTAGAATCTATTTAATACATGTTAACCCTCTTTAACATCAATGTAGATGCTGAATCACTCATATGTGTTTAGTTCTAAAGTTCAATTTCAGACGGTTTATTGTATTTTCAAGATCTGAGGTGAACTTTCTGCTTTCAGTATATGGCAACAAATGCCATGTAAAATGCATTCAAACTCGCATTGTTAGCATTTAGCACAGAATAAAGCACACAAGGCTTACCTGAGGTGATCTAGCTGTCATAGGTTTCTGTTGTTCAGCTGTGAGAAATAGAAGCCATTTCTAATAAATCAATTCGAGGTGTTGGTTAGGACAAAAACTCCTTTTAATATGGAAAATATTCCCTCTATCGCGTGTCGTTGCTTTTATTTAGAACACAGATTAAATCACTCGCTCCTGTACACAATCTGGCATCCTAGCGTACTTTTATTATGATCCAGGAGTGCAATACCTAGTTCAACCACTGGGTGTCAAACTTACATACTGCACCTTTAATGTTCTATGAGGTACACATTTGTACTTTTTAGGTATTAATTTGTACCTTTAAAAACCTGCTAGGAACAAAAGTGTATCTTTGGAAATATGGGTTTTGTACCTTATTTCTGAGAGTGCAGAAGAGCAATACAGAAGGGCAAATGATGACAAAATTTTATTTCTGGCAGAATTTTAGGGTGAACTGTACCTTTTACGGCAGAAGTTAATCTATTTGACATTCTGGTCTTTAGACATCAAACTAGTTTCACCTTCAGTGTAAGTTTAAGGGACTGATTTTTTCATTTTTAAAAAATATTAAAAAGTCGCAAATGTCCATAAAGAATTAAGCAGAACACTGTGAATTAAATACCTGCTAACTATTTGTTAAATAACTCCTCATATCTTATAACGCAAAACATGTATTTTCTGTTTATGCTTTTAAATTGCATTCTAAAACCTTAATTTTTGCTTAGACCACTTTAGATGTTCAAAATTCAACCCTGCAGTTTAAGAAAGTGATTTTTATTGACATTTTCTTTTAGTATATTAAAACAATATATTGTAAAAGAAGTAATACATATAAAAAAGCTGTATTTCCTTAAAATTCCTTTTTTTTTATAGAAAGCTATACAATATTATATTTGTGCATATACATTAGATTAGTCAGTACTGAAACCAAATCTGGAGCTAATCTAACAAAATAACTTATGATAACGGTCCAAAATTAGTAGAGCCAAATGTATATGTTAAGGAAAAATATATAAAAAAAAATTTAACAAAAGAGCAAAATTCAAGAGAAACAAAAAATGTATAAAATTGTATTATAATTTGTAATTTTTTCCCCAATATTTCGCATAAAATTAAATGTATAATCTTTCTATTTCTAAATATGTTTGGTGAATAAAATATTATTTAAAAAATATATATATATTTGTTAAATAAATAAGTTTTGTTCAAATGCACCAGAATATATTACCTATATTCACTGAGAAATGCATAACAATATTCATTTTCAAAATGGGGTCTACTCAATTATGTATATATAATTACAAAGGGTGACACTTCAACAGGACCATTACCGCCACTTGTGGTGTTGCCAGGACACTAGGAAACTAAAAACATGCTTTTAGGTGTAACAGCAGTTTGTGACTATGGGGACACAAACGGACTGGATGCAAACGGACAGAAATATACAGCTGTAAATACTCTGCTACTTGTAAATGAAGATGAAATAATGAAACAAAGCATTATAATTCCTTCATTAATCATTAAAAACTTGTTAACAAGCTTTATTATCATTGTTAACTTAAGTGAAAAGTTAAGCTAAATTTTGGAAAGTAAAATTAAAGAAATAAAAGACAACTAAAATGAAAGTACAAACATACTTGCATAAATAAATAAACAAAGCAGCGTTTTAGCCTAAATATAGAGAGATGTACAGTGTTTGTTATTTTAAAATGTTAGGACTAAGACAGTCAATAAATAATATTAAATAATAATATGTACAAAATAACTTTTATTGATAGTTTTAGTTGTTTGAGACTATATGTTGTTAAACAAACCAAACATATAAATAAAAGTAACTTAGTTAAACTTGTCAACATCACATACTGAGCAGACACCAAGGTCCCATGAAGAATTAGAATGAGTAAACAGAAAACACCCATGGATATTAAACTATGGACAACTATTCATTTTACATTCATTTCATAGTGCTTAAATCAGCTCACAAAGTTTATGCGTACTGATAATCTGATGCTAAAAAACTAAATCACAATGCACATGGACTTTTATATGTATAAAATGTAAATAAAATCACAACCAATGTACACCATATTAGTCAAATGCACTATAAGCAACAGAAAGAGTTACGTTCAACCAAACCACTGCCACTAATAAATGGAAATCACACAAAGATGCTGAATAAAAAAAGGCTTTTCCCTCAAACTCCTGATTATTATTCTGGAGTGACAGCCGAGAGAAAGAGAAAGATGGAGAGAAAGCAAAGGAGACGGCAAGGGAGAAAGAGAGCTTCTCCTCTGAGAGTCAAACAGCTCTTCTCTGCCTCATCAATATGGAGACTGCTTGACTTGCTCTCAGGTTGGAGAGGTGTGATGAATAATGTGTGTGTGTGTGTGTTTGGCAGATGGGGAGAGAGGGATCAGTTGGGATGGAGGGGGAGGTAATGAGAATGAAAGACAGCCGTGTCTCACCCTGATTCCCGGAGCACTTCTCTTCGCCTCCGCCTTCAGCCGAGTGGCTCGCAGCACCGGCTTGGTTTTCTTGTAATCCTGTTTTCCTGAGAGACACAAAAAAATGAGGCGCACGGGTCATTTCTGCCACTGTGACATTTGGAGGTACATTTGCATTTAGAGTTAGTCTGAAAGCTTTTCTTCTTCATTTAACAGTTGAATAGTGTATTAATAAAATAAGTAAATATAATGCACTTGCAATCGACTTCATCAATTTCCTATTAGGAATCATTAAACTAATGGATTTTGTAGAAACATTTTTAGTTAGCCTTAATGCGTTTGCTTGCTTTAACCCTTATTAACGTGCTCAATATGAGGCTGTTAACCTTCTGTACTACCATATGTAAAGACAAAGTGCTATTTAATTTATGCACGACACATTTACTGTGATTTTATCTTAAATATATAAAAAAGATGGACTCTTTTTACTCAAAAATTAATTCTTGATTCTTGAATTCTTGACTGCTGAACAACTGCTGAGAGATTTCAGCTGCTGTCTGGGCTTTCACTGCCTTTTTACACCTCCCTTTCTTCATATGTTCAATACTTTTTCCCTGTGTCATTTTATTTCATTACACAACTTCATTTGTAACCTAATTAGTTTAGTTTTCTTTGCATATATAGATTTCTGGTTGGATCAGACTATAAAAAATATGTTTTTACACAAAATTGAATCAAATATGACAAAAACAAATGCTTATTGAGGTCACTGATGGCAATAGTTTCACTCATTGGATACAATAAATTGAGGTCATTTTGTGTTAGTGTTGTCAATTTGAGTTACGCTCTGCTTTTTGTCATTTCAATTATTAATTTATTCAAAAATACATACGAAGAGTTCAAATGCAAAAAACTCTTAATGCCATCTGAAAATTTGTCCTGAAATGAGCAATTTTTTCAGCCTCCTATGTTTATGTTTAGTTATTTCACTTTACAGGCAATGAAAACAGCTTATTTGTCACTATTAAAGTAAAATACACACAGGAGTCTGAGGAAAAATACTAATTTTAGAAGAAAATATCAAATGGCATTTAGAGGTTTTTGCTTCTAGACTCTTCATATACAAGGCTATTTATACACACAAAGTCTTTCAATGCAATACAAACATATGATGAGATGTTTTTAATTCAGAAAATTAAATCAATAAAAAGCAAAAAAAAAAAAAAAAGAAGAAGTAATGTATACAACAGGAAAAAAAGTATTGAACACATGATGCTTTTTCCTGGGAATAATATTTCTAAAGGAGCTGTTGACATGAAATTGAACCAGATTTTGGTAAAAACCCAAACAATACAAACATAAAAATAAAACAAAACCAAAAAAATCTGAAAATTTTGTTACTTGTAATAACAATGAAATGAAACAACGAGAAAGTACTGAACTACTGAAACATATTTCATACTTTATATTAAAGGCTTTTTTGGTGATGGTAGCTTAAAGACGCCTCTCATATGGAGAATGAAGTCACACGAATTGGTCAGGTGTGAGTTGTTTTTACAAAATTCAACAGAGTGTAAAAATCTTGATGATTCTGTGGGCCTCGTTTATCAAATCTGATATTTATTTTTTATTGGATTCAAGTCAGGCGATTGGCTGGGCCATTCTACAGCTTAATTGTCTTTCTCTGAAAGTATTTGAGAGTTTCTTTGGCTGTGTTTTGGATCATTGTCTTGCTGAAATGCCCACTCTGGTTTCATCTTCATCATCCTGATAATGTAGATGTTGCACTGAAGCAGCTAAAATTAATTTACAATGATGAAGGGAAGAGGGTTGCAGAAGAACTACTGAGAGATTTTAGCTGCTGTCTGGGCTTTCACTGCCTTTCTACACCTCCCTTTCTTCATGTGTTCAATACTTTTTCCCTGTGTCATTTTATTTTATTAAACATCACTTCATTTGTAATCTAATAAGTTTAGTTTTCTTTGCATATATAGATTTCTTTGGTTTTTACCAACATCCAGTGAAAACTTCAAGTTAACAGCACCCTAATAAAAATGGTGACATGTTCAATACTCATTTTCCCCACTGTACATATGTATATACGGTATGTACTGTATATATAGTATACACACATTTACAGTGTATAAATAATAATAAATTTTAAATACAATTATAATACAAAATAAATTATTCAACCATAACAATATGCATACAACAGGAATGCAACAAGTACATTTAACTAATTTAAAAATAACATATATTTCTTTAAGGAGTCCATTATTTCATAAAAGACATGTCTCCGACCCTCATCAATGTTGCTTTCATATTTCTTGACCAAAAGCAAGTGAAAAAACTAAAACAAACACAAGAATATGTAGCAAATTTTGTACATATTGAACTAACAAAACAATTAATTCCAGTTAATTTGAACACTCTTTGTGCATTTTTGACAATTTTATATGTAGGATGTACTCAAATACAGTTCAATTTTGGGTAAAAGAAAATCTGTTAATAAACTTTGACTTTTGCAGCTTATTATTAGTTATTAAGGTAGCATTATACACTCTCAGAAATAAAGGTAGATGAGCGGTCACTGGGGCAGTAGCTTTTTAAAAGATACATATTTGTACCCAAATAGTCCACAGTGGTACCTAAAAGGTGCTTATTAGTACCCAAATGAACCTAAAAAGTACCTTTGAGGTACCACTATGGACCATTCAGGTACAAATATGTACCTTTTGAAAAGGTACTGCCCCAGTGACAGCTCCTCTACCTTTATTTCTGAGAGTGCATATACTGAAATCATACAGAATATGTACTTTATAAGTACTAATACACGGCCAATATCATAAAATAGTCAGGCAATAAGCCACTAGTTAGTGAGAACTACTTTAAACTAAAACCAAAATTTTTAACCCAGCAGTTTTTTTTTTTTGACCCAGTCAAGAACATTTGTGTTCTAAAAGATTTAAAAACCCATTCTAAATTGTCAGTTACACGTTTGTTAAAGCAAACTGTTTCACACCCTTGTATACCATGCACAATGTTAGACCTCCATCCTGTTAACACAGACTGAAAACCACCAGTTCACCCCCAGTGGCAGTTATCAGGCAATCTCACAACAACGAACCCACCGGGCAAAGCGGCCACCTGGAGCGCATGTGTGCAAGGTGTGCGAAGAGCGTGCTGTCTCTAATTAGAAACAAACAGACGAAGGAAGAGAAGCGAAAAAAAAGGAAAAAAGTGGGAAGGCAACAGCTTGGATGGTGGCGGAGGAGCTGCGGCAGAGACCCGGGTCAGATTCAAGGTCTCTGGGAGAAGCTGTTGACACCCAGGGGCCGTTTCAAGTGCAACTCCTGCCTCATTAAGACCTATTTACATGGAGCGGGGGAGAAGAGAGAGAGTCCTTATCCATCTTATACCAGCAGACTGCAGGGCTGGAGACTCTCAGATGCCTAAGCGAGACACTGACCCGTCTCTGGGGATATTCACAGGTCTCTGCTGCCGTATGGTGCACCTTCTGTGTGTGACGCCGGCCTGCTGGAGGACACCATCACAGGGAAACATTCTCAGATTTTTTTTTTCGTTACAGTGGGGAATGATGAAGCTTGTTTCAGTACTGAGGTGTTAAAGGGTCAAAAAACCTTAAAACACATTTTATTGAGATGTTTTAGACATTTATATGTGCCACAGACATTTATATGTGCCACGTTGCTAAAAACACTATTAGGACACATACAAACTATT